>OY821517.1:248884111-249429111 GCA_963682025.1 Cordilura impudica
TAATTTTTAATTTTTAATTTTTAATTTTTAATTTTTAATTTTTAATTTTTAATTTTTAATTTTTAATTTTTAATTTTTAATTTTTAATTTTTAATTTTTAATTTTTAATTTTTAATTTTTAATTTTTAATTTTTAATTTTTAATTTTTAATTTTTAATTTTTAATTTTTAATTTTAATTTTTAATTTTTAATTTTTAATTTTTAATTTTTAATTTTTAATTTTTAATTTTTAATTTTTAATTTTTAATTTTTAATTTTTAATTTTTAATTTTTAATTTTTAATTTTAATTTTTAATTTTTAATTTTTAATTTTTAATTTTTAATTTTTAATTTTTAATTTTTAATTTTTAATTTTTAATTTTTAATTTTTAATTTTTAATTTTTAATTTTTAATTTTTAATTTTTAATTTTTAATTTTTAATTTTTAATTTTTAATTTTTAATTTTTAATTTTTAATTTTTAATTTTTAATTTTTAATTTTTAATTTTTAATTTTTAATTTTTAATTTTTAATTTTTAATTTTTAATTTTTAATTTCTAATTTTTAATTTTTAATTTTTAATTTTTAATTTTTAATTTTTAATTTTTAATTTTTAATTTTTAAATTTTAATTTTTAATTTTTAATTTTAAATTTTTAATTTTTAATTTTTATTTTTTAATTTTTAATTTTTAATTTTTAATTTTTAATTTTTAAATTTTAATTTTTAATTTTTATTTTTTAATTTTTAATTTTTAATTTTTAACTTTTAATTTTTAATTTTTAGTTTTTAATTTTTAATTTTTAATTTTTAATTTTTAATTTTTAATTTTTAATTTTTAATTTTAAATTTTTTATTTTAAATTTTTAATTTTTAATTTTTAATTTTTAATTTTTAATTTTAATTTTTAATTTTTAATTTTTAATTTTTAATTTTTAATTTTTAATTTTTAATTTTTAATTTTTAATTTTTAATTTTTAATTTTTAATTTTTTATTTTTAATTTTTAATTTTTAATTTTTAATTTTTAATTTTTAATTTTTAATTTTTAATTTTTAATTTTTAATTTTTAATTTTTAATTTTTAATTTTTCATTTTTAATTTTTCATTTTTTATTTTACATTTTTTATTTTTTATTTTTTCATTTTCTATTTTTCATTTTTAATTTTTCGTTTTTCATTTTACATTTTTTATTTTTCATTTCTTATTTTTCGTTTTTCATTTTACATTTTTTATTTTTCATTTTTTATTTTTTATTAATTTTTCAGTTTTCGTTTTTCATTTTTCATTTTTAATTTTTTATTTTTCAATTTTCATTTTTTATTTTCAAACAGGTTATTACACCATAATTTTTTCACCAATACAATCATAAGTTACACCGATTTTGTCTTACGGCTCACATGTTACGCTGTGTTTGTGATTGTATTGTGAAATAGAAATTTACTCCCCTGCGCGTATAGATGTTTACACATCAAAAACTCACAAAATTTGTCACTAATATACTTAAAAAAATCCCCAAACGAAACACCTTTTTAAACTCAGTTTAAAGAAAAGTGGACTCAAAATAATTAAAATAATCAAAATATTAAAGTTTTGTAGTTCATTTTCAAAATTTCAGCATTTCACGCACTTTTTTTTATGTAAAAAAACAATTTTATTTTATTTAATTTAATTTCACGTAAAGCAGAAATATAAAAATAAATCAAACAGTTGCACAATTATTTGTAATAATTTCTCAGTGGGAGTTAAAATGTGCAAAACGAATACTTATGTATGTACATATGTCGTTGATATGCCTTTTCTTTACCACCAGAGTTTTTTACGATTCTTTCCTGCATTTATTCTTATATGTATTTTAGTGTGTTTTAGTCATTTAAGAGTCTAAAAATATGTTCCAAAAATATATAATCTTCTTTCACTTTTACTTTAACACATTAGATAACGGCATGTGGCAGGCAACACGAATACCATCAGCATCAGGGCCCCTTATATGTATATATGTATAATATGAACACAAATATAAGAAATATCAGCGGTTTAAAAGAATTCATTAAATAATTTGGAATATGCTTTATTTTCGTAATTGTTTCTAAAAATTGTTTTTTCTTAAATAAAATTTTAACTTCCTTAATTTTTTAATTACAGCCAATATTTGAAAATCAAATTCTTTAATTTTCTCTCAATTGTGCAATTTCATTCCAATTAAGTATATATTAATTATAATTCTGTGAAGATATTTTTATTTAAATTACTGTGCATCACACTTTAACAAATGCTTAGGATGTCATGAGAAATCACTTCTTTTGAATAGGTATCTATAATATTAATAGGCTGGTACTTTTTGTTACCGATGTTTTGTTCTACCGTTTTATACCGAGTTTGGTCAAACCTATATTATTTGAAAGGTATTTCTTTATAGCTGTTCACCAGATTTACATATTTTTAAATTTTTTCCTTTATTTTGAGTAAATTGCATTTAAAGTTGCCACTAACATAGGCATAGAATTATATATATGCTATGTGTGTGTTTATTAAATTTGTTAATGCGTTTGTTAATGAGTTTGTTATCTTCATTCACAATAATAATAAAACAAAAAAGGGTTGGTTTGTGAATTGGCTAAGTTGAGAAATGAAGTTGCCTAGAAATTGCACTCGAGTGCTGGTATCTGCTAGTTTTCTTTGAATACTTGACACTAGTTTATATATTTTAGTATTAATTACCCATTTCCCATTAAGATTTTTGTATTTTCATATGAATATTTTATTTCAAAAGTTGTTTTTTTTTTTTTTTTTGTTATTGCAAAGAAGCAACAGTAATTAACAAAAAAAAAACATACATATGGACGCCAAGATAGAATTATTGCAATATGGGTTTTCAACGTAGAAAAGCAAAACCACGTGGTGGTAAACAGAGATTGGATACATTTAGATGCTTTTAAATGCAGCATTAGGAAACAGTGTCACGGTACGTTCTTTTATATCAATGGCATTTCAAAAAAATTTTAAGATACATCAATTGGATAATAAATGTGTCTTTTTAGTTGCTGAACTGAAAGAGGATGTTTTTACGAAAGTGCTTCCACCATTTAGGAAAAAATTATATAAACTAAATAGTGTTATAAGAACGGAAAATGATTATTGTTTCTACAAAAGGAAGAATATATTCGATGATATTCTATGAAGTGATAACAAAAAAGGAATTAAAAATATTCTTATTATATTATTATTATTATTTCTAAAGAACAAGTTGATATCAAAGATTAAGGTCAACCAAAATAATTCCTGTGAAAGCAGATAACGAATCTTCAATATAGAGATTTGAAATTGACGCAAACTGATAATATTACCCATTTATTAAATCGTTTTTGCGTCGAAAAATCTAAACTTAACGATACTCTAATTAAAAAAATTGGAATAGTAAAGAGAAGATTGCCGCTGTTCCAGAAATCAAGAAGATGAAGAAAATTTCGAATACGTTCCTATAAATGCTGTTAAAAGAGTATAATACAACTAAGGATGATCAACCCTTCATACTGAAAATCGAAGCAAGGCTTCCTTTAGATGATTGCTAGATTGATGATAGAAAAAGTACGTCAGTTTATTGCTTTAAATCTAATGAAAATTTATTATCTTGAAAAATTACAAAACAGAGGACTAAGTTTATAATCCACAGAAGCGAAGTATGTCACGTTGACTACTGCTACCCAGGGAGGTATATATTTGTTTGAACAGGTTATTAGAGCTAAATGTATTGCTGAACAGTTGGAAATAAGATTTAAACACATTGAGCTAAAGTATCATTTTATTAACGTTATTTACTGTAAAGTATTGGCAACATTGTTGCAATAAAAAAGTAAAGAGTTGTTCATAAGTTTCAGTATTCAAATTCATTTTTATAAAATGTTTAACGAATTAAATAAATCACTTTATAAAGGGTGGACCAACCATAAAGCACGATGTTAAATGTGAATCACATCTTAACGTCAAGTTTTTTGCCCAACTTTTTTTGACATTTCTTTGCGTCAGTCTTTGACAAATTCAACCATGGCGAGGTACCCCATTAAATGAAAATGGGCGTTCAAATCAAAATGCATTTCTTGCTCTTCGTGATTTTTTTGGTCTACATAGTCGTCCAAATGATAACGGGCTTTTGTGACCAGAAATTGAGGATATGGATCTGGACGACATATAGCTCCAACAGGACTGTGTCACTTCCCACACATCCAATGAAAAAACAGCTCTTTAGGGAAGGAAATTCAATGGCCGTGTCATCGCACGTCATGGCGATGTCAATTGGCCTTCAAGATCATATCTCTTGACACCGTTGGACTTCTTTCTTTGTGGATATTTAAAAGAAGATTTATACTTCAATAAGCCAAGAACAATTCAAGTGCTAGAAGATTAGACAATTCGGCACATTAACGACATTGTATCTCAGTGTCATCGAAAATATGACCAATCGAATAGAGGTTAGCCGACATTCACACATATTTGCCATAGATCCTTCTATCATAATAAAGAAAAATTCATATAATTCTCTGAAAACTTTTTGTTTTATTTATAATTAATATCGTGAGTTGAAAATGGTCCACCCTTTATATTTGTTTCTTTAACAAATAACCTTATTTTGTTACACATTCCAAAAACATAGGTATCAACATTATATTGTTATATATATTTTTATACCCTCCACCCCAGTGTGCAGAGGGTATATATAAGCTTATCATTCCGTTTGCTATAATTGGAAAAAAATTTTGGACCCCATAAAATATATATATTTGTGATCCTTATAACATCCGCCGTTGATATAGCGATGTCCGTCTGTCCGTCTGTGGAAATCAAGATGACGGCTTCAATCGGGCAGCCAGGGTGCTCGTTGGAATAAAAAATTATACACTGACATCCTGGACAGTCTTCTGTCTCAACTCGTCCAAATCGGTTCATTAGGTCCCGAGAATTGAATGAGAAGTAAAAAAAGTCTTGAAAAAATATGATTTGTCTATGTTGTTCTTGTAACGATCACGCCCTCAATAGGACAACTGGGGCGCTCGATTTTTGTGAGTATGATTGACCAACATCATGAGAAGGTTTCTGTTTCAAAAATCATGTAAATCGGTTTAAAAGGTCCCGAGAAATCACTAAAGAAATACAAAAAATTGAAATAAATATATGTATCTGTATTGTTCTTGTTGTTATTCTAAATGTTGTATTGTTGTCATAGCTAGACTTGTTCTTTTTTTTTTTGGTCGTTGTAGTAATAATATAATAAAACCTAACCCTTTGTACATTTTTTTCCAACTCTGGTAGAAAAATTTAAAAGTTTCCATTGTTTTGTCATCACAAAAAAAGTTTGTTAGTTCATTTTTGTCATCACCATGAGCCCGCCTGTAAAGTTTCAGTTCGATTGGGTCACGGTAAAGGGGCTAAAAATCAATCCAAAATTTTGACTACAAGCAGACACTACGAGTTAATATAAAGGGAGTAAAAATTCATCAACATCTAAAGCAAATAACGCTAAACTACCTGTTGTTAATAAAAAAAAAACAATATAAATTTACCGAAAAAAATTTTGTGTATTAATTTATTTAAAGAAAACACAACAATACCTTTTGATGTTGTATTTTTTGTGTGCAATATTTACATACACGTATATACATATATTAAATAATAAAATAATATACATATATTCTATATATGTGTATCCATAATAACCGCAAGTTAGAAATATTATATATTATTTATCTGATATATTATTTTATTATATTATATTATAAAATTCTGCAATATTTTGTTTTAGGGAAAATACATTTCTTTTTCATTAACAGAGTGTCACTTCATTTTGCTCAGTGTGACTATGTCACAGTAGATGGCGCCATAATTAATTAGCTTTGCAATAGTTATTTCTATTTTAACATGAATGTCAACATTTTCAATTAGATATCAAACATAACAATGTTAAAAGTACACACAGAGCTGAGTAAAGAAGAAGTAATGTGTGTTTTTGCCTTAAAAAAAGTTCTACATTGTTATATAAAATTATTATTCTGCTTTACCTACAAAATATTTGATTGCGCTTACATACAATTTTTAAAAATTGTTTAAAGCAGTATTATTCACACAAATGCAAAATTGCACCTTTTAAATTTTCAATCCAAATTTAAGAAAATATCAATTGTAAAAACTTGAATTCAGATTTCCAATTTTAAATTAGAAAATATCAATGAAATTCAGAAAATCATATTAAAACGTCGGAAATAAAAGTTTTAAATTTAGAAGACATCAATTGAATTTTAAAAATATAAATTTTTTTCGTTTAACACAAATTGAAATTCAAACAACAGCAAATATGTTTGTTTACATTTAAGAATGTTTACATTTAAAAAAAATATTGCCATTCAGGAGAAATTAATAACTTTTCAGTACCGCGGTTCAGTAACTTCTTTTAACGATAGTCGAATCGTTAAAAAAAGAAAATTGCAAAATTAACAGTAAAATTTTTAAACGATGTTCGCTATTGTTAAAGTCAGCTGTTGTTGTTATCTAAACGACAACCATTTTTGTGTTGTTTATTCAATCGATAAAAACTTAAATTTTTAGGTTGAAATGCCGTCATACATAAATCATAAAAAATCATAAAATAGTGAAAATATTTTGCTTTAATTAAAAAACTTTTTTATATAAATAAAAAAATTAAATAGCATATTCAATTCATTATTTCATTTTCAAATAAATACACGGAAATATTATTAAAAAAATAAAGATATTAAACATAAACATAAAATCATACTGTCAAACACGAAGTAAATTGTTTTTTTCTATTCTTCTTTGTGTTTTTCGCTTATTTTGACAGAGATGCCACTCCTTTAAAATTTAAATAAATAGAAAAATAGATTTGTCGACTGTCGTTAAGACGTATGTACTTAGTGAATCACTTAATCCTTAGTGCAAACAACAATAGCTGTCGATATATTTTGCGATTGTCGTATCGTTGAAATTTACAGAATCGCACTACAGAAAATATTAATTCAAATTCAATGAATTTTAGAAAACCTCAAATGATATTTGAGAATTGCGAACATAATAATTGTTACATAAACGAAGCGCAATTTGATGAGAATGTTATTTATATATTATTTTTCACAATTTTTTTTGGATGAAAATTTGAAGTTATTCAGAAAATAAAGATAACAACTTATTTTAATTAAAATTTTTGCGATATTTGGTTTTTTGCGTTTGGCGTACCTAATTTGACCCAGTGTTCAAGATGACTTTAAAGTTTGATGTCATGGTAGGCAAAATAAAACAAAAAAATATTAAGTTCGATTATTCCCAGGTAGTAGTATTTGGAGTCAATAAATGAAAATATATTTTATTAACATAATTTAATTCAAAATCAAATGTTGGCATCACTGGGTTAGATTTTATATTGTATTGTGTTATTTTGTGTTACCACAAAATCTAATAGTGAAAACTCCCTTTTAATATGTAAAAAAATTAATTCTCTATGTTTTCCAAATATGGCAATATTTTAACAAAAAAATTGAGAGAGCTTTTTTTTGGTTATTTTTTTGTTACTTCATCCGACCTATACGGCCGCAATAAAGAATTATTTGGCCAGTTAAAAGAAACTATGCAGCCATCTCCAATTAGTACGATTTAACGCGTATAGCCACCCTACACAACCACTACCATCGCAATGGAGGTTAGGGCGAGCTATTTAATTTGCAAAAACTTAAACTAAATTAAGCGAGAGGTTATGCCATATAACCGGAAACGCCTGCATATAGATATATAGCCTAAAAGCATGCCGAACAGCAACCAAGATGTCCAAAAAGCAAACACCGAAACGTGTTTTCTTTTATCCGAAATAATAGAAATGACGAAAACGATCTTTCCTCGTTGGAACGCGAATTAATAATGTGAGAGAACTTTATAGACCAACTCTTGAAATAAACGAAAATCAGCTGTTATGCGGATCAACCCAAAGAATTTGCTGAAATAATTTGGTATTAAGTTTAATAAATTGTTTACTTTTTCAAATATTTCGTTTACATTTATTATCAATACTCAAACCGAGGTGGAGGGTATCAAAGATTCGGCACAGTCGAATTTAACACTCTTAATTGTTTTAAATAAAAATACGATTAAATGTTTACAATTGTTGTACAATTTGTAAAAACAATCACTTCAGTACAATAATATATTTGGAAGTTATTTAAAACCACATCCAAAGAAGTTATTTCTACGTGAGGAATAATAATCTAACCCATAAAAATAAAGTTTTTATTAAAACTCTTTCTTTCCTTATTCATATGAATTTTGAATCTTTCTCTGACTGTGCGTGACTTTGCGTGACTATTTTAAAATTAATCTTTGGTCACAACAAGTCTATGGACTAAGTTTCAGATTGATTGGATGAGGGGGAACGGTGGTGCCCCATGGCAGACCGACAGACAGATAGTATGAGTTAAAAGAAATAGTTTAAAAAGACATTATTTTGGAATGATATAGACATTATTTTGGAATGATATGTATATAAAATTAACATCTTAATTCTTATATCCATCTAACGAATAATCGAATAGATCCAGAATGCATACAAACATTAATGAGTTCAATTACTATAATCGTCATTTTCAACACTTTAAGTTGTTAAAATTACATACATATGTGTTTTTTTTTTTTTAACCACAAAAAATGTCTTCCGAAAAATCCATGATTTCACCTCTTACAACGTTTAAAACGTTTAAATGTTGTGCTATTTTGTCTGAAAAAGAAACAGATTGTTGGCATTGTCATTAGCCTTAAGTCTGAAAAAGAGGTACTCGGCCGGCCAGATCAAAATCAGCACATTCAACCATAAATTTAATTTTAATTAACAATCTCAGTTAAATTATGGTGAATTTTTCCAAGAACTTTATTCCTTTCAAAAATCTACACAAACCACTGTACTATGATGACTAGAGTAATTGTTAGTTTTTTGAATTTATTTAATTTTTTTCTTCGTTATTTTTTTGCATCTGCATTCATATTCGAAGTATGAAGAATAAAGAGTAAAGCGCGAAGTTTGCAAATTGCTTTAAATGTAAATGAATTACATTGCAAATGTTTTACAACCATTCAACACTCTCAAGTTTTCTAGTCTTTGTTTTATATTTTCGTGTCACTTTACTTCATTTTCCTGTTCAGTTACCTTTAATTGTCTGTTGGTACTAGGGATGCCAAACTGGAAATCATGCTCGAAATTTTAAAAAACTTTTTTTTTATTATATATTTTTGTAATAAAATGGAGACATTGGTGACACAACTGCTGACTAATTGAGTGCTCACTTTATCAGAGTGTACTTATGTATGTGTCAAATGTTAACTGAATCGGTAAAAAAAAAACAGATCTAAATTATCATAGATTACATATTCCTAGTTATCACTTTTTTATTTGTTCTGATTTTTGAAGAATTGATATTTTCTTGAATGAAATTTAATTTACGACAGGTTTTCTAATTGCATTTTTCTGTTCTGTCAATTTTCTGTTATCAACAACAGTTGTTTCAAAATAACATAGAAAATGTTCGCTCAAAAAATGACAACCGCTCCATGTTTAGGGAGAGTGATATTCATCGCATTATTTTAAAACATTTGATTGAGTCATTAATTTTATTCATTTTAACTGTTTAATACAACTTTTTGAAGAAACACGTATTTTTTTTTATAATTGTGCCTGTAATAACTTGATTACAACTTAAACTTAGTATAAAACACAAATAGAAATAAAAATAATTGATCATTTATAAATAAAATAAAATAAATTTTCTATGATTTTGTACCAATTTCAATAGTTATCGTCCCGTGCCCGATAAAAGCTGATATGCAAAATTTCACCAAAATATATTCATTTGATTAAAAGGTCAACATAGATATCCAGACAGACACATAGACAGAGTCGTTCAGTATAATTAAAAATGTATCTAGGTCAGATATTTTTGTTAAGTACCATCATCACAGTGTAATAAAACTTGTTTAATAAAATTATATAATTACAATTAAAGGAATTAAAGTTAAATGATTTTTTATTATGAAAAATTAACAACAAAAAACGAATCGCGGGATCCCGAAAATATCGTGATATCTACTTACTAAGTTCCGGGATTTTCAAAAACTAATTCCGTTTGGTATTTCTACTTTGTACGTAGACTTATCCTTGACTTTTTGCTACCATCATTCAACTCCATCTGCTGCGCACGAGTTTGTTTTAATCATTCTCCTTTTACTTATTTTTCTTTAATATAAATCAATATTTTTAAAAATTGCTCACTAGTCGGCATAATTATTTTGACAAAAGCAAAATGATGCATTTTTTATTCAATTTTTAGTTGTCTTTATAGAATATAATTTTTTTTTTCTTGTTTTGTTTAGATATTGCTAATATAAACTAAAAAAATAACTCAATAGAGTTTCTTTCATAAAAAATTAAAAAGATATGAATGAAAGTAATTTTGAGGTGTTGGCATAAGTATTTGGACAACTTATTATTATTGAAAAAAATAAGCTTAATATATAAGAAATATATAGAAATTCGATTATGAGTTAATAAAATGTATAGCGCCCTTTGGCTTCAATAACATTTCGAAGGCATCTTGGAGCTGAATCTAGTAAATTTTGAAGGACGCCTGAGGATATCTCATTCCAAAGGGAAGTGACCTTCGGAAAGTGTCTCGTCTTCGATTTTATGTAAATAACCATCTCTCTTACGTTTGATAAGAGACTATTCGTTTTCAATGGTATTCAAGTCTGGACTTTGGGGTGGCCAGTCCAGAGTAGTAGCACCAACATCCTTCAAATATTTTGATATCATCCTGCTTTTGTGGCATGGGGTATTGTCCTGTTGCAGGATCCTCCGATCAACCTGTCACCGGAAGGGAAAGTGTTATCCTTTAGGGTGCTCAAATATTGGTTTGGTTCATCGACCCGACGATGGGAACCACCCAACCCAATGATCGCAATGTGCCCACAAAACTTGACAGAGCCTCCACCATGGCTCGCTTTTTGGTTTTCGTACCTGCGGCAGCCTTACAAAAATCTTTTGTTTTGATGAGTTGAACGCAATGGAGCTTTGATCTGTCCATATAACGCTTCTCCAAAACTCTTTTGGCTCTTGAAGATGCACATTTTGGAAGTCTAATCTTTTCAGCTTGTTCACATCCGATATGGAGGTATGTTCTTGCTTTGCATGTTTTAAAATCTCCATCTTACAAACGTCGCCGAACAATATGCTCACTGATTGGATTCTTGGCCGACTATTCCATTGATTTGCAGCAGATTGAGGCTTTAGTTGAATAATTTTGTGAAATTCCCACAGAAGCATTCGGTATTCAATTAGCGTTGTTTTGCCTTTAGCACCTGATCTAGGTAAGTTTCTGATGTCATTATGTTCCTTAATTTGTTAATTTGATAGTGCACTATTTGGTGCGACAAATTAAATTCAATTACAATGACTTTTACTGCGACGACAGAATTAAAATTGTCAATTTTGAAGCTCTAGCAACACAGCTTAACTCCCATGGTCTCCAATAAATTTTATTCAATATTTTATTTGAATATTATAAAAAATATCAATAAAATTTAAATACCAAAGTTATTTGATTGTCACTTGCTTAACAATGCGCGAACGCTGCCACAAAGATTTTGTCAAAATACTTATGCCACGAAACAATTCGCTGTCTGCTTGCTTTCTTATCAGCAGAAAGGGAATGCAAAGCGTAAACGACAAAATATTGGGCATGCGTATAGCTTTAAATATGGATTTTATTTTGAACATAACCCGTGTACCGTTAATTTATGCAATCGAACGAACTGGACAAGAAAACATCACAGCAGCATATGTCAAAATAATTATAATTATTTTGTATATTTTGCATTGGAAGACTTGAATTTAGATGAAAATCAGCAAAGCACATTAAACAAGTTCTCCTTAAACAAGTTTTCTTTAAACTAAAAATATTAACATGGCTACACAACAAGAAACCATATGTACATTATTTCTTCTATTCGTATATTCGAAACATCATCCCGTTTTCTATGTGAACGTTTTTAAATCATTATATCGTAATTTAGCGCACTAACTGATTAGTATAATAGGAATGTATCTTATAGCAATTTAAGTCGACTTGGTCTGAACATGCTAAAAGCTTATTTACCAAATTTCAACACAACTCAGAAAGTGATTCTAGAACATATATTTTTAGTAGTTACATATATCAGCACAAACTCATTGTACCCTAAACCGACAATACGATACCCTATACCATGAGTATAGAGAATGGGTCTCAGATCCAACTATATAGAAAATAACCATAAATCAAATTTGAGTGCCATTGCAATGAATTTTTTTTTCGGAAAATATGAAAAAGTTTTTTAGATTTTATAGATTTAAGGGACTAAGTATAAAAATGGTCATACATAAATTATTTATGCACTAATGATTAATGTGTGTAATAAACTCAGATAAATGAAATTGGGCCAAGATCGATAACGATAACCCAGATCTTACGGAAATTTAATACGATCTCATAGGGGTCATTTGTATTGGGGCTAGATCTGAACATGCAGCTACTTTTACTTTCAATTTTAATAGTGACCGTCATATGGCTGACAAAATTCATCAAAAATATTCATAATTACTAGCTGCAGTTTAATTACAAGGTTTACATGGACATACAGATAGGCAGACAAATGAACAGACGTACTTCGCTAAATCGGGTCAGAAAGTGATTCTGAGTCGATTACTCACCCCTGTTCTTGAAATCACTATCACAAATAAAAACTCGTAAATGAAAAAATTCTTAAATTTACAAGTTTAATCCTGTTCTATGATTTCAATAAGAATATTTTGTCTTCTTTTAATTCACATAGAAAAGGCTTTGTGAAATCAAAACAAATGCCTTTTTTTCTACTAAACAGATCTTAAGAGATAAAAAAAAACAATTGATATTTAAACTTTAACATGTTTTTTATTGATCATTGTCAGTATTTAAAAAATTAGACATTGGTTTTATGAAAAAAATTATTTTAAAAAACGTCTACATTTTCCGCTGATTTTTAAAATAAAACTCGTAATCACTGGTCGATGTTAATACAACACACTTTTCGAGATGATGTTGTTCTATAACTATAATAAAAACTTTTTATTTGCACAATATATTTTTCATTATAATTTTTTCAATTATAACATAGATTCTTTATTTACTAATTATTACAAATAAAGGAATTTAAAATAATATTTCACTCAAATCACATATTTTTATTCTTTTTGCATATGACTGCCACAACTTTGTTTATGTTCGAAACAGTAGTGATGCCAGTCAATTCCAATTTATTTGAATGTCGAATTTTCTTTGGTGATGCCTAACTTATTTCTAAAGGAGAAATCATTCTTAATTGAATGAAATTGAGAAACAAAAATATTTAAATAAAAAAGTAAAATGTTATTTAAAAAAAATATTTTTTTTTTTAATTTTTTTATAAACTTAAGAGAACCATGCAAAAATTACTTAAGGTTTTTTTGTGAAACTGATTAGAGAACCATATGACACCTCGGCTTCAAGATAACATATGGTTCTGAAGCTAAACCATATGTTTCATGTCATATGACAATAAAAAAAAATTATTTTGAAATATACTTTGAAAATATAAAAATTTGTGTTTTCTAGAAATAAAAAATATATTAAATTCATTCTTATTCAAATTACAACGTTTCAAGAACAGTGCTGACTATAAGAAAACGTGAGTTTAGGTCAGATTTTTTGGTAGTTGCAATTACAAACATCAGCACAACCTTATTATACCCTCACCACAGAGTTGTGAAAATTGTCGTTTTTTAAAGTCACACCTACTTTTAAGTATTCGAAATATCGAATTTATGATATATTCATGTGATTCAAAAATGCAATTAATTTCAACAGCTAGAAATTAATATTTTATTAAAATTATTATTATGATATTTATTTTAGTGCTTAAGCCGAAGTCTGCTCCCTCGATATTAGTTTTTATATTAATATAGCATCACATGGAAACTATTACGTTTATAAATGTTTTTAGCATTTTCAGACAATACCAACAATAAAAGTCGAATGCAATTTTACTTTGGGGGAGAACTACAACAATTAAGATTATTTTATAATTCTATTTCAGACATCCACTCAAAAAGTTAAACAACACAAATTAAGAAACATCGCCAAAAAATGGTACAATCATTACAATCTTTCAAAAAAAAAAAAAAAAAAACTTGTTATATTAACAACAAAAAATGACAATAGCAAACAATATAAGACAAGAACTTTTTACACAAAACATTTAATAGCAACTTGTATTCGCTTTAATATAAAATGAAGCTCAATGTCCACAGAAGATTGCTTGACTAAGATTGTCTTTTTTTAACTTTGAAATAAAATTTAAGTTACAAGTATGAAGGGGAGGAACATAGTTGGAATAGAAGTATGCCACGATGAAGTGATATAAACAAATTGTTACAATGTATTGTAGAAAACTTATATAAAATGGTAGTTAATATAAAATATTCCATGCTTGGAAAATATATTAATAGTAATAGTCATTTTAAGGTTGAACTTTAACTTTTCATACACGAGTATGAATAATTTCACAATGGATTTTACTGATGGCTTACTTTGATAGAAAGAAAAATGCTAAAAACAAGACAAATAATTTTATGCCGAATATACGATACAATGAAACTGCTAACTAAATAACAGAGCTTTAAAAAATTCTTGGCAAATTCCAGGAAATATTACGGCAGTGCTCTTAATGATTTAAACAGACAAATATGTGACATATAGTAAAATAAATGCATTCACCAGCCAAATTGTTTGAAAGTTCTACAACTTTGTCTTGGATGGTCTTGCAACAATCAAAGTTATGTTCAGAAATGAGCGAGGCACTTTTCGACATTCTGAGTGATGAAAAATCTATAACTTTAGAAGGTTCGACATGTTTCATCGCGATTTTAGAATTTGTTGTAACTGAAAAAGCATTAAATACAATAAAAAATCATGTGAGTCCGATCACAGGGAAGATGTGTAAACATCTAGTAATTAAAGATTTTTTTATGTAATTTTTTAAAATCAAACAGAAAGCGTCATCTATGTATCACTTATAGCAAAAACTGTTTCAGCTAATTCAACAACCCTTTGCTGTAAAACGTTAAAAATATCCCAATATAAACGTATATAAGTGATACATAGATGACGCTTTTAAAAAAGTGGCATAAAAAAACAATGTTATATCATAATTTTTTCACGAATACAATCATAAGTCACACAGCGTTATCTGTCCACTCTCACCTACTACGTGTGTTACACTGTTTTTGTGATTGTATTGATTGTATTGTATTGATGTTTACACATCAAAAAATCAAATCTTATTAAAAACCCAAAATTGGAGAAAATTTGTAAGATCCGTTAGTACTCTTTCACTTTCATTAACTCAGCATATTCTTGCATGTCTCAATCAGAATTCTTAAATTTAATTATTTTACTTCTTTCAGCTTATTCTGACAATTCACCAATTGTAAAATTAAGTAGTACCTTATGAGTGGTTGGCGATGAATTTCTCCAGCTTCCATAAGAATTATTACAGAGTTTTCGAGTTCCAAATTTTTCTGCATTCACAATTTGTCGTTTACTGCAGTCAGAAATTTTTTTAAATGTTTCTTTAATAGCTCAATAATTTCTGTAGCTTTTGCTTATATATTAAGTTTCTCCATTACAAATAAATTTTTTCAACAATAAAATTATTTAATACACACAGAGAAAAAGTTCACCAACTGAATTTTTTTCTTAAGTAGAACAATTGAGCATTTCGTGAAAATGTAAAACTTCCAACCACGTTATAAATACTAGCAGAATCCAGCGCTCGAAATTCGAGTGCAATTTCTAGGCAACTTTATTTTTCAACTTAGCCAATTCACAAACCAACACTTTTTTGGTTTATTATTATTATTGTGAATAAAGAAAACATACTCATAACAAATTTAATAAACACACATAGCATATGTATATTGTTGTGTATGTATTAGTAGCAAATTTAAATGCAATTTACTCAAACTAAAGGAAAGAATTTAAAAATCTGTAACTCTGGTGAACAGCAATATATAAATACCTTTCAAATAATATACGTTTGGTCAAAATTGAAATAGAATGGTAGAACAAAACATCGGTAACAAGAAATCGCCTAGCCTATTAATATTATAGATTAATGTTTAGATATTTTTGTGCGTATATAGCAAAATTATAGAAGAAAAAAGGATAACGTTTTGAAAGGACGTTGTTGACATCATTTTGTCTTGATGTCTTGTAATAAAAAAAAATATAAAATTTTCAAGATCCTCCTCTTTTCTATTATAAATTAAAAATTGCTAAATTTCCACTCTTTAAAGTTGTTTCAATTACAACAGACGGGGCACCAGCTATGACAGGTTGTCGAAATGCTTTCTTCGTTTTCTGTGGAAACGATGAAGATTTTCCCGATTTCTTACAATATCATTATATAATACTCCAGCAAGTGCTGTGCGCGAAAGTTTTAAACATGCAAGAAATTATGAATATAGCTTTCAAAATTTCTAATTCAATTCAAGCAAAAAGTCTCCAAAGGCGCCTTTTTAAGCCACAGGTGGAAGAATCAAATGATGGTCGACCATCCGAACTGCTCATGCAGACAGATGTTAGGTGGCTAAGTCGAGGAAAATTTCTCTAGCGATTTAGAGATCTAATCAATGAAATTAAGCAATTTCTTAGCGAAAGAAGAGATGATTACCATCAATTAAATGACGATATTTGGTTACGAGATTTAGTATTTTTTTACCGATGTAACAGCTAAATTTAATGATTAAAATTTAGAACTACAAGGTCCTAATAAAACAATTTGCCATATGATTAGTGCTGTAAACGCTAGAAAATAAAAATTTATTTAATTTTCCAAATATGTTGTCGCAATTAAAAAATTCTGCTTCTAATAATTATGATGAAAAAAAAAATATGTCAAAGAAATTAAGAACCTTATTGAAGAATGTAAGCACCGTTTCGAAGATTTTAAATAAATTGATAATATTGTTTTATTAATTAGTTTTCCATTTGATAATAGTATTAAAGCAGAAACAATTGCAGATCAATCTTTCAACTATTTTTGATATGGATAATATTACACTTGAAACAGAAATTATTACTTTGCAAAACGATATTTATATTAAAGCAACAGCTGGCGAAGATACTTTCTGGCAATATTTAGCAGACGATAAGTATCGGAGTCGGAAAAAATGTGCCGAAAATTCATACGCCTGTTTTGTTTCAACATATCTGTGCGAATCAGCATTTTCTCAAATGAAAATAATAAAGTCAAGATACCGAACGAGCTTAACAGACGAACATTTAGAATCCTGCTTGAGAAATGGTCTGAGTAATTATTTACCAAATTATGAACAACTTTTCGAAAACAATCAATGTAGATTAAGTAATTTAAATAATGTCGCATCAGGATGATCAAAATGAATTTTGTATATTGTATATTATGTACATCTGTTACTTTAACTTAAGTTAAGTTTTAAGTTTGTGATAATTTTTAATTATTTCTATTAATAAATACTAGCAGATTCCAGCGCTCGAAATTTGAGTGCAATTTGTAGGCAACTTTATTTTTAAACTTAGCCAATACACAAACCAACACTTTTTTGGTTTATTATTATTGTGAATGAAAAAAAACAAACTCATAAACAAACCCATTAACAAATTTAATAAACACACACATAGCATAAGTATAATTTTATGTACTAGCAGATTCCAGAACCCGAAATTCGAGTGCAATTTCTAGGCATCTTTGTTTTCCAACTTAGCCAATTCACAAACCAACACTTTTAAGGTTTATTATTATTATGAATGAAGATAACAAACTCATTAAAAAGCACATTAACAAATTTAATAAAACACACTTAACATATGTAAAATTTTGTGTATGTGTTAGTAGAAAATTTAAATGCAATTTACTCAAAATAAAAGAAAAAATTAAAAATCTGTAAATCTGCAAAACGGCTAAAAAAAAAATACCTTTCAACTAATATACGTTTGGTCAAAATCGGGATAAAACGGTAGAAACAACATCGATCACAAGAAATTGCCTAGCCTATTAATATTATAGATGTGTTAGTAGCAATTTTAAATGCAATTTACTCAAAATAAAGAAAAAAAAAATGAAAAATCTGTAAATCTGGTGAACAGCTAAAAAGAAATACCTTTCAAATAATTCACGTATGGTCCAAATCGGAATAAAACGGTAGAACAAAATATCGGTAACAAGAAATCGCCTAGCCTATTAATATTATAGATTATCAACTTATGATTTTTGTTCTTATTAAATTTACTTTAATACAAATAGTAAATTTCAGTAATCCTTAAAAAATGAAATTTGGAATTTTAAATATTGCCTTCTCCTCTTACCATTAGTTTTAGAAAAAGTAGATCGAGTTGGATTTTTATTGCGCGAAGTCAATCTTATAGGAAAATTAGCTGACATCCCTGCGATATAATAACTCTTTGCTCAAGGTATAATGAGTTTGTGCTGATGTTTGTAACTGCCAAAAATATTTCACAGAATCAGATCGACTGTAATCAAACTTTAAGTCGCAAATATGAATATATATTGATGAAATTTGGTTAACAAGCTTTCTTCGGTCATAGCATTAACATTATTAAGATTGGAGACATAGGGTTTATATGCTATTTCTGCATGTTTAAGTTGCTCTACGATCCAAATTATCAAAAAGATCTCTCTTAAATTAAGTTTTTTTATTAATAAATACTCTAAAAATTAATCCTATAGGACTATTTTTAGTCATAGTCACCATATAAATCTATTAAAAATAAACTATTGTAAAGATATAGGATTATACATATATCTACAGTCACAAGCATTAACCGCCAAAGTCGAAAATCATGCTTTCGAGAAAAATAGCATTTTATATAAATGTAATGGGGGCTTCATTACGACTTAGGCCAGTAAGTTTTAATAAAAAACAGGGTTACAGAAATGGGGATTTCACGTCAATAAAAAGCGTTGTTAGTAGAATTTGATACCATACATAACTCAAATCGTTCTTAAGTCGATTTAGGCAGTGAGTGACTACAAAATAACTAGTCTCCATATAAAAATATCATGTGATATGAACTTTTCATTTCTGTGCGCAACAAACTGATTATATATCCATTTATTTGGACCGAAGACCTGTTATTTAAAATCATGGTATAGGGTATCGTATAATCAGTCTGGACCGACTATAACTTTCTTACTTGTTATACCACATACGATTCTGTGGTTAGGGTATAATGAGTTTGTGCTGATGTTTGTAACAACGAAAAATAATTTACCAAGACCCACCTTTTATTATACCGATCGACAGAGTTAGTACTGTTCGTAAATCTGTCCATCTGTCTGGCTGTCTGTCTTTCTGTCGATCCGTTTGTCTGTTTGTCAATGTAAACCTTATAATCAAACTACAGGTCGCAAATATGAATATATTTCGATGACATTTTGCATATCAGCTTCTGCCGGCTACAGGACGATGGTTGTTGAAATTGGTGCAAGTCGGTACTTGTTCTTACCTGGTCCCCACACAACTGACCCTTATGAAATTGATTTAAATTGCTCAAGATTCAAATTATCATATAGCTCTCGGTCAAATTTGGTTTATGTTCGATTATTACAGACACAAATAAGTAGTCCAAAAATTATCACTGTAGGACCATTTTAAGACTTAGCCCGCCAATGGTGATGCCGGTCTCATGCACCGGGGTTTTCAACTGCAGATTTTTCGAAACTTGTTACCAATAGTTAATTTTTTTTTAATTTAGTGTGCTCACTAAGCAGTTTCGACATGAACTGATGGTCGGGGACGTGCAATGCGGCAGCTACTCAAAATTGTAACAAAAATCAATAACGTATAACAAAGTTATTCAAATTTTTTAACACATCCGGTCGCACAGACCAGTATGACACCATTGCCGGTTTAGTTGCCATATAAAGCGGCTTCCCGATACTCTCTTATATCTATCAAAAAATAAAAAAAAATATAACTTAGATCTTTCTTGAATTTGATTAGGTTATGTTTTTGTGAAAAATAAATATGGTAATGATCGGTACCATGGACAAATAGAATCCAATCTGAACTATTTTAGGGCGCAAATTAAAAACAATGCCATTCAATCTTGGTTTATTTTTATTTCTTATATCCAATTATGAGCTCAGTAAGGTTAGATTTAAGACCTTTTCTCGAAACTCACTATACAGGATATGGTATAGTTCGTCTAGGCCGACTGTAATTTTCTAACAATTTCTTAACAAAAGCAAAATTACGACAGTATTTATAAACATCTGTTGTAGCAATATGGAGTATACGTCATCATTCAAATTCATATACATAATTCGTATTGAAATATAATTGCCCTGCAGGAAATGTCAATAGTGAAACAGTACTGATTCACTATTGACTTTGTCACCAGTACTACTGACCAACTATACCCCAGACAATGTAATCTTCTATAGACATTTAACATGTACATGTCATTGCAAATCAGTAGTGACATTGGTACTATTGATTAGGTAGTGACTAGGTAGTTCTCATGGGACCATATATAGACATTGGAACCAGCAATTAACTAGTGACTAGGTAGTTCTAGTGGGACCATATGTAGACATTGGAACCAGATATTCCTGTACAAATTTGATTGTTCTTTCAGCTTTCTTTTATAACTCCGTTTACTTATAATGCTCTTTTCTTTGATTTATTATAAAATATATTTTTGTTTACCTTTTATATTCAATTTTTCTATATATTGTTTTAAAACTTTAGTTTTTCATCCAACCACTTGTTTTTCAAACAAAACTATAGAAATCAAGAAGAAGCAGAACTCCTAACTATTCTATGAAAATTTTTTTGACAAAGTAAATAGTGTAGACGCGTAGTTGACAATGTCAACAAAATAGTAGACAAAAGTAGTGACTTGGGGACACTTAACCCCAGGCTTCCTGCAGGGTGTATTTAAAGGTGATATCACACGATATGTTTTTACATATATACTATCACTTATTTATCCCTATGTAATTCCGTATATCTGTCAAAATTATCGTTTTAGATACGATTCATAATTTTTGCTAACACACGTGCATATGTATTTTCGTATGACATAACCTCTAAATGTAAACAACAGCTGATTTAATTTGTGAATTTACAAAAATTTATTGTTAAAAATAAAGTTATATATTTTATATATTTTTTAATTGTTAATTCATATTAAACAATTTATTTTTCTTTCAATATTAATCTTTATAAATTATTCTGTTTTTCTTCCGCTCAAGCAGTGTTGTATTTTTTTCATATGTTTGTCATGCCAAAATAGAACCTGTTCTAATTGAAAAATGTACATGTGACTTTCCTCATGTATTGTACATAAACAATGTTTCATATGTATCACACGGTGTGTACAACTTTTGCTGTGGGAAAATTTGACAGTACATATGTAAAAAACACATCGTGTGATAGTACCTTAAGCAAACATATTAAGAAAAATAAAATAAATGACTATGTAAGAATATTTTTGGGAATTGAAAAAGAACTAAAAAACGGAACTGCATTATGCAGTTTAATTTAAAATAATTGAAATAAACAAATGACATCTAAAAATCAATAGAATATTTAAATATTAAAAAAGTACAATAAATATTTCTTCGGAAAACAACTGAATTTTCATTTGAGCAAAAACTATTAATTGAACAACAAAATGTTACAGAAAAATTATATCCATCTATTCAGTTATGACCACACAAAGTTGGATCTAAGATCTTTTCTTCCAAACTCGTATATGTAACATCGTTGGTACCTTTTCGTTCCATACAATGTAATAATTTATCATCACATATCTATCATAGCGAGATTCTTGAAACTTTTTATGCTTCCATTAGTGATAATTATGAGTATTCAACCCAAAAATGGGCGCGTTTGGACACCAGTAAATATTTTACATAGTAAATATTTATCAGCACATGGTGTAAGTTTATTGGTTATAAATATGGGTAAACGAGCCAATATTGAGCGGCATCGGTTTAGTGGGCATGGCACATTCCATAAAAAGTAAACATTTAATATCATCTAACTGGAGACCACATATTACTATTGTTGTTTATGCAAACGGAATAGTTTATATGAACACAAAAAACTATTTATTTACCAAAATGGCCTAGGGCAAAACAACGTTCGACACGATCTACTAGCATAATACAAGGACATAAAAATAGTTGAATTTTCCCGTACCAATAGTATTTTTGATAGTAACATCCTAAAATTAGTTACAGGTAACTACATATTTTCTATTGTGATACAATATGTACTGTTAATCAATCCGAAAAGTGGTTATAAACATCATCGAAATTAGATTCACAATAAATTTCTTTTAACAATGTATTCAAAATATAATAATCGCTATTAATCATAGATGTGGAATGATACGATTTATAGAATTTTAAACACCCCTACTTGTAGATTTGCGTTTGTTTGCTATTAAATTTAGAGAGAATAAAAATATTAATCCAAGAACATTACAATGTAAAATGTTAAGTTCGCACAAACCCGCATAATGTATGTACAACTGATGTAGAACTGAAAAATATATTAAAATAAATATCTGTAATCGTTTTTCAAACTTAATAAATATTTTTCTAATATATTTAACCAAACGAGCAAAAATATAGCCAGATATAAACAAGTAAGAAAATTATAGTCGGTCTAGATGGACTATACGATACCCTAACCATACTTTTAGAAACGCTATCCCTTAGGTCCAACTAATTAGATATAGAAAATAAGCATAAACCCAATTTAAGTGACACTGTTATTAATTTTGTTGAATTCGGATATGAAAAAGTTCATATCGGATGATATATTTATGTGGGGACTAGGTCGAAAAATGGACCGATCCTAACCATATTTGGTAAGGTCACTTATTTTTTGCAAAACATATACAAACAAAATTTGAGGAAAATCTGTGCAATATTTTTGTTTTTGAAATATTTAAGTGAAGATCGGGAATCAGCTTCATATGGGGGCTAAGAATTGTCCTATAGGGTTTATTTTTGTACTACTGATAAATGGATGTAATAAACATACACAAACCCAATTTGACCGAGATGTACATGATAATTTGGATATTATGGCCATGTAAGCCGATTTCATAGGGGCCATTTGTATGTGGACTAGGTCTGAACATGAACCGATTTTCAATAGCGTTCATCATATGGCCGATAGAAGCTTATATACTAAATTTCATCAAAATACAAGGTTTACATGGACACAAAGACGGACGGACGGACATCGCTAAATCGACTCAGGAAGTGATGCCTAGTCGATCGGTATAATAAAAGATTGGTCTAGGTCTAATATATTTGGTAGTTACAATCATCAGCACAAAGTCATTACTCCCTAACCGGATAGTGGTATAGGGTATAAAAATTCAGATTCTTTCTAATTTCGGTCCAAAAATCGGCAATAAATTTTAAATTTTTTTACTTATTTTTGTTCATTCAAGTGAAAAAAAAATTCATTGTGCATTGTCAAGAATAATTTGAAATACCCCAACACTACAAAAGTATGTTCTCCTACATAAGTACCAATATAAATAAAATACCTGAATACTTATTTATTTAAATCGTTGTCTTTTCAAACCTGCTGAATACATATTCAACTCCTTTATATAGGAAACTTTATAAAGGAAACAAAAAGAACGACAACTACATACAGCAAAGTCTTAGTACTTTAAATTGTGCACACTTAACAATCTCACCTCTTAAAAGTGTTAAAACTGTTTCTTTGTTTAAATACTTATTAACAAACATTGGCAAAACGTTTAAAAGTATATATAACTTTGTTTAAACATTTTCATAATACTGCAAAAACAGTTTTTGCCATAATAATTACCAACAAACATGAAGGTCATTTACATTTAATGGCACAAATGTGTTCATAACTATTAACTATAACATCCTTTCTGGGCTTTCTGTTGCTTAAAGCCAAGAATGTATATTATTGCATAATATTTCTGTGCATAATTTCATGTCAAAGTTTATTTATATTTAACCTCTATGAAGTTCATAAATACATAAACTTTTACTACCCAAATTTATTGTAGGCGAATACACTGAAAAAATTTAATTAGTGAAGCAACAAGATTTGGACGACCAAACTATAAACTAACATAACCATGGATTTTTTTAGTTAACTGTTTTATTATAAGACTTAAATCTTATATATAAAAATGGAGATTTGTGTATTTGTTTGTACGTTTATTTTTGGTTTATAAGAGACTACACTTCTGGACCGATCGTCTTGAAATTTTTACAGTAGGTAATTTTAACATATAACATAACTACGACAGCAAGAGCTCTGAAACTATGTACATGTACATATTAAACTAATTTCAAGGGTTGCAAAAAAATGGGCAGGATCGGACCAATGGGCATGGCACCCCCATACAAAGTAAATATATAACATCATATAACTGGAGTTCTATAATAGCGACAGCCTTGGGACTTTGTGTGAGTTCATAAGTTATCAATGTTAGTACTCGGAAATTAAATGGCCGGGATCAGATCAGTGGGTGTGGCACCCCCCGTACAAAGTAAATATTTAATGTCACACATTTGGAATACTGTAAGAGTGAAAACCTTGGGACTTTATCTGAGTTAATGGGTTATTAATTAACAAAAATCGCCAAAATCAAAAATCATAAAAAATTAAATCGCGAATAACATAAATCGCCATAATCAAAAATTGCAAAAAACAAAACTCTCCAAAATCAAATATCACAAAAAATTAAAATTCGTCAAAAACAAAAATCGCCAACATGAAAATTGCCAGAACGAAAATCGGGAATAACAAAAATCCCAAAAAACAAAAATCGCCATACCGAAAATCGCGAATTACAAAAATTACCAAAATCAAAAATCGGTAAAATCAAAAATAGAAAAAACAAAAATCGCTAAAGCCCAAAATCGTTAAAATCAAAATACGTCGTTACGATGGGTGTAGCGAGGCGCATTGGGTTACCGCTAGTGCATTTATAAAATATGTATACATCAATAGGTGTATTAAGAACAGAAAAAGAAGCAAAGACGTGTTGTTAAAGCTGTGCTATTTAAATACAGATTTGTATGCTAGGAACCCGTTGCATAAAGTTTGAAACACTAAAAGTTCAAAAAGTAATCAGCAATTAACTTTTTAAAATTCGAATCAAGTGACATTACTGCTGTGAATCATCAAAAAATAACATATAAAATTATAAAAATTAAATAGAAAAACAAAAAGTAATAAATATCCCACTGGAAAATTAGGAAAATCAGTTGGTGTGGTAAATTTTGTCTGCAATTGTGTATTACTGATCTAACTCTACCCTGCAGTTAGCCTGGGACCAAGTGTCTCTATGTCAACACTATTCTGTAGCGACAATTGCACTAGTAAAACTGTCGACAAATTTCCTTCTACGCACGATTAGAAATCAGCTAGAGACAACAGATCTAGTATATTTCTAGTGACACTGTCAACAAATGCATCAACAACTTGTTTTTATACCCTATACCACTATGTGGTTTGGGTATAATGACTTTGTGCTGCTGTATGTAACAACCAAAAATATTTGACCTACACCCATCTTTAATTATACCGATCGAATCAGAATCACTATCTGATTCGATTTAACGATGTCCGTCCGTCCGTCCGTCTGTGTGTCCATGTAAAGCTTGTAATCAAACTGCAGGTCGCAAAGATGAATATATTTTGATGAAATTTGGTATTTAATCTTTTATCGGCCATGGGATGAACGCTATTGAAATTGGTGAGAATCGGTCCATGTTCAGACCTAGCCCCCATACAAATGACCCCTATGAAATCAACATATATTGCCATAAGATCCAAATTAATATACAAATCTTAGTCAAATTGGGTTTGTACGTATATATTACATCCATTAATCAGTAGTCCAAAAATGATCCCTCTTAGTCATAGGCCCCATATAGAGCTGCTCCCCGATCTTCACTTAAATCTATCAAAAAACAAAAATATTGCACTGATTCTTCTCAAATTTTGTTTGTATATATTTTTGCAAAATACAAGAGACTTTATCAAACATGGTCAGGATCGGTCCATTTTTGGGCCTAGTCCCCATATAGATATAGTATCCGATATGAACTTTTTCATATCTGCAGCCGAGAAAATTAATAAAAATCCCACTCAAATTTGGTTTATGCTTATTTTCTATTTCCAGTTAGTTGGGCCTGAGAAATAGGGTCCCTAAACGCATGGTATAGGATATCGTACAGTCGGTCTAGACCGACTATAATTTTCTTACTTGTTTTATTATGCTGCTCTTTCAATAGGTAGAGATTTTTTTGACTGTTGTTCTCAGTTGTTTTCTTCTTTTTATTTTTATTGTATCATTTTCTTTCGTTGAAAAAACACGTGTGCTCAGTGTAAATAAGTTGTTTTTAAGAAATTGATTAATAACTTTAAAAGAAAAGATGGGTAAAATTATTTTGTGATAATTTTTAAATAAAATATAATATGAACAAAAGAAATTATAAAAGAAAACTAAAAAACAAACGATTTTATACAAAAATAGAGGCCTGCAAAGTGAAATAGAATAAAATAAAATAGCCTTGAAGAAATGTGCTGTAAAAATGTAATTTTTTGTTTTTTTTTTTTAATATTTTGATAAAAAAAAAAAATTAAAACTATGTGCTGTGGTTTATTTAAAATAATATATTCGTATAGGAAGGTTTAGCTAGCCTTGAATAAATGTAGTTCTAGATAAAAAAAAAATAAATAAAATATCTCCTTCAGACAAAAAAGAAATGTGTTTATTTATATTGTCCCAACCCCTTAAAAAAGAATTGCTCGAGAATCGTCTGATAAGTACCAGTTATGTAGACTAGAGTTACTAAAATGGACTTGAATCTTTGGTTCCAATGTCTACATATGGTCCTAAAAGAACTACCTTGTCAGTAGTGACAAAGTCTACTGGTTGATTTCCAATGACACGCCTGTGTTAAATGTCAATAGTAGATGACATTGGCTAGGGTATAGCTGGTCAGTAATACTGGTGAGAATGTCACTAGTACAACACTACAGTTTTACTATTGACATTCCCTGCAGGGTAGTGTCAGTAATATAAAAAAAAGTAAAACTTAGTAGTATACTAACCAACATTTGGTGAATATATAAAGTTCCAACAGAATGCTCTTCTAGAGCCGGCAAATAAGCACTTAAAAGAAGTGCATTACTTAAGGATGCAAGAATTTCTTAGAAACTCTGAACGCTGAAAAAGAGAAGCAACTGATTTATCGCCAGAAAAAATTAATGAAGGTGCAAGTAATCTACCTGAAAAACTAGAAATAACTGACATCCTTAATATAATACACAATTCGATTCAAAATTGAAAAATTTGTCAACAAAAGATGATATTGAAGAAGTAAAACAAACAATGCAGGAGTGCTGTTCCCAAATTGGACATCTAAAAATGGAAAATTAAGTTTTGAAGGAGAAAGTCAAATTATTAAAAGCTCAACAAAACAAGGACCATAGAGATTTGATGCGTTTAGTTGATCAAAATAAACGAAAAAACGTAGTTTTTCGGGGTATAAATAAAGGGGATATAAAACGAAATATTAAAAAAGTTGGTGTTGACAAAATGGAAATCGCTGATATAGTGCTGCAAAATGTCCGGAAGTTGTATGAAACTAACAACAAAGTGTGTGTGGTGTCTAAATTTAAGACGGAGGAAATAGCAGTATCAGTTTTAAAAATTTCTAGGAAACTAGCAGGTACATACATATTTTTTGATAAGGATTTGAATGTTGAACAACAGAAAAAAAAAACAAGTAATGTTGCAACTCAAAAAATAGCCCCAGTCTGTCGACAATAAACAAAAAGTTCTAGTTAGGAATGATAAAATAAGAATTAACAACAACTGTTTTTTTTTTTTTTTTGAATAAGGACAAAATACTAATGAACGGAAGTCAAAATGTTAAAAATGTAGTAGAAACTATTTATAATGAAAAAATTAATTCTATAAATTTATCTTACAGTATATTGTTAAAGCAAAATAACTTAATATAAGCCAGTGTGTAGAAGGTAGATATCAGTTTATCATTCCGAAAAATGAATTTGCAACCCCTTAAAGTACATATATTCTTGATCCTTATAACAACTCGAGTAGATATAGAGACGTCCGTTGAAATCACTCTTTATCATAAAATAAATAATATTCCTGGGTAAAGTTGGGACAATATTGTTTGTCATTATTTCGAACAGGTTGCTATTGAAAATGGAGTCAATCGGGCTTCATTATGAAAAGATATGGGCTAAAATGTGGAGACATTGAGGCTATAAAATTTCATATAAAAAAAATAATAGGTATTGAAAAATTTTATGTTTTTTTGTACATGTAAACGAATGGTTTGTCAATATGAGTAAGAGCATAACAAGATGATTGTGCTCTTACTTCACAAGATGGTTATGCTCTTATTCTCTTTAAACAAGCATGAATGTAAATATATATCGCACACATAGTCCAAAAGTGACTCAACTCAAAGTTTTCATTTTTCAGAAGTCGACAATTGAAACAATTAAAACATAAAGAAATACATAACTATTTTTTAGTAACAATTAACAACAACAAAACACACTGATATTTTTTTTATAGATAAACAAGTGCATTGCATAGTTTAAGCACATAAACCCGAAAAATGTAAACTTTGAGTTGAGTTACTTTTGAACTAGGTGTGCGATATGTATTTACACTTATGCTGATACCATTTAATAATTTCTTTTAATTCAAAAATACCTAAAATTCTTTTGATTATATTATTAATTTTAAAATTCATTGCAAATAATCTAACCATTACAATGTGAAATCTAGTCTTTTTATATCCTCCACACTACTGTGCAGAGGGAATCCGTTTGTAACTCATCGAAATAAATCCCGGAGATCACATAAACAATATATATTCCTTATCCTTATAAAATATGAAGTCCATCTGGCGATTTCCGCGTGTCTTTCTGTCTTTTATTTTTTTTGGTCCGGGAGTTAGAAATCTTGATTCTCGAACATTCCATATCGTAGTATGTCAGATTGCTACCGACTAACACCACCTCCGCATTCGTCCATTTTTCCCAGCGGAGCTAGCTGTTAATGTATTATGACAAGGCAGGATAGACTTAGCTAATCACCACAACTACTTCCCTTGTTTCCTTTCGGTTCAACTCTTGCACTCTCAAAGTGTCATGCACAGCATTAATAAAATCAGTCACATTGCTCCAGTTTTCGACGGATCTTAATATTGCATCGAAAATATTCTCTTTCTTCACTTGAACTCCTAGTTCTTGCTCATATAAACATAATATGCATATAAACATAATATGCTCCACGTTCTCCTACTCTTCTGGACAGATAGGACACATATGAAAATCATCGTGTCCAAATCTGTTATGTAAGAACCGTGGTAGTTCACCTCTCCATGATGTATATTCATCTTTGATATTGGGTATAATTTGGAATGTCCAACGACAATTTAAACTATGTCCCCATCTAGTGTGCCAATGAAGCATTATTGTTTCGCGTTCCGCTCTATGTATATCGAAATTTGACGCAATTGTATTATTCCCTTTCGAAATATAAAGTCAACAGGTGCTGCATACAGCAGAATTGATTTAATGGTGGTCTTGACCCACTAATATTTAACATCATTCGTGCTAGCGTTGTCCTTACTATTGAAACCTTGTTGCAAGCGTATTTTGAATGTACGTTGAAGTTTAATTAGCCATCAATCATCACTCCAAGATACTTTAACTCGCTTTTTGCCACCTCAGCCTTTTGTTTTCCCAACTGGAGTCCCGTGTTTTTCAGCCACAAACTAATAGAATTTGCTGCCTCCTTTTCATAGATTTCTAACTCATCATTGTATCTGGCAGTTACAATGTCATCCGCGAAGCCAACCACCATCGTTGCATCTGGTACTTTTATTAGGTTCCATAGAAGTTGATCCAGTACTGAATCCTGTTGTACCCCAGCAGTGATCTTGTAGCCTTCTAATCCATCGTCAATATTACAACCAAACAATATATTAGAAAAATAACTAGAAATTATCCATACTAGGTATCTTGGCACATCCAAAGAATTCATTGTGCATTCATATACCCTATAGATGATGAAAATATTAAGGTACTCCGATAAAGTTTCATATAAAAAATTATATATAGTGAAAAATATTTATACGTAACAGAACATATGTACATATGTATCAGCGATGCATACACTATTTCGTTTGCTTGTTGATTTTGTTTCTTTTTTTGAACATGTGAAAGTTCATAAAAAAAACATTCAGCTAAAAAACTTAATTGTATGTATTTACATTATGTTCATTGTATTTAATAATTGCTTTCAATTAAAAAAAACATGAAAATGCCTAAAATTTTTGTTAATTATCTTATTAATTTTAAACATCATTGTAAGAAATCCAATCTATAAAATTTAAAAGCTTTTTATCTCTTAGAGTTGACAATCTTGGTTATAATATTGTATTTAGAAAACGGGTGGAGGGTATCAAAGGTTCGGCACAGGCTAATTAAATACTCCTTCTTGTTCCTCCTCCTACTCCTACTCGTACTCCTACTCCTACTCCTACTGCTACTCCTACTCCTACTCCTACTCCTACTCCTACTCCTACTCCTACTCCTACTCCTACTCCTACTCCTACTCCTACTCCTACTCCTACACCTACTCCTACTCCTACTCCTACTCCTACTCCTACTCCTACTCCTACTCCTACTCCTACTCCTACTCCTACTCCTACTCCTACTCCTACTCCTACTCCTACTCCTACTCCTACTCCTACTCCTACTCCTACTCCTACTCCTACTCCTACTCCTACTCCTACTCCTACTCCTACTCCTACTCCTACTCCTACTCCTACTCCTACTCCTACTCCTACTCCTACTCCTACTCCTACTCCTACTCCTACTCCTACTCCTACTCCTACTCCTACTCCTACTCCTACTCCTACTCCTACTCCTACTCCTACTCCTACTCCTACTCCTACTCCTACTCCTACTCCTACTCCTACTCCTACTCCTACTCCTACTCCTACTCCTACTCCTACTCCTACTCCTACTCCTACTCCTACTCCTACTCCTACTCCTACTCCTACTCCTACTCCTACTCCTACTCCTACTCCTACTCCTACTCCTACTCCTACTCCTACTCCTACTCCTACTCCTACTCCTACTCCTACTCCTACTCCTACTCCTACTCCTACTCCTACTCCTACTCCTACTCCTACTCCTACTCCTACTCCTACTCCTACTCCTACTCCTACTCCTACTCCTACTCCTACTCCTACTCCTACTCCTACTCCTACTCCTACTCCTACTCCTACTCCTACTCCTACTCCTACTCCTACTCCTACTCCTACTCCTACTCCTACTCCTACTCCTACTCCTACTCCTACTCCTACTCCTACTCCTACTCCTACTCCTACTCCTACTCCTACTCCTACTCCTACTCCTACTCCTACTCCTACTCCTACTCCTACTCCTACTCCTACTCCTACTCCTACTCCTACTCCTACTCCTACTCCTACTTCTACTCCTACTCCTACTCCTACTCCTACTCCTACTCCTACTCCTACTTCTACTCCTACTCCTACTCCTACTTTTTGCTGAAACATTTCAATTGATTTGATACCACAGTGTGGGGCACACAAATCTCTATCATCAATTGAAAGAACTTAATAGTTATGTAATTATGTGATATAACATTTGGGGCTCTTATTTTTTTTTTTTTTTTTTTTGAGAAAAGTTTGGTCCATAAAAATTAAAATATATGACTAACGAATTCTCTGATTAAAATTCTACATTGACATTGTTCCATGAAATTGATCGGTGAATATTTTTTAGAACATTTTAACCCTCGAGCTCCTACGGATGTGGGTCTTTTAAGCCCTTATTTCCAAAATGTCCAAAATGATACCATAACTACGTACATTTCTGATATAATATATTCAAGAAAAATGTAGAGCAAACAATTTCAGTAGGGCCTTCAAAGACACGAAAATAATTCCACGAGGGGTTTCTCCACCCGACGCAAAAATATTCCATACCAAATTTTCAATACAATAAAAGAAAAACAAGTAAGAAAATTATAGTCGGTCTAGACCGACTATATGATACCCTATACCATGGTTTAGAGACCCTATCTTTCGGTCCAACTACTTCGATATAGAAAATAAGCATAAACCAAATTTGAGTGGGATTTTTATTAATTTTTTTGGCTGCAGATATGAAAAAGTTCATATCGGATGCTATATCTATAAAGGGACTAGGTCCAAAAATGGACCGATCCTGATCATGTTTGGTAAAGTCTTTTGTATTTTGCAAAAATATGTACAAACAAAATTTGAGAAGAATCAGTGCAATATTTTTATACCCTATACCACTATGTGGTTTGGGTATAATGACTTTGTGCTGCTGTTTGTAACAACCAAAAATATTTGACCTAGACCCATCTTTAATTATACCGATCGAATCAGAATCACTTTTTGAGTTGATTTAACAATGTCCGTCCGTCCGTCCGTCCGTCCGTCCGTCCGTCTGTCTGTGTGTCCATGTAAACCTTGTAATCAAACTGCAGGTCGCAAATATGAATATATTTTGATGAAATTTGGTATGTGAGCTTTTATCGGCGATTAGATGAACGCTATTGAAATTGGTGAGAATCGGTCCATGTTCAGACCTAACCCCATACAAATTACCCTTATGAAATCGACATAAATTGTCATATGATCCAAATTGTCATATAGATCTTACTCAAATTGGGTTTATATGCGTTCATTACATCCATTAATGAGTAGTCCAAAAATGATCCCTTTGGCCCCATATAGAGCTGCTTCCCGATTTTCACTTAAATCTATTAAAAAACAAAAATATTGCACTGATTCTTCTCAAATTTTGTTTGTATATATTTTTGCAAAATACAAGAGACTTTATGAAACATGATCAGGATCGGTCCATTTTTGGACCTAGTCCCGATATAGATATAGCATCCGATATGAACTTTTTCATATCTGCAGCCAAAAAAATTAATAAAAATCCCACTCAAATTTGGTTTTTGCTTATTTTCTATGTCCAGTTAGTTGGGCCTAAGAGATAGGGTTTCTAAACGCATGGTATAGGGTATCATATAGTCGGTCTAGACCGACTAAAATTTTCTTACTTGTTGTTTTTTAATAGATTTAAGTGAGGATCGGGAAGCAGCTCTATATGGGGTCAAAGGGATCATTTTTGGACTACTCATTAGTGGATGTAATGAACGCAATGAACGCATACAAACCCAATTTGAGTAAGATCTATATGACAATTTGGATCTTATGGCAATTTATGTCGATTTCATATGGGTAATTTGTATGGGGGCTAGATCTGAACATGGTCCGATTCTCACCAATTTCAATAGCGTTCATCCCATGGCCGATAAAAGCTTATATACCAAATTTCATCAAAATATATTCATATTTGCGACCTGCAGTTTGATTACAAGCTTTACATGGACACACAGACGGACGGACGGACGGACGGACGGACATTGTTAGATCAACTCAAAAAGTGATTCTGATTCGATCGGTATAATTAAAGATGGGTCTAGGTCAAATATTTTTGGTTGTTACAAACAGCAGCACAAAGTCATTATACCCAAACCACATAGTGGTAGGTATAAAAATAATAAAAGAAACATTTTGTAAATTCGCAATTAATATAACATAAATTGAATTATTTAAGTTTAAATAAACCACAACCTGCAGACAAGCCAATAGGCTTCGTGGGTTAGATTAAGTTATATTGTATACTTATTTTACTCAATAAAGTGAAATGAAATGAAAAAACAAAAAAAAATTTTGTTTTTATAAAAAAGTTATCGATTTATGTATATGTGTCATCTAATCCGGCTGATTTAGGTTTGCATTTTATTAGCGAAAGCTCCTTTTTTTAATACGTTATTATCATCTCCTTCACAAAAATTACATTTGAATTCCTTTTTCTCATTTTCTAATAAAAATGCTAATTGCCGCTTATAGAGCTTGGAACATTGGGAATGAAAGACTTTATTTTCTTCTATTTCTTCTTTAATTTCCAGTTTGCATTGGGCACAAGTTAATTTATTACTTATAATATAACTTATAATATAAGAAAATGTCAAAAACTCGGTAATTACATATGAAAAAACAATTATGAAGAAACTAAGTAATTTGAAGTTTTGTTAAATAATTCAATAATATCGCGAACCGGTTAAATTTTCGTGTCAAAAATAGTGGGAGAAGATTTTGTATTTAAGAGAATGTCAGAAGATGTGTTACATATTTAAGTATTACCAATTTAAATTTTTAGAAATAAGCTTTTATTAAAAGCATCAATGCGAAAAAGTAATATCACATTTCTTAGTATTTTTAATATATGCAAAAATTGGATAAAGCCATAACCCTAGTAAACAAACAAAAAAATAAAATAATAATAAAAAAAGATACAAAACTATGATGTAATTTTGTACGAAATATTAATTTCTTCGCAGCTGTTGTTTTGTAATTTCAAATACATATGTATACATAGTAATTCATATATATATATGTATATATATAAGTTAGGGATGCCAAACGGGCTTCTTCACATTTGAAAATCTCTCTATTCAGGATTTTTAAAATTAAGATATCGGAATCCCAGAATTTTTTGGGATTTTTCGGTTTGGTTTGGTTACTTCGTTAATTTTTCAAATATTTTTAATTCATAATTTGCAATATGAAAAGCACCAGCTATTAATTTATTCAATTGTTATTATAATGTTATATATAATTTATGTATAAAATAAGTAAAAAACAAGTAAGAAAATTATAGTCGGTCTAGACCGACTATACGATACCCTATACCATGCATTTAGAAACCCTATCTCTTAGGCCCAAGCAAAAACCAAATTTGAGTGGGATTTTTATTAATTTTTTTGGCTGCAGATATGAAAAAGTTCATATCGGATGCTATATCGATAAAGGGACTAGGTCCAAAAATGGACCGATCCTGATCATGTTTGGTAAAGTCTCTTGTATTTTGGAAAAATATGTACAAACAAAATTTGAGAAGAATCAGTGCAATATTTTTGCTTTTTAATAGATTTAAGTGAAGATCGGGAAGCAGCTCTATATGGGGTCAAAGGGATCATTTTTGGACTACTCATTAGTGGATGTAATGAACGCATACAAACCCAATTTGAGTAAGATCTATATCACAATTTGGATCTTATGGCAATTTATGTCGATTTCATATGGGTAATTTGTATGGGGGCTAGGTCTGAACATGGACCGATTCACACCAATTTCAATAGCGTTCATCCCATGGCCGATAAAAGCTTATATGCCAAATTTCATTAAAATATATTCATATTTGCGACCTGCAGTTTGATTACAAGCTTTACATGGACACACAGACGGACGGACGGACGGACGGACGGACGGACATTGTTAAATCAGCTCAGAAAGTGATTCTGATTCGATCGGTATAATTAAAGATGGGTCTAGGTCAATTATTTTTGGTTGTTACAAACAGCAGCACAAAGTCATTATACCCAAACCACATAGTGGTATAGGGTATAATTATGTTGATAAAGTTGTATTTAAATGTGAAAAATGATTCTCTAACTAGCAATTACAGTCAAACTATGCAACATTAGTCTACATTAGAATATATACGGAACTATTTAACCTCTTTAGCTTAAGACCTAGTTGCTCTAGCTTTTATATTATATATTCTCTAAATCTTTAATAAATAAATAAATATTTAACCTCTAACTCTAGAGCAAATCCTTCAATAATTACAGTTCAATAAAAACAAGTAAGAAAATTATATACTCTGCGTTTAGAGACCCTAGCTCTCAGGTCCAACTAATTAGATGTAGAAAATAAGCATAAACCAAATTTGAGTCATTGTTATTAATTTTTTTTTGCCTTCGGATATGAAAAAGTCGGATGCTATATACACGTGAGGACTAGGTCGAAAAATGGATCGATCCTGACTGTATTTGGCAAGGTCACTTATTTTCTGCAAAAACAATCAACACAAATTTGAGAAATATATGTGCAATATTTTTGATTTTTGATAGATTTAAGTGAAGATCGGGAATCAGCTTCATATGGGGGCTATGACTAGGAATTGCCATATAGGGTTTATTTTTGGACTACTGATAAATTTATGTCATTAATATACACGAACCCAATTTGGCCGATATCTATATGATAATTTGGATATTATGGAAATTTACATCGATCTCATAGGGGTCATTTGTATGGGGGCTTAAGTCTGAACGTGAACCGATTTTCACCAATTTCAATAGCGTTTATCCTATGGCAGGTAGAAGCTTATACCTTATACACTATATTTCATCAAAATATATTGCGACCTGTAGTTTGATTACAAGGTTTACGTAGTAGTTACAAACATCAGCACAAAGTCATTATAGCCTGGTATAGGGCATAACAACGGATGAATAAGATTGTGCGTTTATTTAAGATTCATATCTGCTCTGTGAACTATCATCATTGTCCGACGATGTTGAATAAAATTCATTATTACTATTTTAATTGCTATCTGAAAGAAAAAGAGGATTAAATTGCTCTGCATTATTTATATTGCATAGTTAGATTGTAACTTTATCAATATAACTTTTTTTTTTGTTGTATTGAAAATTTTGTATGGATTTTATTTTGCGTCTGGTGGAGAAACCCCACGTGTCTTTGAAGACCCCTACTGAAATAGTTCGCTCATTTTTCCTGAATATATTATACCAGAAATGTATGTAAGTATGGTATAATTTTGAACATTTTGGAAATAAGGGCCTTAAAGGCCCACTTCCGTAAGAGCTCGAGGATTAAAATGTTGTAAAAAAATATTCACCGATCAATTTCATGGAACAAATGTTTGTGTAGAATATTAATCAGAAAACTCGTTAGTCATATATTTTAATCATTATAAACCAAACTTTTTTCGAAAAATGAAATTTTCAACCCGCGAAAGTTCACATAATTACTTACTTACCAAGTACATTCAATCGGTAATAGAAAGTTGCGTGTCCAAAGCAAAAAGTCTGGTTATGTCGCATAGTGTAATCCAATAGAAACGATTTTCTAAAGTAAGCAGCTTTTTTCAGGGTTAGAAAGTACTTTTCACTTTATACAAACTTTGAAGAATTACAACAACTGAAAGGCATCTAAAAATACACAACTATTCTGCGTTGGGCCAGAGCTACTCGAATTGAAATTTTTTATTCATAAATAAATTTTTTGTTTAAGTGTATTTTGTTGGAGGTCTCGTGCTGATATCGATAAGGATTATGTTTAGTCCATAAGCTACATCATCACGTTTCTAGTTGATTATCTATAACTACCTTCATATATCAAGTAGCTACATACAAACAACTAATGAGCCAGAAATGCAAGGTAAGAACTTTTGCTAAAAGCTACACTGAGTAAGTGATTTTGATGTTACTCGTAATACGTATTGAATCCATAACTTAAGCCAAATTGATGGGCGAGTATAAATGTATCCTGATTATATTGGTTATTTAACTTATTGCTTATTGCAAAAAAAAAAAAAACTTAATGTAGCTTAAACTTTATTAAGAAATGAGATTTTGGTATCCTATCCACACACTCTACTCTACTCTACTCTACTTACACTCATGTACGAGTATGTATGTATGTGTGTATGCAATTTTCATACACACAACACTTTCCTGAAAATGAACATATAAAAATAGAATAAAAAAAACTTTTTAATCATAGTAAAGACAGCCAATTGGCAAATTGCCACATGTTTAATGCAGCAGCTTGAGTTGATGTTAATTGCTTGGCCATTTTTTAAAGCAAGCAACATGTGCCACATAATACATTTATGCAAAGTATAATTCATTTTTTTGTTTTTCTGGTGGAACAATAAATTACTATTTAAAATAATAACAACAAAAAAACAGTGAGTTAAAACGTAAATGAACGGCAAGTACGATTAAACATTCCTATTTCTTTTATGCATTATGACTTTTATATGTAATCTGTGATGACTTTTTTTTTCAAAAAAAAACGATTCACCTTGACCTTCTCTATTTGTAAAAACTAGTTAGACTTTTTCGTTGGTAGTACTTTTAATTTATGTCTGCACTTAAAACTGATAATATATTTTTTTTTTCTTTCAGGTACGCTGCGACAACTGTATGAGTTAAAATCAAATGTCACGTAAGTTAAAAATAACAATGATAGGACAATTGCTCCAATATCGATAGAACAAACCATACGCCAATTGATTGGTTCTTAGATTGGAAAACCTTACTATCTTAACACTAATTCGATTATCAGAACAAAGTTTAAATTGCAAAGCAAACAAGTAAGAAAATTATAGTCGGTCCAGACCGACTATATGATACCCTATGTCATGCGTTTAGAGACCCTATCATAGGCCCAACTAACTGGACATAGAAAATAAGCATAAACCAAATTTGAGTGGGATTTTTATTAATTTTTTGGCTGTAGATATGAAATAGTTCATATCGGATGCTATATCTATATGGGTACTAGGCCCAAAAATGGACCGATCCTGACCATGTTTGATAAAGTCTCTTGTATTTTGCAAAAAATATATACAAACAAAATTTGAGAAGAATCAGTGCAATATTTTTGTTTTTTGATAGATTTAAATGAAGATCGGGAAGCAGCTCTATGTGGGGCCTACGACTAAGAGTTGTCCCATAGGGATCATTTTTGGACTACTCATTAATGGATGTAATAAACGCATACAAACCCAATTTGAGTAATATCTATATGATAATTTGAATCTTATGGCAATTTATGTCGATTTCATAGGGACCATTTGTATGGGGACTAGGTCTGAACATGGACCGATTCTCACCAATTTCAACAGTGTTCATCCTATGGCCGATAAAAGCTTACATACCAATTTTCATCAAAATATATTCATATTTGCGACCTGCAGTTTGATTACAAGGTTTACATGGACACACAGACGGACGGACGGACGGACATCGTTAAATCGAATCAGTTAGTGATTCTGATTCGAACGGTATAATAAAGGATGGGTCTAGGTCAAGTATTTTTGGTAGTTACAAACAGCAGCACAAAGTCAATATACCCAAACCACATAGTGGTATAGGGTATAAAAATATATTGAGTTAAAATAATCGAATTGGCAGGCAGCAAGCACAACTCAATATTCTGTTTTTCTACTTCAACAACAAATTCGATGGTCATAAACTCTTTAAAACTCAAGATTTATCTTTGAAGATACTTATATACACTGGTCGAACTAATTATAGGTTCACATTAAAGTCTCCTTTTTTATTACTTTTTTATACCCTATACCACTATGTGGTTTGGGTATAATGACTTTGTGCTGCTATTTGTAACAACCAAAAATATCTGACCTAGACCCATCTTTAATTACACCGATCGAATCAGAATCACTTTTTGAGTTGATTTAACATTGTCCGTCCGTCCGTCCGTCCGTCCGTCCGTCCGTCTGTGTGTTCATGTAAACCTTGTAATCAAACTGCAGGTCGCAAATATGAATATATTTTGATGAAATTTGGTATATAAGCTTTTATCGGCCATGTGATGAACGCTATTGAAATTGGTGAGAATCGGTCCATATTCAGACCTAGCCCCCATACAAATTACCCCTATGAAATCGACATAAATTGTCATAAGATCCAAATTGTCATATAGATCTTACTCAAATTGGGTTTGTATGCGTTCATTACATCCACTAATGAGTAGTCCAAAAATGATACCTTTGGCCCCATATAGAGCTGCTTCCCGATCTTCACTTAAATCTATTAAAAACAAAAATATTCCACTGATTCTTCTCAAATTTTGTTGTATATATTTTTGCAAAATACAAGAGACTTTACCAAACATGATCAGGATCGGTCCGTTTTTGGACCTAGTCCCCATATAGATATAGCATCCGGTATGAACTTTTTCATATCTGCAGCCAAAAACGTTAATAAAAATCCCACTCAAATTTGGTTTTTGCTTATTTTCTATGTCCAGTTAGTTGGGCCTAAGAGATAGGGTTTCTAAACGCATGGTATAGGGTATCGTATAGTCGGTCTAGACCGACTATAATTTTCTTACTTGTGTATCGTAATATAATGCAATGGTACATCTCATTTGATTTCAGTTTATTTTGTATTTCTAGTATTCGAAATTGATTGTGCGAAAGCAATGATTTTTGTTTCTGTAGAAAAACAAAGCGAAATAAATATAGATTTTGCTATAACATTTTTATGAGTTTGATTTATTTGTCAATATCGATCACGAAAATCACGATCACGCCCTCAATAGGTCAGATGGGTATCTCGCTTTTAGTGAAAACTGAATCGTTGACATTCTGAGCAGGTTGCTATTTGAAATCGTCAGAATGAGTTTAATAGACTTGAAAAAATATGATTTTTCTATGTTGTTCTTCTAATAGTTGTTATTCAAAATTTGTACAACCTACACACCACTGTGCAGAGGGTATACATCAGTTCGTCATTCCGTTGTATTGCATCGAAAAATTAATTTCCCAAAATTTCGAGACAAAAAAGAATATTACCAATTTAAATTGTGATATATTAAATATGTCAACTCCAAATTTTTGTATGCAATCCTAACTCATTTTTATCTTGAAACTAAATTAACTCATTAAAATTTACTTAAAATAATTTAAATAATTCGTTTTCATAAAATTCAATTCTGCAATATTTATATAAAAAAAAAAAAAACATTTACCCATTTGTTTACATATTAGGTCACTAATTTGTATCGTTTAACTAAATTGGTAATTACCAATGTAATGAATATTGAAAAAGGTATTTCCGTTTCTTTGACTGTCGTTAAAAATATACTTCATACGGTTTGTCATTATGGTTTTAATTTTTATGGGCAGAAGTTTTGCAACTATTATTATATATTGTTTTTTAGGTTGTAATATTGGACGGTGTTTACATAACCGTATATGTAAATTTGAGTTCATCTTAAATGTAATAATACGCAGCTTTGTTTTGAATTTTACTTACCAGTCGTCAGTTGTGAAGGCTTATAACCAAATTAATTTTGTTATAAATCAACTAAATTCAAAATGCAGAGATGTGGACAACGAATTTGAAAAGTTGTATCAAGAGGTTTCTACAATGGATAAATAGTTTGAAATCAGCCCTGAAAGTCCCAGAGGTGTAAGAACGCAAGAGTACCGCTCAAATATAAAAGCAGACTTAGAATTTCTCACTATCCAGACAATGACCCCGAAAATTTTCTATAATGTTTTTATGTTTATTTATTAAGTTTATATTTGTTATAAATATTTTTTTTAATTTTGGTAATAATCGGGTAATGTGGAATACCATGCTGTAGGTTGTCATATAGCCGACCTAGAGCTAAATTACTTTCTTACTTGTTTGTTGTTGAATTTTTTTATAATGTTATATATTTACACAATTAAAAATGTGTAATTCAGAGATGGGATTCAGAAAATATGCGACAACCTATAAAATCTATTAAACATTCTTAAACGGAGTTTTAACTGTCATTACTACACTTAACAAAATTGTTTTTGAATGCAAATGATGTTTTCGATTTTTTATCGATCTCTAAGTGGCGTATTTTGAAAATGATTTTTTCGATCTACCTGAGCTTTTTCGTATAAAACATTTCTGAATATTAGCATGTAATTAAACGGTGCTACAGTGAAAAAAAAAACTTGGAAAAGGCGTGGGTTATAGGTCTCGTTGAGTCGATTACAAATTGTTCCAAGAAATTTCCGAAACACCCTCAAATTCAGAAGTTATTCTAAAAAAAACCGTTTTCAGTGATGTCCATCAACTTATCAACCTGTAACTCAGTCAGTTTTTGTTATATTTAAATTTTTTTGAAGGCTTTGGGAAGAAAACTGATTACGCTTTAAAATGACGTGCATTTTTTAATACATTTGCAAGTTATGAGTTCGTTTTTGTTAGGAATATCTAAAAAAAGCGAAATTAAAAGCTAATTCGATATGAAAGCTTACCAAATTTAAACCAATGTATAATAAATTTAGTTCTTAACAAAACATGATTTGTAGTTTTTAAATTGGATGAAAATCGTGAAAGTTAATCAACTTTACATTAAAACCTTTTTTAGTATTTTCTCCCCCAGCGCGAAAAATATGAACAAACAAGTAAGAAATTATAGTCGCTCTAGACCGACTATACGATACCAAATACCATGGTTTAGAGACCCTATCTACTCGGTCTAACTAATTCGATATAGAAAATAAAAATAAACCAAATTTGAGTGGCGTTGTTATTAATTTTTTTGGCTGCAGATATGTAAAAGTTCATATCGGGTGCTATATTTATATGGGGACTAGATCGAAAAATGGACCGATCCTGAGCATATTTGGTAAAGTCACTTTAAAAAAATATATACAAAGCAAATTTGAGAAAAATCTGTGCAATATTTTTGTTTTTTGATAGATTTAAGTGAAAATTTAAGCAGCTCTATATGGGGCCTATGCCTAAGAATTGTCCTATTTGGATTATTTTTGGACTACTGATTAATGGATATAATAAACACATACAAACCCAATTTGACTGAGATCTATATCATAATACGGATCATTTCGATTTCATAGGGGTAATTTGTATGGGGACTAGGTCTGAACATGGACCGAATTTCACCAGTTTCAATAGCGTTCATCCTATGGCCGATAAAAGCTTATACACCAAATTTCATTAAAATATACTAGCAGATTCCGGCACTCGAAATTCGAGTGCAAATTCTAGGAAATTTTATTTTTTCATTTAATAAAGACCCTAAAGGTATGCTTCACAATTCAACTCATTTTAAATGAAGAAAACAAACAAACACATTAACAAATTTAATAAACACACACATTGTATAATTTTATGTATGTGTTAGTAGCAACTTTAAACGATCATAGCCCCAAAAAAATTTTCCAGACAATGAAAATCTGTAAATCTGGGTAACAGCTAAAAAGAAATACCTTTCAAATAAATTTCTTGTCAAAATTGGGGTAAAACTATGAAACTTACGTCGGTCACAAGAAATCGCCTTGCCTATTGATATTATAGATTCATATAGTAGTTTGTAGTTTGATTACAGACGGACAGACGGACGGACGGACATCGCTAAATCGACTCAGAAAGTGATTCTGAGTCGATCGGTATAATAAAAGAAGGGTCTAGGTCAAGTATTTTTGGCAGTTACAAACAGCAGCACAAAGTCATTATATCCAAACCACATGGTGGTAAAGGGTATAAAAAACACAATTAACTAAAGAAACAAATTGATCAACTTAAGTATGCAAAGTGTTTTGTTTGTTGTAATTTTACAGTTACTTTTTGGTATTTACTTAATAAGTGAAGTTATTATATTCGGTAATGCAGAATTAAATACACCCTTCTTTATTGTCAATCTGTTTTTATTTAAAAAAATCTCTAAAACAATGGAATATCACACAGAGAGATTTTAGAGTTATATTTCCAAGAGATAATCCCCAATCGTGTTTTGGGCACATTTTTAAAGCCAGTGATGGTAGTAACTTTGTATATTGTTCAAACACAGAAGAGTTGTTTTGTTACCTTAATCACCGTCATGAAGCGAATGATTGGAGGTTGTTTTTTGGACAGATCATGTAAAAGTTGATATTAATGATTTTTTTTTTAATTTACAACCAACTAGCCTATTTTGAAGATCTTAAAATCTTTCACAATAAAAATTAATTACCATCAGTACCGATAGCTAACGCTATAAAAATTAAAGAGTCATATGCTACAATGGAAAACATACTCTATTTAATAAATTATAGAAAATATCAGTGGCAAATTGTTGCAGATTTAAAAGTTCTGACAATATTGTTTGGAATGCAAAGAAGTAACACTAAGTTCCCTTGCTATCTCTACGAGGCCTAAACACTGACAAGAAAAACGTTCAAAATATTCCTCTTGTGCATTCAGATAAAATCATTTTACCGTCACTGCATCTTAAGTTTGGATATATGAAACAGTTTGTAAAGTGGTTGGATGTAGAAGGCGATGCTTTTTTGTATTTGAAATCTGTTTTCCCACAAATAAGTGAAGGCAAAATAAAAGAAGGTACTTAACATTTTTGTTCTGAGATGTTATTATAACAACTTGATCTTATTGTGTTTTTTATGGTATTTTTATTGGACCGCAATTTAGAAAAATTATGCTTGATGAAAACTTTTCTAAGCTTAATGAAATAGAAAAGAGAGCATGGAATAGTGTTGTTTCCTTATGTCAAAACTTTTTGGGAAACAAAAAAAATTGAAGTGGTAAATAAACTCCTTGAATTTTATGCTGAAATGGGATGTTGAATGCCAATACAAATTCATTTTCTGCATGCACATTTAGAATTTTTTCCCGAAAACCTTGGTCAATTCATTGACGACCAGGGAGAACGGCTTCATCAAGAAATTTAACAAATGGAAAAGCGTTTCGATGGAAAGAGCCACATAAGTGCAAATTATTGCTGGTCTCTCAAACTAGAAACATATAGTTTGTTGGACAAGCGTAAGAGGGCTAGGGATTCCAATACCGGTATTACCGATACTGAAAAACCGGTATTACAGGCTTCGATCGATACCGAAATACCGCATGCTGCAATACCCGTATCCATTTTTATACCCTATACCACTATGTGGTTTGGGTATAATGACTTTGTGCTGCTGTTTGTAACAACCAAAAATATTTGACCCAGACCCATCTTTAATTATACCGATCGAATCAGAATTTCTTTTTGAGTTGATTTAACAATGTCCGTCCGTCCGTCCGTCTGTGTGTCCATGTAAACCTTGTAATCAAACTGCAGGTCGCAAATATGAATATATTTTGATGAAATTTGGTATATGAGCTTCTATTGGCCATGGGATGAACGCTATTGAAATTGGTGAGAATCGGTCCATGGTCAGACCTAGCCCCTATACAAATTACCCTTATGAAATCGACATAAATTGCCATAGGATCCAAATTGTCATATAGATCTTACTCAAATTGGGTTTGTATGTGTTCATTACATCCGCTAATGAGTAGTCCAAAAATGCTCCCTTTGGCCCCATATAGAGCTGCTTCCCGATATTCACTTAAATCTATTAAAAAACAAAAATATTGCACTGATTCTTCTCAAATTTTGTTTGTATATGTTTTTGCAAAATACAAGAGACGTTACCAACCATGGTCAGGATCGGTCCATTTTTGGACCTAGTCCCCATATAGATATAGCATCCGATATGAACTTTTTCAAAATTTTTTCAAATTTGGTTTTTGCTTATTTTCTATGTCCAGTTAGTTGGGCCTAAGAGATAGGGTTTCTAAACGCATGGTATAGGGTATCGTATAGTCGGTCTAGACCGACTATAATTTTCTTACTTGTTTTAGCATATAAAATGCCACATATGTGTACGTAAAAATAATCGTTTGGAATTTTTATAATTCATCTTAAGGTGCGTTCAGACTACGCAAATATTTGACCAAATAAACGTAACCCCTAATTTTATGAAAGTTTTATTCAATCTTACATGATATATAAAAGACAAAATTAAGTTATGTTTTATTACATTAGTAATATTTAATATATTTAACTATATTCTATATCATATATTGTATAACTTAATGAAAATTATACAAGGAAAATTATACATTATTTAGGGGTTACGTTTATTTGGTCAAATATTTGCGTAGTCTGAACGCACCTTTAGTAGGCGTGAAAATAATCGTTTCTTATTTTAACGTCGTGTGTCGTTTTGCATTTTTATAATTCATCTTAGTATGTGTGAAAATAAATATCATGTAGTAATGGTAGCAAAATGATTTCTCTATTATTTGTTTTGTTTTTTGAATGTCAGAAATTCGTGTCTCCTCAATCTGTATATACATTCTTGTGACAGAAAGTGCAATTTAATTATATAATAGTATTATAGCTAGATTATACTACAGTAAATAATAATACATAGCAAATGTATTAATTTTAGCCTTATCGTTTAATAAACAAAAGCCTCAAAAAGGTAAATATGCTTTTCATTTATGTTTAATTGAAAATAAAATGAAATATTTTAAGCCATGGACATGGACAATCATATTTTTGAGAAAAATTGCCAAGGAAGCCAAGACCAAACATCAGTCTGGTACTATTTTCTACGTGAACGAAGTAGAAAACTGGTGTAGGTGTAATAAATGCATGAAAATAATTAAAGTCTGTGGTGGAAGCACAAGTGGGATACACACACATCTCAAAACTATCCATGGAAAAAATTTGTTAAAATCAAAAAGATGTATTTTGAGCGTTAACGAGAATCCTCATTGTACCTCAAATATGAATAAAAATATTGGAAGAATTACAAAATATTTTAAAACAGAAGAAGATAATACATTGCCTGCTGTTTTAGCTGAAATGACAGCTAAAGATGGTTTACCTTTTAGAATTTTTTGTACTTCCATTGATTTAAGATGATCATTAACAGCAAGAGGACTTGGTGAAATTCCTACATCGGCAACTTCTATTAAATCAATGGTAATGAATTACTGCAAAAAAATTAGAATGCATAAGTTGGTTGAACATTTGGGAGATCAAACCATAAACATAGACGGAGCAGTGGCACTGACTGATAAATTCGACGATGATGTAGAGCTGTTAAATATTGAACCAGAAACTCCTATTCAGGACAAAACTCTTCCAATTAAGCAAAAGTTGCAGAAAATTATGTTGGAAAAAATTCAACAAAATATGCGCGATAATGAGATAAATTCGAAAAAATTAGCTAAGGATCTCAGCAAAGTTATTCGAACGGAAATCACATATTTCGAGTCTGAAAATATAAAAGGAAGATATTTGCAAAATGTGTATAATTTCCTTATGACCGTTCGTCCGAAAAGTGTGGAATCTGAAAGTTCGTTTTCTGCAGCAGGATTACTCTGCATTAAAATAAGATCACGCCTTTCGGATGAAAGCATCGATAATTTATGTGTTCTGCGAGCATATTTTAATTCACAAACAGAAGGAATTGAAAAAATAGGGTACTTTACCTGTGTATTAATTACTGTACATATTTAATTTTTAATTGTTTTGTTTTATTTTTATTATATGTAGAACTATTTTTTATTTTTTTAATAACTATATTAAATAAACAATGAATTGGATTGAATGCCATTATATAATGGGAAAACTTAATTTATTCTTGGCGATTTGCATTTAGATATTACTCCATAAATAATACCGAAAATACCGGTAATAGCGGCATCGAGATTCCCTTTATACCGAAATCCCGAAATACCGAGAGGCTTTCGGTATTAGAATCACTAAAGAGGGCTAATAATCATTTTTAAATATAACATGTTAACTCAGGTTAAACTATTTGTACAGTTTTTAATTTACGAGTGGTTTACCAAAATAAAAGTCAGCAATTGCAAAATTTATACTTTAGAAAAAGTTTAATAACCAATGTTAAAAACAAGTAAGAAAATTATAGTCGGTCTAGACCGACCATACGATACCCTATACCATGGCTTAGAAACCCTATCTCTTCGGTCTAACCAACTGGATAAAGAAAATAAGCAAAAACCAAATTTGAGTGGCATTGTTATTAATTTTTTTTGGCTGCAGACTTGAAAAAGTTCATATCGTGTGCTATATTTATACATGGACTATGTCAGAAAATGGACCGATCCTGACCATATTTGGTAAAGTCACTTATATTTTGAAAAAATATACACAAACCAAATTTGAGAACAATCTGTGCAATATTTTTGTTTTTCTGATAGATTTAAGTGAAGATCGGGAAGCAGCTCTATATGGGGCCTATGATTAAGAATTGTCCTATAGAGATTATTTTTGGACTACTGATTAATGGGTGTAATAAATACATATAAACCCAACTTGACTGAGATCTATATGATAATTTGGATCTTATGGCAATTTATGTCAATTTCATAGGTGTCTTTTGTATGGGGTCTAGGTCTGAAAATGGACCGATTTTCACCAATTTCAATGGCGTTCATCCTATGGCCGATAAAAGCTCATATACCGAATGTCATCAAAATATATTTATATTTGCGACCTGTAGTTTGATTACAAGGTTTACATGGACACACAGACGGACGGACGGATGGACGGACATCGCTAAAACGACTCAGAAAGTGATTCTGAGCCGATCGGTATAATAAAAGATTATTATTGAATTTGAAAAACTACAAAAATAAATGCAAAACGTTTTATAAAAATTTACCTAATTTCTTCGAATAAACATCCTATACATACATCTTATAAAATTTTAATTCTTTGCCTTTCCAAAAATGTTTAAAATTTTGAAATCGGTCAAAAAATTTGTGAGTTATAGGTACTAAAGTACTACGACCTACGTTGAAACAGTTGTCACCAAATCTTTAAAAACGGTTTTTTTTGTGTCCTCACCTAGGCCTACAATCCTCACAAGGAAGAGGTAAAAACTGAATTCTTAAATATTCCGTTAGTACTTGGCTGGAAATCTTTAAAAATGAAGCTGGTGGTCTATAATCCCGAACTTACATTCAAAATAAATCAAAGAAAACATTAAGGGCGATTAATTGAAAAATATTTCAGAACTAAATGATAATTTAGACTGTCATTCAAATATCATTTTCTGACGAAAATGTGTTTGGACAGACAACAATATTTGAATATTCTTCCAAAACATTTGTATTTTCAATTGTGATCAGTCTCTAACTATAAATTGAATAAAAAGACAGGCATGAAAAAATCTGACTAACATGCACATAGAATCCGACGAATAGACTTAACAATGAGAAAAGTGCAGAAAAGTGACGTCCTTGTGCCAACTAACTACACCAGGAAAGGTATGAAGGCAAAAAAAAAAAATAACTGAAACAAAATACCTAGAAAGTTGTAAAGATGAACACTTGAGAGCATTTGTCATTACAGTTTTTAAATCTATGTATACACATCAATGGCCGCAAGCTGTTGCATTCGCAAAATGAATGGATTATATAAAAATGACTGGCAGACACAAACACCCACAGAAGAAATACAAACACGTAAGAGACAAATACGACAATGTCAGTAAGAGGAAAAGTTATGCTTGGTTGACAAGTAGATAAAAATGGAATAAAAACGAAAATAAAAAAATCTAATAAAAGAATAACGAACAGAAGAAAAAAGCACAAATAAATTAAATAAAATTTATTTAAATGCGTCATTCACACTTACACAAATACATGCAATTACTTACAGTACAAAAATATAAGTTACAGTACTGTGCGAATTAATGTGAACATGTGTTAATTAACACAATTACATTTTTTCGCAGTTGGCAACACGTTTATGTCAAAATATCATCCATTTTGTATTCATGTTCTATCAATCAGTTAATTACGAGACACATGGTGTATTTTGTTATTTTTTAGAATTAAAGTTCTTTTTTGCGGAAGTAATCTTAACTAAAGCTTTTTTGTTTCTTATTTTCGAAGATGGATATTTCTCCGGAAAAACGCACTAAGATTGTTATTTTAAGTGAACACAGAGCAATGACTCAATGAGATATAGCCAAGGAGTGTGGTGTGAGTTTAGGAGCTATTAACAAGATTTTGAAGGAAAAAAGGGAGACTGGGAAGATTGAGGTGAACAGAGAAGGGAAATGTGGAAAGAAAAGAAAGACTACAGCAAGAGATGAAGCTTTTCTCATAGAGGAAAGTAAATTGAACGCTAGGAAAATCAGCTAAGAACTTCAACAAGACATAGCGCATTTTGGAGTTGTTGTTCTTGACTCCACCGTTTGAAAACCTAAAAAAAACAGTTATTAATGGCTGATATGATGAAAAAGCGATATGACTGGGCGAAAAAATATGTAGGCTGGACTATTGAAGACTGGAGAAAAGTGTTGTTCTCAGATGAGAGCCATTTTTTATATACAAGAATAGATTACGTTAAAAAAGCGACAACGAAAAACTTACAACTAAACATTTCGATCAAACGGTCAAACATCCATTAAAAACGATGTTCTCGGGCTGCCTTTCTTATAAAGGTACAGGCTCCCTTGTCCCGACCCAAGGCATGATGAACTCTCAAAAATACAAAGACTTACTGGAACAGAGATTGGAAGCCATGTCATATGTCCAAGGTCATTATGAAATATTTCAGACAACAAAAATTGCATGCCTTGAATGGCCAGGTAAGTCTCCGGATCGTAATCCAATTGAAAATCTGGTAAAGCAAGACTTGAAAAAATTGATTCCACAAAAAAAACAAAACTGATTGAAGCAGTAATTCAGATATGTAGATTCTATGTCAAATCGTGTACAAGAAGTTACAAAAGATAGGGGAGGACACATTTCGTACTAAAAAATTGTTTTTATTATAATTATTTCTCTGTTTTTTCCTCAATAAATCTAATTCATTACTTTTGTTTACATTAATTCGAACAGTACTGTACCTTAGCATGTATTGTTTAATGTAAATTTAATGCATGTAGCCGGATAAGGGAACTTGGCCCAAAATGTTCTTATGATTTTTTTTTTTTCCTATTTCTATAAATAATCTGTCCCAAAAAAAGCAGTATTGTACCACTTTAGTCATAGTTTCCATGTAAAGCAGCCTGACGATATTCGTTAAATGAGTTAGTAGTAGTGTTTTTGAGCGCCAGACGGTTTTTTAAAACATGCCATAAAATCTTTATTATTATTTTAATTTTATATAAGTATTATAACGAATGAATGAAAATTTCAATAAAGAAAATCTATCTATCTAAGTATATTTCTATCTAGTGTTTATGAGCATGTGTTGGTTGTATTACACTGATCGAAATCTATGGACGTAAAACATTGCCGATATTGAATTGGTTTATGTTGGTTTTGTGCTGATTAAAGGGAAAATAGTTTACGATGAATATGAGAAAATTTTCAATATATTTTTTTGCTTTAAAATGTAAAGAAAATTTTATACTCTTTAAACCATAAAGAGCTGTGTGCAGCTTGGCAAGGAATCTTAGCAGAAAATTTTCATATATTTCTTAAAGAAAACAAAAGCAAAAAAGTACCTTTCAGTGCAACAGTAGCAATCAGCTGTGTTCTGTCAATTATTAAGAATTGTGAAATTGAAATTGAAAACAACCATGTTTGCAACTGAAAAATAACTTCTAATTTTTTGAGCTTATTACATTTTGTATTCAATATGTGTGTTATTCGACCTTTTTGTTGTAATTTTAATATAAATAATTATTTAAGCTCAAGGTCTGTGTTTTTATATTTTTTTTATTTGTTAAAAAAATATTTTCCAATATTTCGCCACCCACTGGATAGCATCATCAGGGATCTACAATTATATTTTACAAAACATCAAATTTTACATTAAATAAACATACATTGTACCATTGTGTCACATCTAAACAGAATATAACCAACAAAAAAAACACAAAAAGCAAATAAACTTACAATGAGGAACAATAATAAAAAACACGTCAAAAACGGTTTTACATTCAATATTGCACTAATTCTTAATTCTATTTTTGTTTATTATATGCCTATATGATTTTGCTGAGCTTGTTTCTAAATCGATCTTAAAATTCATCCGGTACTCTTTACTTATATTTATTATGTTTAACATTTCATTTTGTTTATGTTTACCTCTCCTGTCAAAATTCCGTTCAAAAGAACGAAAATTTTGATATTCCTGCTCGAAGCCTGGGTTGCCTAACTTAATTTACGTCAAAAAAGTAGGTAAAACAATGCTACTTTTTTAAAAAGCTGCAGACTAACAATAGAAATTTTTAGACAGAGCATTTCTGAAGCATTTTTTCATATAAAGTTTTTGATTCCTTAGCAAGCTGCATACAGCTTTATAATTAATTAATTAACTCAACTAAGTAAGTAATTAATTTCGTTAAAAAAAATATCAAAACTTAAAAAGATAATAAATTTCAAAGGTTAATGAGTGGCATGGTATGGCATTGTTGAAAGGCAAAATTCTTTAAAAAATATACCAACCTCGAAATGTTGTCCTTTTTTTAATTTTTCCGCATTCAATGTAAATAATTAATTTCCGCAAATGTAATTATATTTTATTTTTCAAATTGGTTTTAGTTTTAATAATAATTTTCTTCTTTTGTTTCCGACGACTAAAAAAGTTCAGGTTAACGGTTTCTATAATGGCGCTTAAGGCTAAATGCTTTTACTATTTTTAATACCTACTTACACACCAGGCACTCCGCTTCATTTTGCGCGTTTAAACAGAAGGAAAAACACTTCCCTATTCTTCGTCCCACATGATTACTTTATTTTTATTAAAAATCTATTAATAAAACAAACAAAATTTTGCGTTGTTGTAAATATTTTCTATTAAAAAAAAGCTTTCATAAGACTGAATGGAATTGTTGTTTACTTTCACTCATTGGTGAGCATTTTTGTCTTCGTTCGGCTGTATACATATACGAAGTTGATTAGAGTTCGGCTCCACAGAGCCGGTATGGTCGGTGCTAATATAATAAAACTGTTAATTGGACATCAAAATCGTGCAATTTAATCCCATTAGATAATTTTCTATGGGGTTATGTAAAGTCACTCATCTACGCCAATAAACCAGAGACAATAGAATACCTGGAAATCAACATTCGACGAGTTATTGATGAGATACGACCACAAATGCTGCGAAAATGTGTGTAAGTAGTAATTCAAGATTGCGCCATGTACCCGTCAGTCATGGGGCTTACATGGCCAAAATAATATTTAAACATTAAACATCATATTTTAAAATTAAAGTTCTGTAACTCTAAATAACACTATTTACAACTTATTGAGCAAGAATTGTCAGTTTAACCTGATCAGTAACGATCAACCGGGTACATCAATTGTCTGGAAACCATTAAGAAAATAAAATTGTATATTCTCTATCGATTAACCGTCTCGCATAAATTATCCTGGATATCAAAAATCGTCAACGTAATTCAAATGTGCTTAAAACGAGATGGGAGAAGTCCGTTGTTCACAATTACAATTTGAAATTTATTTCTATTGTTCACTGTAAAACCACCTTACACTTATACGACTATATTCATTCAATAAAAACAAAAATTCATCTAAAAAGCTGTACAAATTAATGAATCGGAAAATCGATTTGCAAATATATTTTGACAACTTATATTTTAACTATAGTAAAAGAATATTATAAGAAAAATGTGTTTATCTTTTAATAGACGATTTTACTTTCAATGGCATTAAAAAAGTACCTTTATTAAAAAAAGTAAATGTTTTTAAAAAGTATACTTTTTTAAAAAAAATTTTCTTTTTTAAACAATTACCCATTTTTAACAAAAAAAAAATACATTTTAAAAGGTACCCTTTTTTAGAAAGTACCCTTTTTTAATAAAGGGCCCTTTTTCAAATTACCCTTTTTTTAAAAGACACCTTTTTTAAATATCCATTATTTTAAAAAAAAGCGCCCTTTTCAAAATAAAGTACCTTTTAAGAAATTACACTTTTTAAAAAAAGTATGCTTTTTTGTAAAATTATCTTTTTTTAAAAAGTACCCTTTTTATAAAATTACCTTTGTTTTAAAAAGTAACCTTTTTCAAAAAAATTATCCTTTCTTTAAAAAAATGCCCTTTTTTAAAAAGTGCATTTTTCTAAAAGTACCTTATTTTTTAAAAACACCCTTTTTTAATATATACATTTTTTTTTAAAGTACCCCTTTTTCAAAGGTACCCTTTTTCTAACAGCACCTTAAAAAAAATACTTTTTTCTTAAGAAATTATATTTGTTTTGGAAAAAACTACCCTTGTGTAAAGTACTCTTTTTTAAAGTAAAAAATTACCTTCCTTCTGAAAAAGAACTTTTTTTTTTTTATTACCCTTCCTAAAAAGGTACCTTCTTTAAAAAATACCTCTCTTTAAAAATTACTTTTTTTAAAAAAGTGAATTTTCTTAAAAAATTAACTGTATTAAAAAGTACATTTTCTTTAAAAAAAATATTTATTGCCTAAAAGAGTTCTATTTCTTAAAAAGTACATTTAAAAAATTTATTTCTTCAAAAAAATATTTTTTTAAAAAGCCGTTTGTTTTTTTTTTAATTATATTTTTTTAAAAAAGTAACTTTTATTAAAAAAAGGACCTTTTCTATTGTAATTTTTGATTTTTGTAAATAATCGAATGCCTGGTTTGTTTCAATTTTATAGATCTCACTATTTTCTTTTAATTGTTTTGATATTTATTTTTTACGTATTTTTGTTTTTTGTTTTTTTTTTTATATAAAATTGGTGAGTTAAATAAATTTTTAAATATACAATATTTATCGTAGCATGTTAGGTATTTTCGTGTTTTTTGATTGAAAGCAATTACTAAATGCAATGAGCACAAATGTACTATATATTTAAATACGATTCCAATTTTATACCCTATACCACTATGTATGTGGTTTGGGTATAATGACTTTGTGCTGCTATTTGTAACAACCAAAAATATTTGACCTACACCCATCTTTAATTATACCGATCGAATCAGAATCACTATCTGATTCGATTTAACGATGTCCGTCCGTCCGTCCGTCCGTCTGTGTGTCCATGTAAAGCTTGTAATCAAACTGCAGGTCGCAAATATGAATATATTTTGATGAAATTTGGCATTTATTCTTTTATCGGCCATGGGATGAACGCTATTGAAATTGGTGAGAATCGGTCCATGTTCAGACCTAGGCCCCATACAAATGACCCCTATGAAATCAACATATATTGCCATAAGATCCAAATTATCATACAAATCTTAGTCAAATTGGGTTTATATGTATATATTACATCCCTTAATCAGTAGTCCAAAAATGATTCCTACTGGACAACTCTTAGTCATAGGCCCCATATAGAGCTGCTTCCCGATCTTCACTTAAATCTATCAAAAAACAAAAATATTGCACTGATTCTTCTCAAATTTTGTTTGTATATATTTTCGCAAAATGCAAGAGACTTTACCAAACATGGTCAGGATCGGTCCATTTTTGGGCCTAAGCCCCATATAGATATAGCATCCGATATGAACTTTTTCATATCTGCAGCCGAAAAAATTAATCAAAATCCCACTCAAATTTGGTTTATGCATATTTTCTATATCCAGTTAGTTGGGCCAGAGAGATAGGGTCTCTAATCACATGTTATAGGGTATCGTATAGTCGGTCTAGACCGACTATAATTTTCTTATTTGTTTTTTTTTTAGAAAAGTAGTGTGTACTCTTCATGGAAACACACAGAGTACAAGAATACCCGTATTTCGGCAGCATAGTTACAGAAAAAGGAGGTACTGAGAAAGATGTTGATTATTGTATAAGAAAAACGCTTGGGGCTTACACAACATTAAATAGAGTTTGGAACAATAATATATAAAGTGAATTAAAATCTTCGAGGCATGCATTCTTTCAGTTCTTCTGTGGACAGATGTAGCATAAACTGCATGTTTTTGTCAACAGATGCCTCCGAGAATCTTAAATATATTTTGGCCATCGACTTATGCACTTATGCACTCGGTCAAACTTTAGAGGCTTCAATGATAGGATTCGTAGGAAAAAGTTTGGACGAATAGGGCACACATTACTAAAATCGCCTTCAGAGGTGTGTTGTTAGGCCCTCATGTACAATCCTCAAGGTTTAGGGGCTCTGGGCGACCAAACAGAACTTGGAGAAGATCTACGTTGAACGAAATTAACAGTGTCTCTGAAAGTAGCTACAGCAACAGCGGTGAACTTCGAGAGGCAGTGTCAAGAAGACAGAGATGGAAATTATAGAGGAAGTTCTTACAACAACCAGAACAACTATAAAAAATAACATCAAGTATGAACTTTTTCATAGTCTGACGTCACAAGACCACAATATCACTATAATTTGGCCAGTCTATTCCGATCCGATTCGATTTTCACATTACGAGTGAAAATAATCATTACGACTACAAAAAGTCAAAAAAAAAACACTACTGAAGAAGTTGGAAAGAAGCAGAAACGTTGGATCAAAATTAAATTAAATTGATCTTTATTTACACTTAATTTGACCATCATTAGCCCGAAAAGAAAATTCCATTGACTTGGCTAGCGATCTGAAGTTTCGGTTTGAGGAATATACCGTTGTTGTTCATGGTGTTAATAATTTACTCAAAACGAGTGCTGCCATTATAGATATCACAATTCACCAGATATTGCCGTATTTCATTACACATACTCCACTATCTTGTGGAATAATGACAGTAAAATTGATTTAATAACTAATTGCAATAATCCATCGAATTGTTCCAAATTTTATTGAAATAAAAGTTACAGATACAAGTCGAAATAGATCTGAGTCAAATTGGGCTTGTATGTGTTTATTATATCCATTAATCAGTGGTCCAGAAATAATCCCTATAGGACAATTCTTAGTTATAGGTCCCATATAAGCGGCTTCCCGATCTTCACTTATATCTATCAAAAAGCCAAAATATTGCACAGATTTTTCTCAAATTTGGTTTGTATATATTTTTTCAAAATATAAGTGACTTTACCAAGATCAATATGATCAAGATCGCTCCATTTTTCGACCTAGTCCCCATAGAAATATAGCACCCACCATGAACTTTTTCATATTTGCAGCAAAAAAATTAATAACAGTGCCACTCAAATTTGGTTTGTTTACGTTTATTTTCTATATGGAATTAGTTGGACCCAAAGATAGGGTCTCTAAACCATGGTATAGGGTATCGTATGGTCGGTCTAGACCGACTATAATTTTCTTACTTGTTTTTATATGAAATACTACCGGAGTATTTTGTCTAGAGACTCCAAATTCAATACCAATCTGCTGCAGATTATAGCGATTATTTAAAGTCTAAGCAGTTCCACCTACTCAACATATTGCGGTCAACAGACAGACATACAGACGGACATCGCCAGATCGACTTCTTCGTTTATAAGGATCAAAAATATATATAGTTTATGGCGTCTCCGGAACTTATTTCGATGAGTTAAAAACGCATTGAAAAACTGATACAGTAGAGTGGAGGGTATAAAAAACTATATAAAGCTATCAATCATGTTTTTTATAATTAAAAATAATATTAATTCTTATTCAAGGAGTGTGTTGATGGCGTCTCTAGATCAGTTTTTACGTGTATTTGGTGGAGTGTATTTAGTTCCACTTGTCACCGCAAGTAGTGCCGCAGAGGGCGCCACCATATTCACCAGGTTTAGCAAAAACTTACACCCATATTCACCTTACTTATACATATGTAGTTAGCAATACTAATAATCATGCTGAATTCCACTTATGGCGCACTTTAAATATTCCAGTGCATCTTTTAGGATAACACTAGTTTTTTGGTTGGCAGCACTATTTTTTTACCCTCCACTCCAGTGTGCAGAGGGTATATATAAGTTTGTCATGCCGTTTCTAATAATTAGAAAAAAAATTTTGGACCCCATAAAATATATATATTTATGATCCTTATAACAACCGGAAATGATATAGCGATATCCGTTTGTCCGTCTGTCCGTCTATGGAAATCACGATGTCGGCATCAGTCGGGCAGCTAGGGTGCTCGTTGACATAAAAAATGATTTATTAACATCTTGAGAAGTTTGCTGTTTAAAATCGTCAAAATCGGTCGATTGGGGCCCGAGATTTGAATCAAGAAAAAAGTCTTGAAAAAATATAATTTTCTATATTGTTCTTGTCACGATCACGCCCTCACTAGGATAGCAAAGGTGATCATTTTTAGTGAGAATGATTCACCAAATTTGTGGGAAGATTTCTATTTCAAAAATCATTAAAATCGGTGGAACAGGTCCAGGGAAATCTCTAAAAATTAAAAAAAAATTAAAAATATGATGTTTCTATATTGTTCTTGTTGTTATTCTAAATGTTGTATTGTTGTCATAGCTGGACTTGTTGTTTTTGTGGTCGTTGTGGTAATAATATAATAAAAACTAACCCTTTGTACATTTTTTTTTTATCAACTCTGGTAGAAAAATTTAAAAGTTTCCATTGTTTTGGCATCACTAAAAAAATTTATTAGATCATTTCTGTCATTGCCACGAGCCTGCCTGCAAAGTTTCAGATCGATTGGTTCACGGGAAAGGGGTTAAAATCGATCCAAAATTTTTTCGACAAGCAGACACTACGATTTAATATAAAGGGAGTAAAAATTCACCAGCATCTAAAGCAAATAATGCTAAAATACCTAGTTATTAATAAAAAAAAAACAATGTAAATTTAGCAAAAAAAAATTTTATGTATTAATTTATTTAAAGAGAAAAACACAAAATAACGTTTGATGTTGTATTTTTTGTGTGTAATATTTACATATACATACATACACATATTAATTAATGCAAATAATATACATATATTCCATATATGTATGTATATCCATAATAACTCATGTTAGAAATAAGTCGGTATATTATTTTATTTACATTAAATTCTGCAATATTTTGTTGTGGCGAAAAAACATTTCTTTTGCATTAACAGAGTGTCAGTTCATTTTGCTCAGCGTGACTATGCAACAGTAGATGGCGCCACAATTGTTCTAATTAGCTTTGCAATAGTTATTTCTATTTTAACATGAATATCAATATTTTCAAATAGATATCATACAGAACAATGTACGTACGTTTTTTTCATTATTCTTTTCCAAATATGAACATAAGTTTGGCATATTAACTTTTTGTTTTCTTTACAAAATAGAGTTACCGAGTTATCGAAGAGTTTTTTGCTTTCAAAAAAGTTCTACATAGTTATATGGAATTATTATTCTGCTTTACCTACAAAATATCTGATTGCGATTACATCTACTTTTTAAAAATTGTTTATAATTACTAAAGCATTATTATTCACATAAATACAAAATTGCACTTTTTAAATTTTCCATTCAAATTTTAGAAAATATCAATTCTAAAAACTGGAATTAAAATTTCCAATTGTAAATTAGAAAATATTAACTGATTTTCAGAAAATCATATCAAAACGTCGGAAATAATAATTTTAGATTTAGAAGACATCAATTGCATTTTTAATATAGCAATTTTATTCGTTAAACACAAATTGAAATTCCAAAGAAAACACCAAATATGTTTACATATAAAAAATGTTTACATTTAAAAAAAAATATTGGCATTGGCATAATAGCTTTTCAGTAACTTCTTTTAACGACAGTCGAATCGTTAAAAAAAGAAAATAGCAAAATTATTAGTAAAATTTTTAGACGATATTCGTTATTGTTAAAGTCAGCTGCTGTTGTTATCTAAACGACAACCATTTTTGTGTTGTTTATTCAATCGATAAAAATTAAATTTTTAGGTTGAAATGTCGTCATACATAAATAAAAATCATAAAATAGTGAAAATATTTTGCTTCAATTAAAAAACTTTTTTATATAAATAAAAAAATTAAATAGCATATTCAATTCATTATTTCATTTTCAAATAAATAAACAGAAGAATTAGTAAAAAAAATAGAGATGTTAAACATAAACATAAAATCATCCTGTCAAACACGAAGTAATTTGTTTTTTTCTATTCTTCTTGTGTTTTTCGCTTATTTTGACAGAGATGCCACTCGTTTACAATTTAAATAAATTGATAAATAGAGATGTCGACTGTCGTTAAGATGTCTGTAGTTAGTGAATCACTTAATCCTTAGTGCAAACAACAATAGCTGTCTATATATTTTGCGATTGTCGGATCGTTGAAATTTACAGAATCGGACTACAGAAAACATTGATTTAAATTCAATGAATTTTAGAAAACCTTTGCGAACACAAAAATTGTTACATAAATAAACGCAATTTGATGAGAATGTTATTTATATATTATTTTTCACAATTTTTTGGATGAAAATTTGAAGTTTTTCAGAAAATAAAGATAACAAATTATTTTATTTAAAATGTTTGGGACATTTGGTTTTTTGGGTTTGGCATCCCTAATTTAATTATTTATTATTATTATAAATTTATTCTCTATGTTTTTTGGTTATTATTTTGTTTCTCCATCCGACCTACATATATGGCCGCAATGAAGAAATATTTGGCCAGTTAGAAGAAACTATACAGCCATCTCCAATTAGCACGATTTAATGTATATAGCCACCCTACACAACCATTACCTTTGCAATGGAGGTTAAGGCGAGCTATTTAATTAGCAAAAACTAAATTAAACGAGAAGTTATGTCATATAAACGGAAACGCATGCATATCGATATCGCATGCATATTTTTCCAACATTTTGTTTACATTTATTATGAGGTGGAGGGTATCAAAGATTCGGCACAGCCGAATTTAACACTCTTACTTGTTTTACTAAAAATTTGTTTGTTTGTAGATACTTCTAGAATTCCGCAGTGACCTAAGTATAGATGTTTATGATCGGACACAGTCCTCACATAATGACTCCATTCAACAAATAATTGACAAACTGATTTTCTGAGATCTGACCTGAAACTCTTAACCGAAACTCTTGGCGAAGGTTATAGATAAATCTAGACCGAGTTAACTTTTTATTCAATGGAACGACGCTTTATAGTGTTAATAAAAGAAAAATGTTTTCTGGGCTATTTATTTACATATGTTAGTACAAGCAAATATACTATTGTTATAGTTTATAACAGTGCTTATGTATTGTATTGGATTTTGGTGTTGATATTGTTTCTGTTTCTGTTATTTCTTTACTTCATGACTTGATGACACAATTTGTAAAACGAGCACAAATTAATTTGCACGAATACTCGTAACAAACAGACAGTGATTTCCATTATTAATTTCAGATTGCATATACGAGTATATATATACATGAAAAGTTTAGAAAGAGTTTGATAACTTGTTCGATTGATTAATACCAAAATCGAATTTCATCTCTAGCCCTCCAAATCTTAGATAGGATTTTTTTTATAAATAACTGAATATTTTGTTTAAAACGAAAAGTGATATTCCACAATAACAAGTAGTGGTTTATTTAAACTTTATATTTCAGTTGATAGGAAACATGTTTTACAGGAGTAGTTGTGAATAAACTTGACAATATTGACAATATTGTTGGCAATAAGTTGTTCAACGATTTTATTTTTTACTCAAGGAACAAGAACTTACTGTTCGCATTTGAAAAGACCGTGGTATTTGTATTTAGATCATGAATAGAGCTACAACTTATTTGTTGACTGACATAAAAACTATTTTCAAAAAATTATCGTTAACTTTTCCAATTCCTTTCTAAAAGTTTATTCAAGAATATCAATAGTTTATTAAGTTTCAAACAAATTGAATTCTTCTTTGACTAAATGAATTCTTTGACTAAAGTTTTTGCAAAATCAATCCTTATGATAGTTCTGTCTTTAAGGCTAACTAGTTTAAACATTTGTGTATTAAGTGGTTGTAAGAAATTGATTGGCTCACGTGATTTCGTGAATTCGTCTTTATCTCTAGACTTAACCATATTTGTCGATGACACTAAATTTTGACTTTATATAAATTTTCGGTAAAGCCTAAATTTTGACTCTTAACATTTGTATCCGTAAATAAACTTAAGTTTTAGTGTAACGTCACCAAGCCAGTGAATTCCGTGCATAAAACAATCATTTTAAATAACTACGAATTATAAATTATTTAAGATCAATCAGTAAAAGAACCCGGAAATAGTTTGTGTACGTGAGCGTCTGAGAGGCCCCACCATATATAACTGGAATGGATGTTGACATACAGAGAGCGCTGTAGTTGTTCAAGTCTTTCTTTTTGTGTGACATTTTCCTCTTCATTTGTTGTAAAATCTATTTTGTTTTTTAACCGCGAAGTTGTATTCGTTTTTTAATCCTTGTTTGACTTTGGAAGCATAAAGATCGCTGGTTTTGTGTTAAGCAAAAATTTAATTTTGTTATATTGTAATTCACCGCCATATTGCAAAAAGTAAAGGAAAGTTATCTTGAAAATACTTCGAATTTTAATATAATTTTTCTGGATTTTTTTCTATTTAGTTTGGTAGTTTGTTTTTTGTTTCCATAAAACTGGGTAAACCAAGCCCCTTTCCTTCCTGGAATATTTACAATTATTTGAAATTACGAAAATTCATTGTTTTAACAAGAACTGCCAGATTCTATTATTAATAGAAGAAATATATATTAACAGATAGAAATATGATTTTATTTTTATTCTCTTATGATTCCGAGTTTCTGGCTTAAAAAATGAAATTGAGTTCTTAGAAAAAAACGAAATTGAATGCAGCAAATTTTCAATTTTAACAATACACAAACTTTGAAATATAGAATATTTAAATTTTATTTACATTATTCTTAATTCTTCTGGTAATGCAAATAGATGAGACATTTTTAATGTGCTTCCATAGTGTTGTAAGTATATTTTTTGTCTCTCCTTAAACATTTGCATGGCAAATCTTCTCTTAGTACCAATTTATTTATATTCTATACATTTTTGAATTTTTCATGCTGTAATCGTTGCACTTTTATATTTTTTAATGTTTCCGTCCGTATTCTTCTTGGGTTTATGCGTAAGTTGCCTTGAAATAAACTTTTAAATTACATCCGCAAAAAGATAAGAAGACATATTTTTTTTTTTCTTACTTTATGTTTTGAAATGTACTTTATACAATGTGCCCAACAAGTACATTGATAAATTAAATTTAGCCTTAATCAAAGTTTTACTCATGATCAGAATCGAGGAATAATTAAGGTTCATTTCATAGAAAAATCAAAGAAAAAAATCAAGATCAATATTCCTATCGTCCGTCTAGTTTATTCCAACACTACTGTCTGTTTACTTTTTTTACTTTTTGTTTACTATTTATGTATATACGAGTATAAGTACTTAAGACTACAGTAGTCGCATTTTACTGTAAGTGGGTTTTGAACATTGTGAAATATTCTAGATTTGCTTGTTAGTAGTTTTTATTCTATAAACACAAAGGATAAACAAGTTGTAGTAGATCTCCTTGTATAAAAATATAGAAAAGAAATTTGTGACACAATTTTAACAAAGTTTCTTCACACTTTACGTTAATAATATTTTCCTTAATGGAATTTATGCAAACTAACTTAGAGAAAGTCGTGCGAAGGTTGAAGTAAAGCATGAAAAATAAATGTAAAAAGGTTTGAGATCTGCTTTAAAATGCAAGCTATGAAAGAAATTTTCAACTCTAAATGATTTTAAATGTTGATACGTTAACTTTACAAAGCTTTGCTAATATAATTTTGTTAAGTAGGTATTTAAGTTATTGTCTAAAAGCAAGGAAAATTATAGGAAACAGTAGTTTGGATTATAAAAAACAATATTCAGATGAAATAAATGTGAATAATCATAGTTCGATTAGTTCGCTCAATTAATTTGATTATCCGTGGATATTATATTTGTTCAATTTCTTCGTAATGGGGTCATTGCAGAAATCTTCATTTTCGTGCACCGAGGATGAAGTCATTTTTTCTGGCATAGTTAGTGCACCACGACAGCGCTACACTGGTGGTGCATTGAGGGAGAATAATAACATAAAATCACTAAAAAAAATTAATAAAAAGAAAGACATAAATAAAAAATATTATTTAATTTCTTTTAAAGTTATTGCAACATTTATTGAAAGAAAGTTGAAAATACAACTTTTGATTTGCTAGTTGTGGGTCCGTTAAACCTTACATTTCAGTTGATAGGAATTACTTTTGAAATATGTTTTACAGAACCGGCGGTTAATAAACTGGATCAAGAGCAGATGAAATTAGGAACCAGTTATAAATATATATTGTTGGAAATAAGTTGTTCTAAGACTTTATTTTTTACTTAAGAAACTAGCCTATGATTTCGAAGAACTTACTGTTCGCATTTTAAAAGACCTTAGTATTAATATTAGAGATCATGAATACATACAGTTGAAACTGCAATTGTTAAATCGGTGAAAATGACTTATGTGGTAGGTCTAGTTTTTAATCATTCGCAGAAAATTGAATAAATAACGTTGTACCGAAATAAAAAAAAAAAAAAACAAAAATTAATATTAATAAAGAGCTCTATAGCACCCCATTAGCACGTTAAAAAACTTATTTTCTATGTCTTTGCCACTTGATCGAAAAGCAATGAAACACTCTGATTCGCTTGTAACGGTAGATGAAAAAGATGATGATATAAAGAAACATGTCCAGAAATTAGAATTTCCCAAATCTATAATATTAATAGGCAAGGCGATTTCTTGTGACCGATGTAAGCTTCACAGTTTTACCTCGATTTTGACAAAAAAATATATCATTTGAAAGTTATTTCTTTTGAGCTGTTACCCAGATTTACAGATTTTCATCGTCTGGAATATTTTTTTGGAGTTATGATCGTTTAAAGTTGCTACCAGCACATACATAAAATTATACAATGCTATACCAATAAACATTTTTGTTTGCTATTAACTTGAGGTACATTTGAGATCAAATACATTTCTCAAATCTCCAACTTTAATTCTCAAATGCACCTCAATAGTCCGATTATAGTATTCTCAACTTAAAAGGCACATTTGTTATATGGTGATTTTCTTAGTTATCAAATTGAAAAATTTGTGATTCTCAACTTGATAGCAAAGAAATTTCTCCCATCGGTATCAAATGGAAGGTACGGAATTGCCATATTAAAAATATTCTACTAATTTTAGTAATGAAAACAATGTACTTTTTTTAATGTTTCAATTTAATTTCATTACATATTTAACATTATTATGTGCATGTTAATATTTTTTAAAATTTAGAATTAAAAATAAATGAATTACTTATTTGTACATTTTATGAATATTAATATTAAATATGTCATAAATAAGAATTTAAATTAAAAAATTCGACAAAAAGCAGAAATAATAAAAATATATCAATTTGTACTTTTGGCATTTGTACTTTTTTGGCTTTTTATACCCTATACCACTATGTGGTTTGGGTATAATGACTCTGTGCTGCTGTTTGTAACAACCAAAAATATTTGACCTAGACCCATCTTTAATTATACCGATCGAATCAGAATCACTTTCTGAGTTGATATAACAATGTCCGTCCGTCCGTCCGTCCGTCCGTCCGTCTGTGTGTCCATGTAAACTTTGTAATCAAACTGCAGGTCGCAAATATGAGTATATTTTGATGAAATTTGGTATATAAGCTTTTGTCGGCCATGGAATGAACGCTATTGAAATTGGTGAGAGTCGGTCCATGTTCAGACCTAGCCCCCATAGAAATTACCCCTATGAAATCGACATAAATTGCCATAAGATAAAAATTGTCATATAGATCTTACTCAAATTGGGTTTGTATGCGTTCATTACATCCATTATTGAGTAGTCCAAAACTGATCCCTTTGGGCCCATATAGAGCTGCTTCCCGATCTTCACTTAAATCTATTAAAAAACAAAAATATTCCACTGATTCTTCTCAAATTTTGTTTATATATATTTTTGCAAAATACAAGAGACTTTACCAAACATGATCAGGATCGGTCCATTTTTGGACCTAGTCCCCATATAGATAAAGCATCCGATATGAACTTTTTCATATCTGCAGCCAAAAAAATTAATAAAAATCCCACTCAAATTTGGTTTATGCTTATTTTCTATATCCAGTTAGTTGGGCCTGAGAGATAGGGTCTCTTAACGCATGGTATAGGGTATCGTATAGTCGGTCTAGACCGACTATAATTTTCTTACTTGTTTTAATTTAATTTATTATTTATGACATATTTAAATAATATCGCAAACTTAACACAAATCGTATTCAAGTTGAAAAAATGTTTGGTCTCAAGTGGAGCAAAGTGTTGGATATCCAATTGAGAGTAAAAATATTTCTCAAAGATTGGAAAAAATGTTAAGGCTCAACTTGATGTCAAGTTGAAAGCAAGGTTAGGTTGAAAGTGGCTGCTAAACCAAAGGAAAAGCACACTTAGACTCTGGGGTCCATTGTGATACCACGGGACGAATAGGTGTTCCCCTCGGTCCCCACCGTAGAACCAGTTTGAGCTCCTGATGAAGCCCCTGATATGTGAAATGTCCACATTTGAGAGATCAGAGAGATCGTGAAGAAACGGCGATCCCAATGTTCGAAGTCTCGTTCTGGACAGCGCCGGGCAATAGCAAAGGAAATGTTCTATGCTCTCCACCTCCTCCACATCCATGCAGCTACGACAGAAGTCATTTGACTACTGTTGAAATCTCCCCACGGGGGAGTGATAGTAGCGCGCTAGTGCGCTTATGATTTAGAGCCGGCCAGATCTGTCTCGTGATCCTGCACGTTGATCTATTAGCCCATCTGTTGTCAGTTATGCCGGCGGTGTGAAGCCGAAGTTCCAGCTTGCAAAATTCCAGGGGTATACCAACACATTCCAAGTCCGCTGGAACCCGTAAGGTAGTGCCCTGTCTTGCCAACTCGTCAGCTTTACAGTTTCCCAGTATATTCCTGTGCCCTGGGACCGAAATGAGTCTGATGTCGAACTGCTTGGCCATCTCATTTAAAGACGTTCGGCAGTTAAGGGTGGTTCTTGTTTTCAGGAACATTGATTCCAAGGATTTTACCGTGGCCTGACTATCAGAGTAGATGTTGACTGCGGTTGTAGACAGAATATTCCGACCCAACCAGTCAGCAACTTCCTTTATTGCTAGTACCTCTGCCTGATAAACACTGCAGTGGTCTGGCAACTTGCCAGCCAGATTTAGTCCAAGGTCCTTTGAATAGACTCCGAAACCAACTTGACCACACAATTTCGATCCGTCAGTATAGAAATTTATTGAACGCCTGCTACCTGGAACCCCCCCTGACCAGGATTCCCTGGTCGGTATCAGAGTTTTGTAGTGTCGTTCGAATACACTCCTCGGAGCACTGTAATCCACGTTCAATGGTAAGTTCCTGTTATTCAGGATCACTCCATGGCCACAATTATGACCACACCATTGTATTGTGCTTCTTAGTCGAATGACCGATGAGGCCGTCGACTGCTTTCCTAATATGTCCAACGGTATTAGGTGTAAGAGGATGTTCAAGGCATCCGTAGGTATGGTACTGGGGCACCAGTGATACACATGGAAGCCATTCTCTGTACCCTTGCAAGAAGGTTGGTATTAGAGGCCTTCTCTAGAGCAGGCCACAAGACGATGACCCCGTACAGCAGTATTGGGCGAACCACCGCTGTGTAAATCCAGTAAGCAATTTTCGGGCTGAAGCCCCACCGCTTACCAATGGCCTTTTTGCAGGAGTATAAAGCTATAGTCGCCTTCTTCGCCCTTTCCTCCAAGTTCCGTCTGAAGTTCAGCTTCCTGTCCAGGAATACACCAAGATTCATGGCTCCATCAGAGAAGGCGATATCAGTACCGTAAAGAGAAATATGGTCGAAGGTAGGTATCTTATACTTCCTCGTGAAAAGAACAAGTTCCGTTTTGGTCGGATTTACCCCCAGACCGCAACTACTTGCCCAGCTAGATAGCATAGTGAGAGCCCTCTGTAGAATGTCACTCAGTGTGGATAGAAACTTCCCATTTACAGCTATGGCCTCGTCATCAGCATAGGCGACCACGTTGCAGCCTTGTCTCTCCAACGAAAGTAGCATTGAGTTCAGCGCTAAGTTCCATAGAAGTGGTGACAGAACGCCTCCTTGTGGCGTTCCCCTGTTCACGAATCGGAATATTAGAGTCGTTCCCAATTTAGACGTTATCCGCCTGTTGGCAAGCAGATTTCCAATCAGTGAGATGATAACGGAATTCACTCCTAGACTAGATAGTGCCGCTAATATCGAGTCCGGTGTGACATTGTTAAAAGCCCCTTCTATATCCAAAAAGGCTGTCATGGTGTATTCTCCTACCGAGAGCGATTTCTCGATGCTACTCACAAGCTCGTGAAGAGCTGTTTCGGTTGACCTTCCCTTGCTGTAAGCGTGTTGTCGCGCCGACAGCAGTTTAGGATCAATACCTCTTCGTACGTAAGAACCTATCAAGCGCTCCATTGAAAGCAAACAAGGAGAAAAATTGTTCAACTCAAGTTGAGAATTACATTTGACATCAATTTGAGAACTTAACTTTTCTCCAACATTGGAGAAATAATATTTCAATGCATACTGGGATGTGTGTGTTTATTAAATTTGTTAATGTGTTTGTGTTAATGCGTTGAGTTTGTTTTCTTCATTTAAAATGAGTTGAATTGTGAAGCATACCTTTAGGGTCTTTATTAAATGAAAAAATAAAATTTCCTAGAATTTGCACTCGAATTTCGAGTGCTAGAATCTGCTAGTTGTTATAAAAATGCCTCGTATTTTTCGTGAAACAGTTTTGACTTTTTTTTTTTAAAAATTTCTTAGAATGCATTTCAAAGTAAATTTTTTAATTCTCACTACATATTAAAAACATACTTCCTCAGATAATCCCTGACTTCAATGAACTTTGAAGAAGTATAATATAAACAAGTAAGATACGATACCCTATACCGTGCGTTTAGAGACTCTATCTCTTAGGCCCAACTAATTGCATATAGAAAATAAGCACAAACCAAAGTTGATTGGCATAGTTATTATTTTTTTTTCCTTCGGATATGAAAAAGTTCACATCGAATGATATATTGATATGGGGACAAGGTCGAAAAATGGACCGATCCTGAAAACATATACAAACCAAATTTGAGAAAAATTTGTGCAATATTTTTATTATACCCTCCACGCCACTGTGCACGGTATGTATGAATTTGTCAATCCATTTGTAACTCATCGAAATAAACAATATATAAAACTATACTATATATATATAAACCTATAAACTATATATCGCACCTGTACCTCTAAAGTGAATCAACTCAAAATTTACAAATTTCCAGTAGAGGAAAAAACCGTTTTTTTTTTTAAATATTTACTATAAAATTTAAAAACAGTTGTTTCATTGTAAAGAATTGCGAATAACAAGTATACAACAGTAGTTGTTTTTGCGATTTTTTCAATGTTCAGCAAAAATAACAATTCTTTTGGGTGGAACTCAAAATATGTCTTTTTAATGGATTCTAAAGAAGCTACTCTTATAACACAACTGTATTTTTTTTGCGAGAGACTAGAAAAATCGATGTAAGATTTTTACAGTGGATAGATATGACCACTGTGTTTCGTTTTCTTGCAAAAAGTGTAAATTGAAAAATTTTGAGTTGACTCACTTTAGGCGATATATGTATATATTGTTGATCTTTATAAAAGGAGAAGTTGATCTTGCTATAGCTTATAACGTTCACCATAATCTGCAGCAGTCTGATATTGTATTTGGAGTCTCTAGACCAAACAGGTGAGGAATGACGTATGAAAATCCCTGCTAAGGTCAGTCAGTGTCCACTGGCTGACGGCTAAGGTGAGAGGCGGCCCTTTTGTCTAGATATCTCTGATCTAAGGTTGTACGTCGGCTTTATAGGCCACCCTCTATAGACAAAGTGCAACTATCCAACTGGCAAATATCCTCGAAAACTGTAAAGCTGACATTAATGACATTACTGACAAGATATGCGGTGGATTGGGCAAAGAGGCTTTAAGATGCTGCCGAAGAGTTACTCGGCTTCGATCGTCATAGGAGAAACCAATGGTACACCAACGAGTGTCACGACGCCACTACAGAGAAAAATGTGGCATACGGAGCAACCCTGCACTCAGCTATTAACAAGATGAAAAGAAGAAAAGGGATGAGCGATGCCTGTTCAGACGTAAAAAATAAGAACAAAAAAGGCGTGAGTTTGATATAATTGAGGTGCATCACGACAGGAATGAACCCAGGAAATTCTTTCATTAAATTAAGCATCAAACTGAATAATTAGAATGTGGTTAATCTTCCTATAGAGACAAAAATGGTAATCTTATCACCGACACACAAAACCGCAAGTGGAGCATTTATTGACATATGACCGCCCGACAATATAGAGGTACAGCTATAGCCCCATTAAAGAATAAGTAAACCGCTGGTGCTTATGGCTTGTCTACTGAGCTGTTTAAAGAAGATTTAGCAAGAAACGGAGAAGATTTAGCGAGAAACGGGAATTAACACCATCGACATTATTTACAACAAATGTGTTTATCTACTTGTCTATACTGATGATATTGACATCATCGGTCGCAACATGCGGTCAGTAAGTGGAACATTTGCAAAATTCGAAAAGCAGTCAACAGAACAAAACAGCGCCTCGAACAACGCATACCCATCAAAATGTACATCAAATAGTGAAAGACTGATTATGCAAAGAATAACTCTTGTCAATCGATGCTATTTTGGCAATTGAGAATTAAAGTACTTTCTCATCGGACGAAAACCACGCTTAACAGATCGCTCATATTGTCCGTCTTACTGTATGGTACTGAAACATGGACAATTAAAATATCAGTTGGCAGTGTTCGAGGGAATGTATAACGATGCTCCAGCTCTGAAGGCACATAAGGAAGAACCCATGGATGGGCAACGTAGAAAGGAGCAACCCAATCTATGTTGGAGTGATCAGCACTCGATGGAACCAATTGTTTTCGGCTGGCAAAAGACAAAAAACTGGCGTTCTATGTTACATCAAGCTGAAACCGACTTTTCGTTGTAATAACCATATGAAGTAAAGTAAAGTATGTAAGATTTATGTGAAGACCGGGAAGTAGCTTGTTGAGACCTGCATACATATAACTCAGAAATTGATTCTGATTCGAATGGTATAATAATGGATCTAAATCAAACATTTTTGGTAGTTACAAGCATCAGTAAAATCTCATTACACCCTAACCACATCGTGGTATTGGGTATAAAAATGATAAACTACAAAAATACAATGCTATTTCCAGTAAGTAATATAAAGTTTTATCATTCAAAATGTCATTTCCAATAATATCGAGAGAAAATCTCCTTATCTCTATTATTCTCCAGTCTTTATTCAAATAATCGTATGTGATATTTGTAATTGTAGAACAATACACAATATTTTAAAAAGCTATTTACTGAAAGAGAAAATAAAAATAAAATGAAATGATGTGTGAAAAGGTTTACAATATATGTACTTACAAAGCCAACAAAACTTATACTACTACTCGTATGAGTTGAATGTGTGGGTGTGTATTAAGTTAAGAACTTTGAGTAACATTTCTGTCGCTTATGGCAAACATTTCAAAAGCATACGAACAAACCCACATATACATACTACATTCAATAGACACCCATACATACAACTAACAACAACTATACAGAACAATGGTAGTGTTCTTCACATTCACATTTATATGGATGAATGAGAAGTCAGATATGTTTTTTATGTTGTTTGTGTTAGTTGTATGAAAATGGTATTATTTTCAAATGTATTGGCATTTTTTTGAGTGGGTTATCTTTAAAAAGTTAACCTGACTCTGTTTAAATTTTATTTTCTAGCTGGATAACTCTGAAATATAACAACATTTTTATTATAGTATCAGGATTAGAGTAGGTCAAATTTGCATTCATAATTCCCTACACGGAAAAGATATCAGGTCCAGAAATGGTCCAAAATAAAAAATAAAATAGACATAAATCAAATTTTTAACTGTTTACAGCATGTCATGTATTTGTAGTTTAGCAATAAGTCGAAGCTCATATCGGATATTATCAGAAACATTTCTTGAGTCGATTCAATAATGGCTGCCCGCCCACCTTTCTGAAATTAATGTATATTTTGAATAAATTCGATATAAAAGTTTTTATTGACAATCGCTATCGAAGTTGGTGAAAATCGGGCTTGCTCAGATCTGGCGCCCATATGTCGCTTATGATATATATTGTAATAAAATTTGGTTTGCGTTTTTTATGATATTCGGAAATCATTTTTCCAAAAATAAGTACAAATCATGGTCATTGTTCTCATATAAAGAATCCTCTCGATATTCACTTACATCTATTTCAAAACTTAAAAGTATAACACATTTTTTGTGCTATATATAATAATCACATCCGATGTGAACTTTAAATATGAATATTTAACAAAAAAAAAATTAATTAACAAACACATGTGGCCAATCAAATAGGAGCACCTGTGTAGTTTATTAAATTTTGTATGTTAACATTCATCAGTTAAAAATGCATAAAAGGGCCTATAGGCCAGTTAAAAAAATTAGTATACAATAATATTCTTTTTCCACTTTCTCTGTCAATGGTCATGGCTTTTAAACTAACGACACGCCCTTTGAAAAATTATGAAAATGGTTTTTTTTAAGAATATGTAGACTCTTTTTTATAAAAGGTACATTTTCAACCATTTTATTCTATGGCATGTACACCTCAGAGAGGGTTTAAGGTGCAGTCTAATGAAGCCTGAATAAATTAAGAATAAGATGAAAAATGCATCAGATGCAACTCTGAAAAATACACAAATAAAAAGAATGACATTTTATTGACGAAAAGGAAAAAAATATGGAGACTCGCGACAGCAATGGAGTTTGGGTATAAATAGAAGTTTGCCGGCGTGGTTTTGCTCTTCTTCTGACGTTGAAAACTTTAATATGCAATAAATTGTATAGCACAAGTGCCTTTACTAGATTAAAATTGGTGACTTTTAAAAAGTAAAGTGTAAAATTATTAAACATAGCATGTACATAAGCGGTGTGAGTGTCATCTGAAGAAACACATTTTGATCAATATAAACAAAGTGGACGAATTTATGCGCATTGTGTTAACTTTCAAAAGCATCTAGTTGTGGTTTTCGAACTAGGGCGCAGAATTGCGAGGGCATTGTGGTACATCTATTTGAAAAATAGCAAAAAAAAAAAAAGGAACCTCCGCAGACCTATCAGACATACCAACAGCAGTCGCAATCACGACAGCCAAAGCCTTCAGAACAACAACAACAAAGCATACATCCCAACAATAGCAGCATTAACATCAACAACGACAATACCATCAAAAAACAACAACAACTCTAAAACTAATACAGAAACAACAACCACTACAAACATCCCAGCAACAACAACGATAATATCCACAACGAAAACAATAAGAGCCAAAATCATCACCCCAACAACAACATCAACATTAATAGCAACAACAACAACCACAAAACTCCAGAAGCAACAACAACAGTAAAAATCACAGCAACATCAACAACAAATACTTCAACAACATCAGCAACAATAGTAGCAACAACAACAAAAATGGAAACAGAAGATACTCTGTTTTGTATGTTATATTTTTTTACGAGTCGGACAGATAACAGACTACAAACGACAGACTACGGTAGTTTATTATTGGAAAATGGGATGTTTGTATTTAAGTATTTGTAATTGTAAGGGCCATTATTACAAGTTGCCTTAAAGTAAATGTTAGTTAAAGGTAACTTTAGCTAAAGTGAGCAATAAAGTTACCTTTAACTTCTTTTCGTTATTACAACTTCCCAGTAAAATAAAATTAATATTTTTCATATTGTGGCAACACCAAAGGAAACACCGATTACTTTTGACGAAATGAATTGCTTTATCAAAATATGTAGTGGCAACGTTCCTTTATTTGTTCGCAAATAAACAATAAAAACAATAGAATAAAAACCAAAAGCCTTTATTATAAGTTGCATAATTGTTGTAAATGTGTAATAAAATTTTTTAAAAAATATAGAAGCATATATTTAAATATATGTAAATAAATTTATTTTCCAAACTAAATTGATGGGAATTTTTTCTTAATAGATCAGAAAATGTGGCAATATTAAAAACATAAACTTCACGTTACAAGTTAAAGACAACAATATCTTCCCTTTAGCTTATCGGTCGCTTTTAGCTTAAAGTATAGTTGTAATAACGAAAAACTAATAATCTGCCCGATAACATCCTAACTTTAGCTATTTTCAAGTTGTAATAATGGCCCTAAGACAAATAAATATGTTTTAAAGATCTCTTTAGACAACAGGTATTATATCTTTATTAAATATACTTTTTTTTCTGTTTATAAAGCGGTAGCGGATGGATAACCAAAACATGTAGTATAGGTTATCACGGTAGAGTCTCTATGGATTCTATGAGCATGCCTGTCATGCTGACTTAACCACACGGTACACAGTGGACCATTTGACGAGAAGGCGGTCAAAAATATATAACTTTTGATTGGATTGCAATTTTGATATGCGGTTTTTTTGTTTGGTAGGTGAGACTTTAGCCTTTAAGTTTTGCTATAAAACGTAATTCTCGACCGAAAATAAAAAAAGTTACGGAGGGTCTAAAATACATTTTCATTTGTAGTTGAATTTTAGTACAAAAGTGAAGTATTAAAAGGTAAAAAAAAGGTTTTTTTTAATATAATGCCTTATTCAGTTAATTTTACAACTAATACTTTTTAACAATTTTTTATGTTAATTTTTTCAGAAAATGCCAAAATTTGGCCCCCGTAAACTTTTTAGTCCTAATGTGCACAAGGGCCAAAGGTTGTAGATATTTTTGTTGAATTTGTTTTTTTTGCTTTCTTTTTCCTTAATTTTCTATGTTTTTTCTCACTGTTTCGCCTAACGGACCAAATTCCAAATCATAACACAATTTAAGAATATGCTCCATGAAATTTTCGGCATTAAATTGCTTGTATTGTTTCTGACCAGAGGATCCATCACATCCCCATTTAGAAATTAAAGTAATGCTGCCATTACCAATTTTTTTTAAAAGATCAGTATCAAGCGTATTTAGCAATCGTTCTGCAGTATGTTCAAGGAGATCTTGCAATTTTATTTCTGCTGATGTTGAAGTGACACTAATAGCAGATTGTGAAGGTAAGCATTCTTTTTTGGCAGAAACTAAATCTCGATACTCTGGAAAAATCCCACAATTCTTTTCATTGGTTCGCTTCCGCAATTCCTTATATTGATTTTTGGTCAATTTCAAATCCAAAAATAGGGCGAACGCTTCTTCCGGCGTTAATTTCTTATCTTCAATTGGTGTAGGAATGCTTTTCAAAATCCTCTTTGTGCGCCTTGAGCTCGCTTCTACTATTTTTTCAATTATTTCAATTTTATTTTTTTTTATTTTGGGTTGGTTGAATTTGGTGCAAAAATGAATCCTTAATAATTCTTTGAGAAATTTCTTCATTGACATTCTCCAGCTTGCGCCTTCGAGATCTTTCACTACATCCGTCAATTGGTTTTGCTGGTCGACCCTTTTTTCCACTTTCGTTGGCAGTTGTAGATGCACTCCCAAAAATAAGTTTCTTTATTAACCAGTCTTGGTAACGTTTGTACATCTTTGCCTTGCTATGAGAACATTCAATGTACCGTCTTTTCAAATTCGATGCAAAATTAGTAATTTTTCTTTTGTGCATTTCAATGTCTTCTAGGTTACAATTCTTAAAGAAGTCGTTGCTCACTATGTGCAAAATTACATCGTCTACATCATTTCGTTGAAAATAAATATCTGCCAGATCTCTGTAACTGTACTTAGCCATTGCACAAATTGTAATGAATAATAATTGTGGAAATATTATTATAAATACTCTTTCTTGCAATTATGTAAAATAAAAATTTTTATCTTTTATTACCACTTTTAGAAGCATAAAAAACCCACACCCTAACCCCTTTTAAAAGGTGAAGCATACCTGATCATATCTTAAAGGTCTATGTCGCAATAGTTTTTTTTTTACCATTTACCTGTTATTTAAATTTGTCAGGTATTTAAACTATATAACTCTAATTCAGACTATTAATGTTTTTGAAAGATACCTATGTAAATGTACCTGTAACAATTAAGCGCATTATATCTCAACCCTTTTTTATAAGTATATAACAACTCCTGACAACTCTACCGACATGCAAAAAAATACACCGCGGTGCACCGGTACGACCAACTTTTGTATTCATAACACTCAGACGGACGGACGGACATCGTTTAATCGACTCAGAAAGTGTTTTTGAGTCGATCCGTATAATTAAAGATGGATAAAGGTCCAATATTTTTGGCAGTTACAAACATCACCTCAAACTAAATATATCCTAACCACATAGTGGACAACTTTTGTATTCATAAATTTTGGGTCAGAAAAATTGTTCTGGTGCACACGAGCGGAAACTGGCGGGTGTATAATGGGGTATAGGAGTATAGGGAAGGGTTCGGACTATAGAAGAGTGCAAGATTTTTTCTGAGTGCTTTTGACTGGCAGGAGTTATGCTCTATTAAGTAGGAGATTTTCGGAAAATTTTGACCTTTTTTAAAAAAATTTTTTTTTTAAATTTCGGAATGAATCAGTGATTTTACATTTTTAACATTAATAGTATGGAATCCACAAAATTATACAAAATTTATTTCACTTCAAAATTTTTTAAATCAAAAAAGTTACAGTCATTCAAAAATAAAAATTTACAAAGAAATTTTTAATTTAAGCAAAATACTGAGAAAGCCCATTTTCGAAGACCCTGTTCGCTGTGATATAGTTGAGGTAGAGTCGCAATTTTTTGGCTCCCGAAGTTTACTCGTATTTACTTTCAAATGAATAACATAACTTTAAAATCGGTAACAAAAAAAAAATTATTTTTGGCCGCCTTCTCAAAATATGGTCCACGTGCGGTGGTCTTAGCACTGGGTGAGATATTATGCGTCCACCAGCACCCCGCCATAAGACGGATTACAAACTTGGAGAGAGCGCCTTTTGGTGAGACTTCGTTAACCAACTGGCCAAATTAGCAACTACCAGTTATCCCCCAAGTAGGATGGCACTGGTAGAACTTGGCTGACCTTAACCTTTAGCCGCTAGGAATAATCACCAGAATTAACTGGCTTTCAATAGCGTTGCCAGGGGGCACCACTAGAAGTTAGGTTATAGGCATATATCAACCGTTATCATGTATAAACCGTTAGTGGCGAACCAACAACTTTGCTCCCGTTATCTTAAGGATTCTGAGTGGGGGATCAATGAGTAGGAAGAACACCGAGCCTCTCTGAATATGTATATAAATATATATTCGTTTCTTTGCCCCAATCAAAATTTAGCAATCCGTTTATGCATCTTATGCATCTTATTTATATGTCCATCCGAGAAGCCAGTTTGGTTAGTAAGAAACACCCCATAGTCGCGCTAAACGCCACCATACCAGTAAGGCTAACAATCTGGCTACGCTTTTTCCTTTTCTTTCTCATTTTCAACCAGCACGACAGGACATCTACGACGCTTAGTTGTCCTACCATAAGCGCCAACACTTTACTTTTCTCGATCTGCCAATTCTAGAGATAGTTACAGCAAAATTTCAACCATTTTGCTATAGTTTTCATAAAATTAATACGTAGGCGTATGAGATGATAATTAATCAGACGCACCCCACCCACATTGCACATTCATCGAATCAGCGATTTAGGGATAAGCGCAAATTTATAGTTATATTTTATATATCAGATATATTTATAATCTTTCCAATGCTGTATATCTTTAAAGTATCATATCAGTAATTTCTGAGAAATTTTACATAGTTCTGAAAGAAACAGATATAGATACCACCCTCCATTGATATGTAGGATAATATTAAGGCATACAAATAAGAGTGTTAAATTCGGCTTTGCCGAATATTTAATACCCTCCACCTGGGTTTTGCATTTACATGCTTTGTACAAAATTTGCCAAAGAAAACAATTTAATAAACATGATACTAAATTATTACCCCAAACTCAGTAAATGCCTGATTTTATTCAATTTAAATACCAACCTGCTCGAAATAATGACAAACAATATTATTCTAAGTTTGCCCAGATAAATGGTTTATTTTGTGAATGAGAGTGATTTCAACAGACAGACGTCCAGACGGGCGGATAGATAGATAGACATCTCTATATCGACTTGAGTTGTTATAAGGAGTAAAAATATATAGACTTTATGGGGTTGCAAACTCATTTTTCAATGCGTTAAAAACGGAAAGATAAACTGAAATTTTTGATATTCGGTGCATTTTCTGACTTAGTCCCCATACAATCCAAACTATCGTATATATCTCGGTCAAATTGGGTTTATATGTGTTCATTACATCCATTAATCAGTAGTCCAAAAATGAACCGAATAGTATAATTCTTAGTCATAGCCCCCATACAAGGCTGCTTCCCGATCTTGATTTAAACCTATCAAAAACAAAAATATATCACAGATTTTTCCCAAAGTTGGTTTTTACATGTTTTTGCAAAAAAGAAGTGCCTTCAACAAATATGGGCGAGATCGGTCCATTTTTCGACTTAGTCCTCATATAGATACATCATCCGTTATGATCTTTTTCAAATCTGCAGGCAAAAAAGTTAATAAATGTTGCACTCAAATTTGGTTTATGTTTATTCTTTATACCCAATTAGTTGGACCTAAGACTAATTCTCGAAACGTAAGGTATAGGGTATCGCATAGTTGGTCTAGACCTACTATAACTTTCTTACTTGTTTTATTATGCATTTACGCAACCCATATATATATATGGGGGGTTTCATGTCAAGTGCACCAACTTTTGAAACCGATGTCTTCCGATCGGAATTTGCACCTAGGTTAGTCGTATTGGATAGTAGTTTAGACACAATTTTTCAATAAGATCGGTCCAGATCTCTCTGAGTTAGAGGGGATCAAAATTTGACATTTTGGCCAAACAGGTGTTTTTTCTCATCCATGTAACTCATTACCTATTGTTCTTAGAAAATTTTCTCCCAAATAGTTTAGATAGCTATGTCTTCAATATTTCGGAAAAAAATACTTTAAAAAAAAAAAAATTTTAGACTTTTTTTTACTAAATTAAAGCATTTTTTGCCTTTTTTTTCAAAAAGGGCATTTTTTTTTTTTTCATGAGAAAGCTTAGGATTTTTCCTTTAAGAGCCTTTTGGTCGCTTAGTGGGATGGGAGTGGGATATCTATCAAAATAAATGTTTTGTAACTCAAGACAACGGTTTTTTAATTTTTCACAAATGCACTATTTTGAATTTTTTCCTATTTGTGTGTAAAACCTTACAAATAAACTTATACTGAGAAACTATACAAATTAACCTTTCCGAAGGTATGTAACATACCTTCATAACATAACAGAAGAGAATGGTTATCTGTAACCTGAAAGAGTTATTTGCAACATTTCAATCTGAACACGAGGATGTTAGAATTGGCTTCACGAAATTAACCCAAATGAGGCCAAAACATTGCGTTTTGGCAGAAAGCAGCGGAACTCACACAGTATGCGTTTGCATTTACCATGAAAATGTTAAACTGATGTTGAAGAAAATCAACTTAAAGTATTTAACAGATGATTCGGCAGAAGATTTACACGATTACCGCGATTGCCATAAATTGACTATGTGTCCTAATGCAACAACTTCTTGCCACTTAGGTGAATGTACCAATTGCCCGAAAACCACATTCATCAAAGAAAATTTAATCAACTCTTTAGATCGCGAATATATAGAGGAGGTCAAATTTGATTCTTGGATTCAGACTGACATATGCACATTGAAAACAATCATTTTAAATGTGGATGATTTTGTGGAAGAAATATGTACAGGAGTGCTAAACTTGAAAAACCCTGACTTTTTAGTCAAAGAGCAATGGTACATTCTTCAAGGATTTGAAGATACATTTGAAGCCTGGTGAATTCGTTTTTTCATATGATTTCGCAGAAAACTATGAATATGTTCTTCAGGATGCCATAAAAGCATTCCACTTCAATAACCACCAAGCAACTATATTCACAGTAGTTATTTACTACATGAAAGATGAAAAACTGGAACACAAAAGTATGGCAATCATATCCGACGATTTAAAACATGATACCGTTGCAGTGTATGAGTACCAGAAGAGAATACTAAAATTTCTAAAATCTAAATTTACAGTAAAGAAGGTATACTACGTTTCGGACGGAGCTCGTCAACATTTTAAAAACAAAAGTAGCTTGGCAAATCTTATGGCCCATGAAAAAGATTTTGGAATGCCAGCTGAGTGGTATTTTCATCCTACTGCTCAAGGTAAAGGAGCATGTGATGGTATTGGAGCAAACCTTAAAAGAAATGCAGCGAAGTATAGCCTCCAGTGCTCCCATCAAGATCGCATCTTAGATGCGACTGCTTTATTCCATTGGGCAAAGAGTTATTGTAAAGAAACTAAAATAGTTTTTAGTAGCAAAGAGGATCATCAGGAAACATTGAAAACACTGAAGAGCAGATTCGATGCTGCGGTAACAATCGATGGCACCGCTCAATACCATGCTTTTATACCGCTTGTCGATGGAAGACTCAAGTTGAAAAAGTTTTCTGCCTCTATTCAATGCGATTTCTTTCCAAAGACAACAAATAAACCAGCAGCGAAATCAACAGCTGAACCTAGTAACGCCAAGAAAGGATTGACAAAAAACGCAGTAAATAAAGGCGACAAAAAAGCTGGATGAAAGACTGGGTATTTAAAAATTTACAAGACTTAAATACTTCATCAGCTACAATAAATTAAGTATAAAAATAGTTATGATATAAATGGATCTAATGCAATTAAGATTAAATTTTAATAAATTATTTATCTTTTTATTATTAATATTATTAATATTATTATTATTATTATTATTATTATACATTAATTTAATTATTATTAAAAATAAAAAAAAAATAATAATTTTTCAAAATTTCTATAAAAAAAAGCGATTTTTTCCTGAGGTTAACATATTCTGGGTATTACAGTATCGAGGGTATAAAATTTTAGTTAGGTATGTTATATACCTCCGGAAAGTTTAGTTTGTCTAGTTTCTCAGTATAAGTTTTATTTGTAAGGTTTTAGACACAAATAGGAAAAAATTCAAAATAGTGCATTTGTGAAAAATTGAAAAACCGTTGTCTTGAGTTACAAAACATTTATTTTGATAGATATCCCACTCCCATCCCACTAAGCGACCAAAAAGCTCTTAAAGAAAAAATCCTAAGCTTTCTTATGAAAAAAAAATGCCCTTTTTGAAAAAAAAGGCAAAAAATGCTTTTATTTAGCAAAAAAAAAAAAGTCTAAAAATTTTTTTTTTTTAAGTATTTTTTTCCGAAATACTGAAGAAATAGCTATCTAAACTTTTTGGGAGAAAATTTTCTAAGAACAATAGGTAATAAGTTACATGGATGAGAAAAAAACACCTGTTTGACCAAAATGTCAAATTTTGATCCCCCTCTAACTCAGAGAGATCTGGACCGATCTTGTTGAAAAATTGTGTCTAAACTACTATCCAATAGGACTAACCTTGGTGCAAATTTGATCCCGATCGGAAGACATCGGTTTCAAAAGTTAGTGCACTTGACATGAAATCCCCCATATATATATATATATATATACATATATAGTATTATAAATGATCTTATGCATGATTATGTACAGAATAATAAATTTTTCTAAATTCTGGCATGAAATATAGAATTGAATTAATCCGAATATGTGAATATTAAACTTCGCCAATTAAATCCCTTTTTTTTTTGCTTCATCATCTCGTTATTGGCAATTCTATATTGAGTTTTTGTTTGAAAAAGAAATACAGGTTTAAATAGTGCAAGGAGCAGTAAAAAGAGTTTCTTTTTTTTCATTATTCGTGTTAAAAACAGTTTATTCTATTTCAGGCACATGTGAGTAGATCGTAATAGTACATATACCAACACATAGTTATTTACTTTATACGTTCAATATCTAATATGTGTTTACATACGTGTATGTAAAAGGTCATTGGGGTGTCGTTTATTTGTTAAGGGTATGAAAAACAGTAAAAGTACACAAGCAAGAAACCCAAGTGTTGTAAAAGATAAAAGCAAACTAAAAATATATAAATAGTACATACATATACATACATAAGTATGTAGGTACTTAAAGTCAGAAGAAAGGGTTTACTTATACTTAATAATGTTAAGGTAAACTTTCTAAATAGTTCTGCATTCTTTAATTTAATTTATTATTAATATCTAATTTTAATATTTAAGATTATTTTTATAGCGCTATTTAATTTTTTTTAATCTATGCATATCTTTCGTGAATTTTTATACCCTATACCACTATGTGGTTTGGGTATAATGACTTTGTGCTGCTGTTTGTAACTACCAAAAATATTTGACCTAGACCCATCTTTAATTATACCGATCGAATCAGAATCACTATCTGATTCGATTTAACAGTGTCCGTCCGTCCGTCCGTCCGTTTGTGTGCCCATGTAAAGCTTGTAATCAAACTACAGGTCGCAAATATGAATATATTTTGATGAAATTTGAGCTTTCGTCGGCCACAGGATGAACGCTGTTGAAATTGGTGAGAATCGGTCCATGTTCAGACCTGGCCCCCATACAAATGACCCCTATGAAATCGACTTAAATTGCCATAAGATCCAAATTACCATATAAATCTTAGTCACATTGGGTTTGTATGTGTTTATTACATCCATTAATCAGTAGTCCAAAAATGATCCCTATGGGACAACTCTCAGTCATAGGCCCCATATAGAGCTGCTTCCCGATCTTCACTTAAATCTATCAAAAAACAAAAATATTGCACTGATTCTTCTGAAATTTTGTTTGTATATATTTTTGCAAAATACAAGAGACCTTACCAAACATGGTCAGGATCGGTCCATTTTTGGGCCTAGTCCCCATATAGATATAGCATCCGATATGAACTTTTTCATATCTGCAGCCGAAAAAATTAATAAAAATCCCACTCAAATTTGGTTTATGCTTATTTTCTATATCCAGTTAGTTGGGCCTGAGAGATAGGGTCTCTAAACGCATGGTATAGGGTACCATATAGTCGGTCTAGACCGACTATAATTATGTGACTTGGGTATAATGACTTTGTGCTGCTGTTTGTAACTACCAAAAATATTTGACCTAGACCCATCTTTAATTATACCGATCGAATCAAAATCACTATCTGATTCGATTTAACAATGTCCGTCCGTCCGTCCGTCCGTCCGTTTGTGTGCCCATGTAAAGCTTGTAATCAAACTGCAGGTCGCAAATATGAATATATTTTGATGAAATTTGGTACATAAGCTTTTATCGGCCATGGGATGAACGCTGTTGAAAATGGTGAGAATCGGTCCATGTTCAGACCTAGCCCCCATACAAATTACCCCTATGAAATCGACATAAATTGCCATAAGATCCAAATTGTCATATAGATCTTACTCAAATTGGGTTTGTATGCGTTCATTACATCCATCCATGAGTAGTCCAAAAATGATCCCTTTGGCCCCATATAGAGCTGCTTCCCGATCTTCATTTAAATCTATTAAAAAACAAAAATATTGCACTGATTCTTCTCAAATTTTGTTTGTATACATTTTTGCAAAATACAAGAGACTTTACCAAATATGATCAGGATCGGTCCATTTTTGGACCTAGTCCCCATATGGATATAGCATCCGATATGAACTTTTTCATATCTGCAGCCAAAAAAATTAATAAAAATCCCACTCAAATTTGGTTTTTGCTTATTTTCTATGTCCAGTTAGTTGGGCCTAAGAGATAGGGTTTCTAAACGCATGGTATAGGGTATCATATAGTCGGTCTAGACCGACTATAATTTTCTTACTTGTTTTTTTACTCATTTGGTTCCCCTAATGAAATTTTGTAACTTTTAAAATTTCTATCAAATATAAAAAAACTAATGCCTCAGTTTAAAATGCGGATCAAGGCTGAGTCATTTAAAAAATTATTGAATTTGCACTTACCGTTCCAAAGTTATACCCTTTTTACGCTTTGTACCCATTTTGTGAAATTAAAAATATTCTAAGGTGTTGTTATGTATGTTTTAATGTTAATGTTCAATTGGAGGGAACATCAGAAACAGCGAATGATTGCCACAGAGTCTATTAAGAAATCGCTTGAGGCGTCCAATTTCTTTACAGTGCATTGGGATGGAAAGATAATGCCCGATTTACAAAAAAAAAGGAAAAAATTGACCGGCTTTCAATTAGTGCAACCGGAAATTTCGACACCAAGCTTCTGCGAGTAGTACCACTTCCATCCGGAACGGGGGAACATCAAGCCGAGGTAGTGTTTCAATTGCTAAAAACCTGGAACTTAACTGAGAGTATTAAATTTGTGTGTGCAGACACAACAAGTTCCCATACAGGATGTCGAATTGGGGCATGTGTTTTACTTTGCCAAAAATTAAAAAAAGACCTTATATTTTTAGCATGCCGTCGTCATATGTTGGAGCTTGTTGCAGGATCAGCGTTTAAGGCACTTGATATTGAAGAACAGACAACATCACTACAAATCAAAGTCTTCGCCACTTTTCAGCAAAGTTGGGAGTCCATTGACAAGGGCAATTGTTCCGACTGCATCAGCCACAAAATTTTTGAAAAAATAATGCCGAAATATATACGCGAAGATGTAAAAAATTTTATAAAAGCGCAGCTTGAGGAAATGCAACCAAGAGAAGATTACAGAGAACTGCTTCAACTGAGCCTTATATTTTTTGGTGATAGATCTGAGCCCCATCCGACAATAAAACCTCCTGGAGACATTAATCGGGCACGCTGGATGATTAAAATTATATAATCATTAAAAATATGCATTTTTCGAAACCAGCTGCAACCGTTCATAAACGCTTCAAAAATTGACGCCTTGCTTGAATTTACTGCATTTATTTTGAGAATATACATCAAAAATTGGTACATATGCCAGTGCCCTAGCTACGCTCCTCTCAATGATTTAAGTTTATTGAAGCAATTGGATAACTATAAAAGCTTTAACGAATCAATCGCACGCGCCACGTTGAAAACTTTTCTGGGGCACCAGTGGTACTTATCCCCCTTAGCGTTTTTTGATGAACGTATCGACACCAAAACGTTGCGTTTAATGGTCCGAAATCTACACGTACCAAGTAACGGTAAAGAGTTAGTGAAAGCAGTATTATCCGAGAACATGCTTAGAAATAAACAAATTCAAGATTTAATATAACGAAGCCAGCCTAGCCTTTTTTGAAGCCTGCAACATATCTGTTGATTTTTATACCAACAGATCCGGAAAAATGGCATAACAACAAATCCTTTAGTGAACTTCTAAAACAGGCTTTCAGAATCTATTGCAGGGCATAGAACTACATCGCAAAAGCTCTAATAAATAATTGCAAAGCAAAAAAAAAATTATTTTTTAATTTATTTTGGGTATGAGAAGTTGGGGGTATGGGGGGTAGTTGCAAAAAATTTCGAAATCAACCAAATTGACTCTCATTGCAACAGAACCACCCATATTTAATATTTATTTGAAAAGTAAAAATAAAAACTAACATTAAAACAAATCCGATACATAACTGGCAAAAACACCTTAAAATATTTTTAATTTCACAAAATACAAAGCGTAAAAAGGGTATAACTTTGGAACGGTAAGATCAAATTCAATATTTTTTTTTAAATGACTCAGCCTTTATTCACATTTTAAACTGCGTCAATAGTTTTTTTAACTTTGATAGAAATTTTAAAAGTTGTATTGTATAAAAGAGGTGACGAAAGTACCGCGACCAAATGATCTATTGTACTGCCCTCTACTAATAGTTCTCTCTATAAAATCTCACCCAACCCTGAAGCCCTCAGAAATTCGAGGATGTTGTTTGGTTCCAGTGATTTTATTTCACTCCCTGGTATTTGGAGAGAACTCAGGTGCTTTTCCTCTTATGCATTAAAGCTCCACAATCCCCCAGTATATGCTCCGCCGAGTCTGCCTTCTCATCGCTGAATCTGCACATGGGGTTCGCTTCAAGTCTTAACTTGCCCAGATGCTCCCTGAGCCTACAGTGACCAGTTAGAATCCCGGTTAGTATTCTCAGTCCGTTCTTTGATAGTCCGATACATGACTCAAATCTTTTACTGTTGTAGTTGCCTAACAAAAGTTTCGATTGCCTTAAGCCTAGGTGGCTCGAGAAATGCTCCTGTCTGATATGATTCTCATATTCTCTAAGTATGCCTTCCCATACTCCTTTTCCTGTTCCACAAAACGGTTCCGGTCCCATTAGCTTTGTGCTTGTTCATTTCCTTGGATCCCAATATGTCCCGGGACCCAACAAAGGCTGACCTTATTGTGTCTGCCTAGCTCATTCAGTCTTTGCAGACAGTCCCATACTAACTTAGAATTTACTACATAGGAGCTTAGTGCTCGAATAGCAGGTTGACTATCTGATAGTATGGTTATGTCCCGTCTTTTGTACTTTCTATTTAAGTTAATCTGTGCACATCTATCGATGGCATAAATTTCCGCCTGGAAAATACTCGTGTGTATTCCCATTGATTCGTCTTTGTTCCATTTCCAGTTTTTGACCCGTCCGTGTACTATTTGATCGTATCTTCCTTTAGAGAATATGCTGTAGTCAAAGTACGCCATTCCTTTTTATTACTAAGTTTTGTGACAAAGTTTTTCTTGAAATCGTATTTCTTCTCAGTCATGTCCACTGGACAATCTAAGAGGGAGTAATCTTTAACTTGACTTATTCGGTTCCATTGCCCTTCATAAAACCTGTTTATAGGTTTATCCACCTTTATCCTGATTGCAGTTGCCTGGGCTTTCTTTTGCACAACTATGTGTAGTGGGCTTTGATCCAAGAGTACTTCAAGTGATGCCGTTGTGCACGTCCTCATTGCACCCGTTATACCAATTTTAAAAGTTACAAAGCATTACTTTTAAAATTTATGCAAAATTTACGAAAAAATGTCATTAAGGGAAACCAAATGAGCAAAAAAAATTACCGAAACTTACGATTTCTACACAGAAAAGTAAAGCTTGAACATCCTTCTTTCAAAATATTGACATTGTAACAAAGAAAATCGTGGTTATGGTAATAAGTAAAACTCAAAAAATTCCGGGAATCCCGATTTTTGGGTAAAATTCGACTTTAGCGACCTCTAAACCTCTTCCGAAAATTCTGAAAAAAAATCACAAAAATACTTTACCCTATAAGCTTTCAAAAAATGCTTGGGCACCCATTTTTTTTTTTTTTTTTTTTTTTTTTTGTTTGGGACACCCTAATTAATGTACATATATCTAAATATTTGTAAGATACCTTATTTAAACTACTTTTCTTTTGGTTTAGTGAAGTTTTGTTGGTATAATGGCTTCACAGTATCAAAACTTTCACTAAAACTTTTTCACTTAACCAATTTCTCACTTAATTCTTTGGTTGTTGTATATTTTGTTTGACTTTTTTGATTCTGTTTTAGTCTCAAATGTATCCTATCAAATAGATTTTCACAGTCATAAACAGGAATAATTTGCAACATAAAAATTCCAAACAAAATATTTAGAAACCATTAAAATATAGAGGAACTGTACAAGAAGTTTCAGGTAAATAGAGAAATATTTGTGGTAAAGACTAGTACAAGAACGCTGTAACTGTGAAAACTAGCACAACGCTACCAGAATGTGGTATTTTTCTGCAATTATTTTAAAATGTACTTTTTACTTAACTTCTTCTGTTAAAATATGAAGTAGATATACTTATTATAGTCTCAAGTATTATGTAATATGCATACGACTGTGGAATAGTGGTTTCTAACGTCAAATTTGTATAGGAGATACGGAAACGAAACAAGTAAGAGTGTTAAATTCAGCTATGCCGCATCTTTAATGGCCTCCACCTTATAGTACGTCCACGTTTATAGTAATATGTCGACTTATTATAATATTTATAAAAAATGTAAACAACATATATTAAAAAGTAAACAATTTTATAAACTTATTACTTATTTATTACAACAAACACAATGAATTTGTAAAATTGTTTATATGTGTCTCTCGGGCAATGATGCCCGAGATACCAAATATATTTTGTGAATGAGAGTGATTTCAACAGATACACTAACGGACATATGGGCGTTTCAAACGCAACGACAATCTGATATATACTTTCTGCACAGTGGTGTGTCATTATTTCAAGCATTGTGGTAAATCGGGCATCATTGTGCCATACTATGGCTTAAATCAATGGCTTAAAATACCGCGACATCTCTAAAAATGAGGTAAATATTCAGTTTGTTTGTTGTAACAATTTATAATTAAGATTATCAAATTGTTAACCATATCAATTATTTTGTTAACATTTGTTATCTATAATAAGTCCAGATATTAATGTAAAACGTAAAACCCAGCTGGAGGGTATCAAGATTCGTCATAGTCGAATTCAACACTTTTACTTGTTATACCCTATACCACTATGTGGTTTGGGTATAATGACTTTGTGCTGCTGTTTGTAACAACCAAAAATATATGACCTAGACCCATCTTTTATTATACCAATCGAATCAGAATCACTATCTGATGAGAATCACTATCTGATTCGATTTAACTATGTCCGACCGTCCGTCCGTCTGTGTGTCCATGTAAAGCTTGTAATCAAACTGCAGGTCGCAAATATGAATATGTTTTGATTAAATTTGGTACATAAGCTTTCGTCGGCCATGAGATGAACGCTATTGAAATTGATGAAAATGTTCAGACCTAGCCTCCATACAAATGACCCCTATTAAATTGACATAAATTGACATAAGATCCAAATTGTCCTATAGATCTTAGTCAAATTGGGTTTGTATGTGTTTATTAGATCCATTAATGAATAGTCCAAAAACAATCCCTGTGGGACAACTCTTAGTCGTAGGCCCCATACAGAGCTGCTTCCCGATCTTCACTTAAATCTATCAAAAAACAAAAATATTGCACTGATTTTTCTCAAATTTTATTTGTATATATTTTTGCAAAATACAAGAGACTTTACCAAACATGGCCAGGATCGGTCCATTTTTGGGCCTAGTCCCATAAAGATGTAGTATCCGATATGAACTTTTTCATATCTGCAGCCAAAAAAATTAATAAAAATCCCACTCAAATTTGGTTTATGCTTTTTTTCTATATCCAGTTAGTTGGGTCTAAGAAATAGGGTCTCTCAACGCATGGTATAGGGTATCGTATAGTCGGTCTAGACCGACTATAATTTTCTCACTTGTTTTTATATTAAGTTTTCATCTCTTAATAATATTATTTAAATAATAAATTTCTTTACATCTAATTATTCAAAATTAAAACAAATTGTTACAAATTTTTTTTAATGGAAAAAAATCGGCACTCTAATTTAACATGATCGAATAAGTTTTATATGGCGTTCATACTTAAGTGTTTAGCGAAGTGTTTATGTGATAAACAAGTCAAATTGAGATGTTTTCCCATACATTTTTTCGTTGGCTAAACATCTCAATTGAGCAAAAACCAAATTTGAGTGGGATTTTTATTAATTTTTTTGGCTGCAGATATGAAAAAGTTCATATCAGATGCTATATCTATAAAGGGACTAGGTCCAAAAATGGACCGATCCTGATCATGTTTGGTAAAGTCTCTTGTATTTTGCAAAAATATGTACAAACAAAATTTGAGAAGAATCATAGCAATATTTTTGTTTTTTAATAGATTTAAGTGAAGATCGGGAAGCAGCTCTATATGGGGTCAAACGGATCATTTTTGGACTACTCATTAGTGGATGTAATGAACGCATACAAACCCAATTTGAGTAAGATCTATATGACAATTTGGATCTTATGGCAATTTATGTCGATTTCATATGGGTAATTTGTATGGGGGCTAGGTCTGAACATGGACCGATTCTCACCAATTTCAATAGCGTTCATCCCATGGCCGATAAAAGCTTATTTACCAAATTTCATCAAAATATATTCATATTTGCGACCTGCAGTTTGATTACAAGCTTTACATGGACACACAGACGGACGGACGGACGGACGGACGGACGGACATTGTTAAATCAACTCAGAAAGTGATTCTGATTCGATCGGTTTAATTAAAGATGGGTCTAGGTCAAATATTTTTGGTTGTTACAAACAGCAGCACAAAGTCATTATACCCAAACCACATAGTGGTATAGGGTATAATGAAAATAACGCATGTAAATGATGTACAGAAGCGGGCCCAAGATACTACCTTGTGGTACACCCGCATGAATTAGAGGAGTCCTTCGTGCCAAACTCGGTCAAAGACTTGCGATTAGTCTATAAAAAGTGGATAGCAGTAGTTTCTCCGTTCAAAAGCTCTTCTTTTGGCACTTACAATTCTGTGAACTTGCTCAGTGGTGCTGTTTTCGTCTGAAACCAAATTGATGTTCTGGAATGACATTATTTTGATCTATGGATATTGTAAGATTGTTTACCAAAATTCTCTAGAATAATTTTGACAATTTCGACAGTAAACTTATTTATCTATACGAATCGACCTTTGTGTGATCTTTACCTGGTTTAGGTTTCATCGTAACGAGTGAAACTTTCCATTCTGCGGGAAAATGTTCAAGGCGTATTATAGCATTACAAATAAACGGAATTATCCTTAATGCTATTCGGGATAAATCCAAAAGCGTTTTATTACTGATCCCATCGATCCCCGATGCTTTTTTGGGGTTTAAATCAACAATAGCCTTTTCGACCTCTCGAATCTCAAAATGAAGGGGCACTGCTCTATGCTGTAGAGTAACAGGTGGCAACTCATCAATAGAACTAGTGGTTATATTCGAAGTAAAAACTTTCTTTAGATGTTCCACAAACAGATCTCCTTTTTCTTTGTCATTTCTAGCCCATCCTCCACTTTCCGTTCTTAAAGGAGGCCTGCATACAACAGATCTTTTCAGATTTTTTGTAGCACGCCACAATGAGTAATCAGTTTCTTCTGTTGGATCCACATTTTCGAGATATTCAATTTAGCGTCTCTTGGTGTTTCAAGCAGTTTCCTTAGGTTTTTCGTGCAATCTTTCAATTGTTGCTTAAGTTGAGGAGATCTGTGCAGTTGCCACTCTCTTCGAATTCTTCTTTTTCACCTAATAGCCTTTCAACATCTACAGAAGTAGTTCTATATGGCCTGGTGTGACGAGGAGGTTTAGTAGCAAGTTGAGTAGCTAGTTTGAGATTTTGTTCGAAGTTAACTATCGAGAGGTCAATATCATTTGGTGTTCTTAGCGGAAAGCTTTCTATTCAATGTGTACTGAGAAACTTTTCGTATTTCAGCCAATCAATATTACTTGAAAGCGTTAATCACCAGATGGGGACACAATTTCTTGGGGATTCGAAATAGTAACAATAACGGCTGTGTGGTTAGATGAGAGTTTCAATGAAGATTCTACATGCACAAGTTCTTTTGCAATGTTCTTCGTCACTCCGAAATAAATTAATCGGGTATTTTTTGCCCATATGTTGGCCAGTACGTTGGTTCTCCGTTTGATACCACATCCATACCCATTTTAGAAATTGTGCTGAATAAAAGACGACCCTTCGAGGGAATTAGCCATAACCCCCAGGATGTATGCTTGGCATTAAACTCGCCAGCAACTAAGAAATGAGAGCCCAGTGATTAAAAAATCTTGTGTTTTGATTTTCTGATATAAAAAACCTTGGGGGAGAATATATTGATAAAATCACTAGGCTGTTTCCAAGTTCTTCAAAGCAAATAGTAGTAGCTTGAAGGTAGTTCTCACAATGATCACACATTATACAATATTTTAATCTGGATTTAATTAGAATAGCTGAGCCACCACATGCTCTTCCTCTTGGATCCTTAGTATCATAAAAAGTGTATCCGCGCAGTAAAAATAGACTCCTACGAGTCAAATGAGTTTCAGGGACAAGCAAAATATCAATTTGAAAATGGTCAAGTTCGTCTTTATGTTGGCTGAAGTCGTTTGCGTTCCAGAAACATATTTTCAAACAGTTCATTGCTTGCTTAGTATAGCTTGCAATATCATGGATTGCACATTTCTGAATATTTTTTGTTTTGTTTGCACCTCGACTATATAGTAAAAATAATTAAAAACTTGTAATAGGGAACGAATAAATCTAACAACGAATAATATTATAAATAGAATGTAATTATGTGAAATTTATACACACAAAAAAAAAAAAAAAGGATGAGGATAAAAATCCATTAATTTATATTTAAAAAATATATATTTTGCATTGCTGCTGTACCCGTCATTTGAAAACACAAATTTTATTCTTTTTTCGGGTCCAGTTAAATTCTTTTGCATCATTGTCTGCCACCAACAGCTTCCAACTTTTAAATACAAATTCTTTGTATTTTTCGAATACTATTTTCTGTCTGAAAATAAAGAAAAACTCAAATTAAATTCAGAAAAGAAAGAGATTATTAAATTATATATCTCAAAAGTTATATTTAAAAAAAAACGAGGTATTAAATTCAATTGTGCCGAATCTTTTATGCCCTTCATCCTACGTTGTTATAACCAAGGTTGTTCACACTAGGGAAAAAAAGGCTAGAATTTACATTATCATGGCTAGATTTTTAAAATGATGTTTAAAAGTAATAAGATAATTAACAAAATTTTTAGGCATTTTCATGCTTTTTTAATTGAAAGCAAATATTACATTTTTTATTTTTATTTGTTCGTTTATTAGCGATGCATGCACATTTTATTGGCTTGTTGTTGTTCACATGTACAAAAAAAAAACAACAAAAGCAACAAGCAATCAGAAATGTGTATGCATATTTTAAGATTTTTATATGAAATTTTATCAGAATATCTTTAAATTTTTGTACTTCATTCCTCGGCTATTGGGACTATAGGTTCCAAATGCAACACCAAACTGCTGCAAATTATGAAAAATATTTTAAGCCTAAGTAGTGCGACGCACTCGACCTATTGTGGAAAGGAGAATGCTTTCAACAGACAGACAGATAGACGGACATCGTTCGATCGACTTCTCCTTTTAAAAGGATTAGGAATGTATAGGTTATTGGGTCTCCGGAATTTATTGAAATTGATATATGTATATACCCTATGCACAGTGGTGTGGAGGGTATAAATTTATCAAACAACATTGAAAGTTTGTTTGAAAATATTGCAATTTGTTCATAAAGATTATTTTTCAAATTATGAATGTTAAAACTAATTTGCGTTAATTTTACTCCCTTTATTTTAACTCTTAGTTTCTGTTTGTCTGCCGCAAAAAATTTAATCGATTTTTAACCCTTTTCCCGTGATCCAATTAAGCTGAAACTTTGCAGGCAGACTCGTGGCGACGATGAAAAAAAATATTGCAAAAAAATATTTTTTGACAAACTATCTACTGCTTTTGGTTACTGATGAGGGTTGGTGACTCGACCCGAAACTGCTATATAACCTGTCATGAAGAATATACATAGATAAATTTTTTGAAACAAATGTGCGAATGTTTCGCTTTATTTAAAGTAAAAACATTTGATCTTGTGCCTGACTAAGTCATACTCAATCAATTTTAATAATATTTATTTAATTTTTTTTTCAATAATAAATTTAATTGAAATTGAACAAAAAATAAAACAAATCCAGGAACAAAGCCAGAATTTTTCTCCAGATAAAATTTATGTTGGCAATTGGACAATCTCTACCTGTAGGTGGTTTCATACGGATTTTAAGTAGCCAAAAAAAAAAAACCTTTTAAAAATAAACTTAGATATAATTAAAATATTGATGCCTAATAATTATTCCAAAACATAACTCACATATTTTTTTTTGGGATAACAAATATATGGAACTACTTAATAATTGTTTTCTCTTTTTTTTTTATTTTCAGATTAAATTAAATACACAATTAAAAAGCGGCCAATAACAAAATGTCTTTTAAAATCACAAATATTCAACATGTATTTACTATATTTCTGGTGTTCATAAGCTGTTCATTGATTACATCGAGTACCTTTGCTTTGACATCTTCCTCAACATGTGGACCGAAATTTCCAAATGCTTGCTCCTGTGGTCATGAAATGTATGAAGGCTCCCTGCAATACATCGTCAATTGCACTAACTCTGGTCTTAAAAATACAAGCGTTTTGGAATTTATGCCGCAAGATGTAGAAATTTTAATATTCACCGGAAATTTTATACCCGAATTACCCTGGAATGTTTTCGGTTCGATAAATAGTTATAAAAATTTAAAAATTGTTGACATGAGTAATAATCATATAAGGGAAATAAGGGGAAAATCATATCATCATGTACAGAATGTCGAACGTTTAATATTAAATCACAATAATTTAAGTATATCCCGCGATGACGACGAAGTCAATCACCATCATCCTAGAGTGTTTTCTAATTTTTTAAATTTACAAAGTCTGCATTTAACCGATGCTTTCGACGACAACAGTTCACCACAGCTTAGTGAAGACTTACATGACATTTTTATGAATTCCCAATTGTCGAAATTACAAAAACTACATTTGGAACAAAATGAAATTACTCACTTTAAAGATCGTAAAGTTTTCTGCGATTTACCCAGTTTAAGAGATTTACACTTGGGGGATAATTTACTGAAGGACATCAATTTTGAAGTTAACTGTTTGAAAAATTTAAGATTTTTAGATTTGGAACGTAATAAATTTGAGTTTGTTAAAACTCATGATCTAATATTGCTCAATGAATTGGAGTCAAGTCCTGAGAGGAACACAAATCTTATAGTAGATTTTAATTTGAATCCATTTACATGTGATTGTAAAATAAGTTCTTTCCGTACCTGGATTCACTCAACAAATGTTACAGTCCGCAACAAAGAAACTCTTATGTGTTTTCATAACAAAGTAAACCCCTTACCCATTTTAGAACTTGATATGACCGAATGTTCAGCTGCTATTGCAGCAGCAACAATCATGTTTACCACGGCCACCGATAATCATTACGGATCATTACACCCAGACACTGGATTGGCCAGACATACAGCCACTTTAATATTCCTTCTAATAGTCCTGTCAATGATATTGTTAGGCTTAGTTATTGCTCTGATTTATGTAAGTCGCGATAAATTAAAATTTATGATTACTCCTGTATTTGATAATGTTGCTAAAAAGGTACAATATACTTCCATAAAAGATGAAGATTGTCCTGAAGTTCATGTTTAAGATTTTCTTTATTTTTTTTTTTTTTTAATCAAATCACATTAGATAAACCCTTACCCTCCGTACAATTTGTAAGTGTATCATATATCAAAATGTTTATAACAAGAAGAAAAATAAAGGTAGATAAACCAAGTCACCACTTTTTAGCCATTTTAAAAATATTTTTTTTTAATTTTTCATAAATATAATAAAATTGTGCCATTAACAATATGAGTTAATATCTATGTATATTGGCTTTCATCGCAAAAAAAAACTTTAGTTTTACCTTGAAATTATCAGGTATTTCTTTTCTCATCAACACTTATTTTTTTATCGTTAGTATTTCTGACAATTAATGAAAATGCATTTAAAAATAATAATAAAAAAAATTTAATTGTAGGCCATATTTTTTTTAACATATTTTTATAACATATTTTATAGTCGTTTTTTTTTAATATATATAAAAGAAAAAATATATTATGGGTATTCACTACTGACAAAGATATTTTTAATCAAATAAGCAGAAACTGAATTCTTATCAGTTGTCAAACTATTTTTTCTTTTGGTTGACAACTCTTCATTGCACAAATGACAGAAAATTCAAATTTTGCGTAAACTTTGAGACACCCTTTATGACTCAAACTTGAGAATTTTTATTTTGTTTCGGTTCAGTTCTTAAGGAGTATCTTAATTTTGTAAACGTTTTTTAATATGAGCATTTTTAGATCTAAAAAAGTAAATAAAAAAAGGTGAAAGTTGTCTGTAAAAAGTCAAAATTTATATTTGAAGAAGAAAATATTTTGCGACAATCTTTTTGTTTGCAGGCTACACCTTTGGACCGATCTTCATGATCGATCTTCTTTTATCATCATTATATGATGGATGAGTCTTTAAGCTATATATTAGTTCATTGGTTATTAATGTAGATAGTTTTACCAGTGGGCGTGGCACCAGTTAAACAAAGTAAATTTGGAAGCCTTAAAATCGTATATGAGTCTATATGTTGTTAATGTGGGCATTCGAGAAAAAATGAGCGGGATAATACCAGTGGGGGTAGCTCCTCTTATGCAAAGTATATATTTAATAACATACTCCTGGAGTACTATGATAGCGAGAGTCTTAAAAGGAACAATGGGTATTACTAATAACTTATAAAACATACTCTTTTATAAGTCAGGTTGGTTTTCTACAGGCAAAGCGAAAGAATCTATTAGGTTTCTAAATGAAAAGGTTATTAGAGGGTTGCTTAGAGAAGTGTGCGCAAATAGGTGGCAAGAGCGCACTATTTTTTTTTTTTTTGTAATCTAAAAATATGTTGGCATGGTTTTTTAACACATACTGCCATATTAAATTCAAAATCTTGAACACTCTAAACAACAAACACTATTGCCTCGTGGAGGACTAGGAACTATTTAATTCTTATTGGTACTCCACCAGTCAGAAACTTTGTAGACAAAAATTAGGTTATCAAAGTAGAAAGAACATGTGAGGGCTTCAAAAATCAAGATTTTAGAAAGCAATATTTTGAAGTTTTTAATATCTGATGCTATGTGTACAACGAATATGCTAATTTAACAACTTTTAGTGAATACCCTAACTTTTTTATTGATTATTTTATTTGTTAAAAAATTTTATTTTTATTTGCATAGAATATATTCATATCATCTTTATATATCAAAACAATTAACCTTAGATATATCTGTGATTTAAGTTAGTAGTTTATAGTTTTTAATTATAATTTTTTTTAAGTAATTAAAAAATAATTATATATTTTCATTGCATTTTTACTTACTATTTTACTAATATTAATCAAACATTTCAATAGTTTTCCTTTTTAAATCATGGTTTTAAAATGTTGTTAGTTATAATAATTATTTTGATAAGAAATTAATAACAATAAAAAAAATAAAACTAAGATATATCCTTGTTTTATTAATAACAGAGGGAAACCTACCAAGTGTTTAAACAATTAATACTCTTCTGGATGTTGGTTTATTATTGGTTATATGTTGATACTAGGGATGTCAAACAGGAAATCCCAAAAGACTTGTACAAAAATTAAACGATTATTCGAAATTAGAGTATGTATCCTGCTGAAGAAATTACCGTTGAAAACTCTTCAAATTTCAAGCTAGTAAATGAGGCCATAAAATTTGGAGCTAATACCTCCCAATTCCGATTTCCAACTATATGAAAAACACGCTTTACCAATTAAATTTGTAGCAAATAAACTTATGCCTGGTTTTTACTATGTCATATAAGCTGACAACAAACAATTGCCTCAACTGGCATCTCGTAATTTTCTATTCATTACGTGTATTCATTACATCTTATAAACGAACAAAAAATCCGGGTGTCAAACACTTACAAATTGCTTGCACTTACATGCTGGCAATTTCCTTTCAGATGTCAAATGTTGCCAGGGGTTGTAAATGACAAGACATTAAAACCCGCTTTCATACAACTGACAATAATTGACAACAATTGCCATTGAAAATGACATAATGAAAACCAGGCATTAGACTACCTGATTGTAACTGACTGGTTCTACCTTATTGGTTTTTTCAGTATATATAATATATCGAAAACTGTTCCTTTAGTAAAAATAGTTAAGGTAAATGCTCCTCCATGGAATTCGAACACAATTGCAAGGTTGACAAATTAGTAAAACAGACTTTATAAAAATATAAGTTTAAAGCCAGAAAGAAGATAAGTGGATGGAAAACACCCAAATGTGTTATTTCCACTAACGTGTGATCTTTATACTTATCACTAAATATTTCTATAAATACATCTAAAATAATCGTGTTCACAATTGAACATTCTGCCGGGCCATATTAAACATAATATCTACCGTTTTCAGCTCAATGTTCTCCGACTTAATCGTCTTAATCACCTTCAGTAATGATGCGATTTCCATAGTATGATTAGCTGTAGAATAATTTAATGGCTTAATTATCTCGACATCTTTGAATTCTTTGAAAAAAAAATATGTTCTAAACTCATTAATTTGCTCGGATTTAACATCTTGTGATGCAGCTTAAGTAGTACGTCCAATGCGTGTAGTACATCCTGCACTTAACGTAAGGATTCCTTGCAATGGCAGTTCAATTATTTCTTGCATTTTTGGTGGGCATACAATATGAACTATTGAATTATGGTATATTCGGAAGAGCCAATTGCTTCTTAGATGTAACTCCAACCAAATATTATTTGACATAATTTCGTTGAATGTACAGTGATACTAATTGCTCGATTTGAGTGATGATAGTTCGCATGAGTTATCATTAGCATCTTCCCACGCCCAGTTTCCTATGCAAATATATTCATCTTCGTCTTCCTTCTGACATTAATAAAGAATTGGCTGAGAAGAAATGGTACGAGTCTAACTCATTGTCGTACACCAAGAACTGCTGTCTCAGAACTGCTAACACTTTAACGTCTTCCTTCAAAATAGGCAAGGGCATGATGTTGAATATATCAGATGAATGACCTTATAGTATTGGTATTTTGATCACAAATGTTCCGCTAACGAATAAACATTTTACTGTCATTAAACGGTATATCTTCGTGCGAGAACAACTTATCATTGTCTTTTATATCGTTGAGTCGGCTTTCCGTACTGTTAAGAACAAAGCTGCATTGATCTTGAAATGTGAGCAGCTTGCTACATAAGCGTCTACACTTTTGCAACGCTACATCAAAGTGTCGAACCGTGGTGAAATAGGCTTCCATATTAAAATAGGATACCAGATTGCAGGAAAATTTGACCCGATTCATAGTGCCAACTTTATCAGGGTACAAGGTACATTTGTGTTTAGGTATCCGTATTACACGTGAACTGGCCAACATCAACAGTAATGCTACCAATAGATATACAGAGTTTGACTCCTGATGGCTTTTTTCTCGGACATCCTGGTAAAAAATGAAGTTATTGTTGCAGGCTTTCCATCTTTATTCATGTCTTTTTTGAGGGTTTCTAATAAACACAGCTTATGCACTGGACGTTTTAATACTCCACTCTTTGCCTTCATGGGTTTCGATAATCTTGCCCAACGGCCATGTAGCTGGGGATATCGCTTCATCTTTGATAATAACAACTTGATTTAGCTTCAAGTTTTATTTTTCACTGCGCCACTTGTATCTATGTTGTACTGCTACCAAATATTCACCTTTCCATAGTTGCCAAAAGTCTCTTCTTATTTTTTGAATAATTTTCCATCTATTGAGGGAAATAGCGCATTGATCATCATTGAATTCCGGACTGCCCACCAGTGGTTGACCAATTAAAAAATGGTCAGGTGTTTAAATGTCGAATTCATCTGGACATTCATTGAATGCATAAATTGGACGAGAATTGAGTTCTGCCTCAATTTGAGACAAAAATGTTGACATCTCTTCATAGGTTAGCATATTATCTTCGATGACACTCTTCATGTGATGTTTCACAGACTTCACTCCGGCCTCCCAAATTCCTCCAAAATTGAGGCTTTCCGGGGGAATAAAACGCCATTAAATTTTTCTGCTTCAAATACTTCGCAAACAGAGGAGTTCTTCTTTACAGCTTCTATGAATTTTTTATCTAGGGTTTCTTGAAGCTCCTACAAAATTCGTACCGTTGTCTGAATACATGCACTTCGCTTCACCTCTTCTAGCAAAGAATCTTCTTAATGCTGTAAGTAAGGCTTCAGAGGTAAGATCACTTGCAGCTTCCAGGTGAATGGTCTTCGTTGCCATACAGACAAACACTGCTATGTATCCCGACATGTAAAATTTTATATTAGTCCAAAACCGGATGCAAATTTGCAATCTTGCTCCTTGGATCGCCTTCTTTCTGTTGCCTTCTGTTGTTTTGATTTGCCAACGAATCATTTCACATACGCTAGCACCCTTTCTAATTTCTGAAAGGATGAACATCTCGTGGACAATGCCTTCAGCCAACAGTCAGTTCTTCTAAAACTAGTTGTTAAACCGATGATTTTATGATTCTGTTTAGGCCAATTGATTTTATCAGATTTTAGCCAAGATGGCCCGGTCCACCACATTGGAATGATTTTGTCAGCCATAACACCTCTTGAAGCTTTATCAGCTGGGTTGTTTTTCGAATGGACATGCCTCCAGACTGCTTTTGGTAACAATATTTTAATTTCTTCTAGTCCGGATTTGATGAATCGATCTTTGCTTTTGTTACTGTTGATCCAATAATGTTATAGTTGAATCACTCCAAGTGTTAACTTCTATATGCCGCTGCATTAATGATAAAATTCTTTCAACCAACCTTGACAATAAATGAGCCGCACAGAGCTCTAACTTCGGCAGCGTCTTTTTATTCTTCACAGGATTAAGCTTGCTCTTTCATGCTACCAAACTTATATCAGAGCCTACTTTTATGTAAACAGCGGCCGCATACGCCTTCTGAGATGCATCTGCGAATCTATGAAGCTCTATTTTTGTAGATATTGTAGTTTCATACCATCCAAGATGATCAAAAATTTCAGCTAATTTTGATAAATCACGTCGCTTCGTAACTCTTCCTTGTCATCAGCCTTGATTTGGAATACGAATACATCTTTTTTTGGATGCCATTTTATTTCAAGCGTCTTGACTGTTTCAGCGTTATTTATTTGCATTATTTCCATGATTCCTTCGTCAGCAATTGTCTTTAATATTTTGTTGTTGTTGTAAATCAACTTACATAACGGAAACCCGAACTTCTGGAGTTGTAGTACTATTTTTTGCTATATATTTATGCATACATCTTCTGAGTCTGCTCCCGTTATCAGCTCGTCCATATAGAAATCATTGCTGATTATATTCTTTATCGTCGACATAGTATGCCCCAATTTGCGTCAATGCCCTTTTTGCTAAGAACGGTGCTGATGAAGCTCCATAAGTAACGGTAGTAAGCCTGAACTCGCGTATAGGTTAAATTTTTTCTACGCCATGAAATGTGTTGATCCGGCTGGTCTTCTTCATGAACTAGTATTTGGCGGTACATTTTCTCCACATCTGCCGTAGTAACATTGCATTGCACCACAACCTCCATTTTATTATTATATCGAAAATATCTTTTTGGAGCTTTGGACCAATTTCTAAATCATCATTTAAGCTCCGTTTATTTGTAGATTTAGCGGATGCATCAAACACTACACGTAGCTTCGTAGTAACATTATCTTCTCTAATGACTGCTTGATGAAGAAGATAATACTTTTCAGAATTCTTGGCTGCTTGATCATATGACCTCTGTCTTGATAATCTCGCATAAACATCACATATTGTAGTTTTTAGACCGAATATTTCTCCAACTTACGCTCTAAACTTAAAAATCGAGCCATCGCTTGTTTTCTTGAATCTCCAAGTTCGTGATCTTCTTCAAATGGCAATCGTACCGCAAATATCTTTTCATCATTAATTGCTGTTTTATTTTCGAAGCATTCAATAAATTCATCTTGGGCTGCTGTTTCATTTCGTTAAGGGATCTCTTCAATTTCCCAAAATTTCTCCATTACTGTAGTTACTGCTGCATATTTTCTGTTTGACTGCTGAGGATTTTTCAACACGCCCGATAACATCCAACCAATCTTTGTTTTCTGACCAAAAATTGTGTCAATTTTTTGAGGGCCAACTTCTTCTAAAATCATGCGAATCATATCAGCACCAAAACTATATTAATCCTGTCCGATTTATTGAAGTTAGGATCGGCCAAACAATAATTTTTCCATCTTGATATAACGTATTAGAATGAAGCCGCAGGTTGCATACCAACTAACGAGGGAAGCACAAGCGCCTAAACACAAAATACTTCATTGCTCATAATTCTTGTACGTATTTATAGATCCACTTTTGCTTTTGATACACCCACCAGAGTATCACCAAACCCAAACAGATCAGTTGTAGCTCTCCTTTTTGGAAGTTGAAGAATTTGCACCACTTCATCTGATATTGACGTTGATTCAGAACCTTGATCTATCAACGCTCTCATGGGTATTAATTCTCCGAAAATACTTTTTACTTTGACTATGGCTGTTGCTAACAAGGATTTACCTTTTTCTTTTCTTGCCACAAATGACCCAGATCTTCCTTCAGTTGTTTGCAGTTCTCTACTCGAGTTTTCGTAATGTAACAGAAAATTGTTGATCCTTACCACATATTCTGCATTTCGATGTTGCTTTGAAGCACTTCTTCCCTGCAGGATGACACAAGCAAATAAAACATACCTTTGATCTGCTTGCCCATGCACGTCTGTCTTGCGACATCTGTTCCAAGAATCCAAGAACGTCTTCTAATGTTTGTATTTTTCTTGTCTTCTTAACGTTGTACTCATATTGCCGAACTGCGTCATCATCAAATTTTCTCATAATAATTTTGGCGATAAACGCCTTCCCAGCTTCAACGTCAATTTCCATCTTCTGAATTGACCTCATGCATGTATTTTTGATGTCAAGCATTTGTCTCATGTTAGCTGCATTCTCATTATTTAAATTTGGTTGGTCTAACAATCTATCAACCAAAGTTTAAAACAGCAACCTTTCATTTTCATACCGATTTTTTAGTTCAACTATAGCATCATCATAGTTGTCTTCTGTGCAATTATAGTGAGATACAAATCATGCAGCATCACCTTTTAGTGCTGTTTTAACCGCTGCATCTTTTCAGCATTGGGAATCCGATCATTTTTATGCACCAACCTTTTAAAAATATCATCAAATGATTCCCACTCGATACTTCCTGCTTCAAAATAAGGAATTTTTATCTCTTGTAACTCCGTAACTGGTGTTGATAACATCTCAGCTTGCTCAGAGCTGGAGTTCTTTTTAATTGTTCTTAGTATGTTGTAGTATCGTGAGGTTAATTTATTAAACTCACGCCGAGCCTCGGTATTACGCCTTACTGGGCCTGTATAATCTACATCCAGATTCTTAAAGCCTATTTCTATCTGCTTCAGTACAATTTCGATTGTGTTGCAGGTATCAATTTCTTCGTGTGCTTATTCCAGTTGGTCCATGAAGATGTATACACTCTCCAGAAAGTTAGAAACTTGATCGTTTTCATAATCTGATTTTTTAGACACACCTTGTGTATCGCTTACAGAGCTCTTCTGCTCATTTTGTTCTATTTTTGTCGCCTCTTCTGACGACTCGCCTTTCCCTTCCTTTTAAAGGTATTCACCAATTTTTGCAACGTCTGGATTTGGGAATAGTTATTCCACTTCATAGTAGTTGATATTCTTCACTTCAGTAGACTGCAACTTTTGGTGGTTGTTCTTAAATTCCAACCAATATTATTCTATTGTTCTTCCCGTTTCACTAAATTGTGTTTGCCGTCCGTCCGTCCGTCCGTCCGTCTGTGTGTCCATGTAAACCTTGTAATCAAACTGCAGGTCGCAAATATCAATATATTTTGATGAAATTTGGTATATAAATTTTTACCGGCCATGGGATGAACGGTATTGAAATTGGTGAGAATCGGTCCATGTTCAGACCTAGCCCCCATACAAATTACCCCTATGAAATCGACATAAATTGCCATAAGATCCAAATTGTCATATAGATCTTACTCAAATTGGGTTTGTATGCGTTCATTACATCCACTAATGAGTAGTCCAAAAATGATCCCTTTGACCCCATATAGAGCTGCTTCCCGATCTTCACTTAAATCTATTAAAAAACAAAAATATTGCACTGATTCTTCTCAAATTTTGTTTGTACATATTTTTGCAAAATACAAGAGACTTTACCAAACATGATCAGTATTGGTCCATTTTTGGACCTAGTCCCCATATAGATATAGCATCCGATATGAACTTTTTCATATCTGCAGCCAAAAAAATTAATAAAAATCCCACTCAAATTTGGTTTTTGCTTATTTTCTATGTCCAGTTAGTTGGGCCTAAGAGATAGGGTTTCTAAACGCATGGTATAGGGTATCGTATAGTCGGTCTAGACCGACTATAATTTTCTTACTTGTTTTTCTTTGTAAAAGTTTTATAGCTAAGGGGAGGCTATTCCACAACTTAGTGGCATTAATGAAGAAAAATCTGCCACTGTTCAAGTATGTATACCTGGGTATTATCAGAGTCATATTCCGGTTTGAACTACCAAATATAATTTTTTCAAAAAAATAAGAAGGTGTTTTCTGATACAAAATTGTGTGTAAAAATATGAAGTTTCGCTGCATAAATAATCCGCCAAATCACAGCCAAGAATCATTTTTCTCCATGAGGATATACTACTAAACCGACTTAAGCCTAAACATATCGAGTTGCATTATTAAATGATACTTGTAACCTGTGAAGTGAATAAGAGTCAATCTTACTATGAACTTCAGCCGAGTATGTTATTAAAGGAAGTATTAACTGAATGACTAGTTTTTTTTAACTTCAGTTGGTGTAAAATCTGAAGACATACTCAATTTTCTAAGCGTAAGAAAAACATTGCGCACAACATTATTTACATATGTGATCACTGCATGACAAACTAGAATTTATATGAAAGCCTAAATACTTTACTTTATCAACAAATTTAAGAGCAGTTCCATTTATATATCTGTGGTCATAAGCAATAACCGCCTAACTCGAAAATCATGCATTTGAGAAAAATAGCTTTTTATATAAATGTAATGGAGCTTCATTACAACTTAGGTCAGAATATTAGTATTAATATCTTTTTAAATGCAGTGTTAGAGAAATGGGGATTCCACGTATATATAAAGATTTTTTAGTGGAATATGACAGTTACATAACTCAAATCGGCGAAAATCATTCTTTCGAGAAAAATAACTGATTATATAAATGTAATGGAGCTTTGTTGCGACTTAGGTCAATATGTTTTCATTAATAAATTTTTAATAATCAGTGTTAGAGAAATGGCGATTTCACAGAAATATAAAGCGTTTTTAGTAGAACATGATAGCACACTTAACTCAAATCGTTTTTAAGTCGACTTAGGCGGTTATCGCTTGTGACCACAGATATAAAGTTGGATGATGGAGTGTGTTTGTGTCTACTGATAGGTAACACCAGAGATTTTTTGGGATTAAGTGTTAAGTTATTATCTTCAGCCCAAAAACCAATAGCATTTAGATCTTCATTTAACCTACAACTTATATCTTCTATCTGGCAAACGCGATTTGATATGTATAGCTGTATATCATCTGCATAGGCATGAATTTGAGCATGATTTACAACATTAAAAATATCATTAACAAATATACTGAATAATAGAGGACCTAGTACCGAACCTTTTTGAGACCGTCCAGTCACGTAATTTTTCATAAGAATCAATGCAGAATCTGTAAATCCAAAAAATACTTTAAGCTTTTGACAAAGAATAGTGTGATCGACCCTATCAAAAGCTTTAGAGAAATCCAATAAGCACATAAAAGAAAGATTACCCAAGTCATATTCCGGTATTTAAAAAAAAAAATTATTTTATTTAGATTTTTAGTAGAATCACAAGCTTTTTAAAGTTAGAAATTAAAAATTAAAATTAAAAATTAAAAATTAAAAATTTAAAATTAAAAATTAAAAATTAAAAATTAAAAATTAAAAATTAAAAATTAAAAATTGAAAATTAAAAATTAAAAATTAAAAATTAAAAATTAAAAATTAAAAATTAAAAATTAAAAATTAAAAATTAAAAATTAAAAACTAAAAATTAAAAATTAAGAATTAAAAATTAAAAATCAAAAATCAAAAATTAAAAATTAAAAATTAAAAATTAAAAATTAAAAATTAAAAATTAAAAATTAAAAATTAAAAATTAAAAATTAAAAATTAAAAATTAAATATTAAAAATTAAAAATTAAAAATTAAAAATTAAAAATTAAAAATTAAAAATTAAAAATTAAAAATTAAAAATTAAAAATTAAAAATTAAAAATTAAAAATTAAAAATTAAAAATTAAAAATTAAAAATTAAAAATTAAAAATTAAAAATTAAAAATTAAAAATTAAAAATTAAAAATTAAAAATTAAAAATTAAAAATTAAAAATTAAAAATTAAAAATTAAAAATTAAAAATTAAAAATTAAAAATTAAAAATTAAAAATTAAAAATTAAAAATTAAAAATTAAAAATTAAAAATTAAAAATTAAAAATTAAAAATTAAAAATTAAAAATTAAAAATTAAAAATTAAAAATTAAAAATTAAAAATTAAAAATTAAAAATTAAAAATTAAAAATTAAAAATTAAAAATTAAAAATTAAAAATTAAAAATTAAAAATTAAAAATTAAAAATTAAAAATTAAAAATTAAAAATTAAAAATTAAAAATTAAAAATTAAAAATTAAAAATTAAAAATTAAAAATTAAAAATTAAAAATTAAAAATTAAAAATTAAAAATTAAAAATTAAAAATTAAAAATTAAAAATTAAAAATTAAAAATTAAAAATTAAAAATTAAAAATTAAAAATTAAAAATTAAAAATTAAAAATTAAAAATTAAAAATTAAAAATTAAAAATTAAAAATTAAAAATTAAAAATTAAAAATTAAAAATTAAAAATTAAAAATTAAAAATTAAAAATTAAAAATTAAAAATTAAAAATTAAAAATTAAAAATTAAAAATTAAAAATTAAAAATTAAAAATTAAAAATTAAAAATTAAAAATTAAAAATTAAAAATTAAAAATTAAAAATTAAAAATTAAAAATTAAAAATTAAAAATTAAAAATTAAAAATTAAAAATTAAAAATTAAAAATTAAAAATTAAAAATTAAAAATTAAAAATTAAAAATTAAAAATTAAAAATTAAAAATTAAAAATTAAAAATTAAAAATTAAAAAAAAAATTAAAAATTAAAAATTAAAAATTAAAAATTAAAAATTAAAAATTAAAAATTATAAATTAAAAATTAAAAATTAAAAATTAAAAAGTTTAAATTTCTATATTCAGTTTCTTACATGTATTATGTATTTTTTTTTGTATTATATGTAATGCAGGTAAAAATAAAAAATAATTCAAATAAAAATATTTTAAAATTAGCTTATTTTTAATAATAATAATTTTTAGCCAAGAATCATTTGAATTTTGGTATTCGGAATTAATGTTTCAGTATCGGCAAAAGTTTAAAAGTTGTAGCCGTACTCGACAGTTTAAGACTCAGGTGGAGGGTATCAAAAAATTTGGCACAGCCGATTTTAACACTCTTACTTGTTTACTTTTTCAACAGGAAAAATCATCGATTCTTTCCAATTATTAGGCAATACGCCAGTCTCTAGTGATTTATTTATAATATTTAATATAATATTGCCTGTTCTGTACCAATTATCTAGGATTAACTATGTCACTTGATAGTTTGTTTTAATCAGGTTTTTTTGTTAATGCTTTTAAAAATAATCTTTAGTTCTTGTAAATGTATTGATCGGAATTTAAATTTAAAGTCTATCACAGGTTTTTGATTTTCATACTGCACATTTTCAATGGAATATCTGATTTCCTTAATACTATCTTATATATATTTACGCTGATCCCTGACTCACTGACTGACTGACTGATTCTGTAACGCTGAAATAATACACATAGCACTCCCTACAAAGCTATGCGAAATACACAAACAAAATTTAATCTTTCTCATTTTATACAAACCCACACACAATTTTCTCTCTTTTATGTTACCAACCAGTGCTGCTAATAAAATCTTCTGAAAATCGACAATTTTGGAAACTAAATCGCCAAAATCGTCATTTTTAAAACAAGAAATTGTCAAGAAAATAAAAATAAAACTCTACAAAATATTACAAAAGGAAACAATCAAATTTATTTATATCATTCATATTACGAATATTATTACAGCATTGGTTATTTATACTGTATTAGTGGTGAAATTTCAACGAAAAAAATTTAACACACCAATCAACTAAATAATTTTATTGACATGTATCTGTAGCTGAAACATATAATATAGATTTAAAGTATCGCCGTAATTGAAACTTAAATCTTAAATAGAGATGCTATTCAAGGTATTTCCGTTTTGAAACGAGTTGACCCAGAATTAAATCTATACATACTTTGTAATTTCCATTTACACTGAACAAAAACTATCAATTTTCGATAAAAACCCATTAATTGGTAACCTTTGAAGTCGTAATTTTTATACTACTGATAATTTTGAATCTTCAATCATCATTTTTACAAATTTAACAAATCATTTTAACAAATTGCAAAATCGTCGAAATTACAATAAGTTCTCAAAATTGGAAAAATTGCAAAATCGTCGAAATTACAATAAGTTGTCAAAATTGGCAACACTTACTAAACTTATTCGTTTGTCTGTTTTGTTTTTCATCTCAAAATTGTTTTGTATTGTTAAGAGTACTTTCGCTCAGTTCATTGGTGGCCCAGCACTTACCAAAGAGCATGCTTTTTTTTTTTGATAAATATTTGAGGAAAAAGAGATCTTCAATGTAGATTTTGTTGTTGTCCAACGTATGATTTCATTTATAGCTCTGTATTGAAAAGCCTTTGAAAAATATTAAGTTTAAAATTTAAATTATTGTAACTTTTCATAATTAAATTACATTGTAATTTTAGAAGAGAGGTGGGAAAATAATTTTTTTTTTTCACTCATAATATTAATTTTTGCATAATATGCTTTTAAAAAAATTTGGACAAACATAAATTACGTAAAAAGGTATATTTAAGATTTTAATTTGAATAATTTATTGAAATTATCATGGAAGAATTAAAAGTGATTTTTTTTTTTAAGTAAAACTAATACGCGCGCATTTTTTATTTTTTCTTTTTTCGATTTATAGATAACTTTGCAAAAAATGTAGTTCTCTTTTTTTTCAGTTTACATGTATGATGAAATATGAAATATTTTTTCCTTTTTTGTGTACATTGGTGTATTGGTGTTTGCATTTCCTTAAGGGGTGGTGTCGGCGACACGGTAACCTTGTCATAGAGATGGCAATTAATGTCTAGTTTTGAATGTATTTGTTATTCAGCTGTAATTTAGTTTTACATAAAGAAAAGGCGGTTTGCAAAAGCGTGTTGGTGCAAATATAAATAGGTAAAGGGCCATTTTTAAAATCACTTTGCGCCAAGACACTTAGCAAGAAACCACGTAAGTTAATTTCATATTTTGTAAATTTTTACTTTAACCACTTTATCTGTCATAGAATAAACACCAACAACAACCCACCATAAATATATACACCCATCACACCACATCAATTGTATATGTTAAATGTCAACTCATTAAATATTGTTAAAACATAATCTACGTTGGGTTTTATTTATCGTTTGTTCTCGCTAAGGCGCAAGGTCACACTTCGGTCATTGGATCACATTATTTTATTCTGTGATTGCATTTGCGAGACAACAATTTGGTGCCAACAAATTTATGTTCGAATTTGAGACGTCAAAAAGAGTCAGCCAAAGAAGTAACAAAGGCATCCCTCCTGCAAGGTTTAAGGAATTTATTAATACAATGCCAAATAGCCTGCCACAAAAACCTGTTCTGCCGCAGGGGAATGCAGACACGCCGCCACCTTCCAGAAATTTGACGCAGCCAAATGCCAGTTCACGTTCCTCAAATACACAGTCGCAGCCACAAGCTGAAATTCAAGCGCAGCCGCAGCAATCACATGCCCATACTTCGTCCAGTTCTCGACCAATGGAACAGCATATATCATCTGAATATATGTCTAACATGTCACGTGAATTTGATCGAAAGCTGGCAGAAATGAAAAATGAATTTCAAAGGCAAATGCATGCTATGCAGGAATTGATGATATCAAATACACAACGGGTAAATAATAGTGTTTTAGAATTGCGTAATGAAAGCCGATTAGAAAATGTAAACGCCACTCAACAAGATAATATGCCTATAAGAGAATCGTCAGTGAGTAGTGAGAACAGTGCAAGAACATTTGAACGGAGACAAAAGAAAATATATCCACTGCCAACATTCTCAGGCAAGCCAGAAGAGTGGCAAAGCTTCAGCGAATCATTTAGAAGCACCACAAGTGAGTTTGATTATTCAGATCTGCACAACATTATGCGACTTCGGGAAGCCATAACGGGAAGAGCCAGAGAAACTGTAGAGGCACTCTTGTCGAATTCAGCCAATGTGGCCGCCATTTTGGAAGTTTTAGAAGAAACTTATGGCAGACCTGAACAGTTGATCAGAAGCCAGATTGAAAAAATGAGACGAATAACAACAATAGCCGAAGACAATCTTGATCAACTCATTGATTTTGCCAACAAAATTACTAATATGGCGACCTTTTTAAAAAATGCAAACGGGGAACATCATTTGTCAAACCCCACACTTTTGAGTGAAATTGTTGGAAAATTACCTACTGCCCGGCAATTACAATGGGCTGAAAAGTGTCTTTCACTTGGGCGGACAGCCACAGTGGTCGATATTAGCAATTGGTTAAATGGTATACGTCGCATCGCTAATATGGTCTCCGACTCTCTTCCTGTTGCTTCTGTTCAAAAACGCCAATTGACGTCTACTCCAGCTGCAACTAATTTCGCAAAATCAAGTGGTCGTAAATTTGTTCATGTTGCTGTGGTAGAAAGAAAATGCATTCTATGCAATGGAGAGTGTAGTTCACTTGAATTTTGTAAATCCTTTAAATCATTTTCAGTTGATTCCCGCTGGGAAAAAGTCAAAGACTTAAAGGTGTGCTTTTCGTGCATGAAAAAGGGTCACCGAACTACACAATGCTATCAGAAAAGAAAATGCGGTGTAAATGGTTGCAACAGAGTTCATCATATTTTATTACACAACACTAACACATTAAGCACTCCACAAGATAGCACACCAAGAAATTCACAGCCATCCGAGCCAAATGCTGAAAATGTATCCATCAGCGATCGCGTTAGCTGCCACTACAACGGTAATTTCACACCAAACGCCGTACTGTTTCAAGTCATCCCAATAAAATTATATAGTCAAGGGACTGAGGTGAGCACTTATGCATTTATTGACGACGGAGCTAACGCTACTATCGTGGACAGCCAATTGGCGCATCAGCTGGGTATCGTTGGCAAGAAAAGTACTCTGGAATTATATTGGTTACACCGTGAAATGGCGTCAGAATCAACAGAAATTATTGAATTGGAAATAAGTGGTGTTGACAAAGAAGCAAAGAAATACAAAATGTCAAATGTCTACACATCTGCAAATTTAGCGTTGCCAACTCAATCTTTTTATGCCGGTGAGTACACTGAGAACAATATATACTTATCTGGATTACCTTTGAATAGCTATAATAATGTGCGGCCAAAAATTATAATCAGTCTTGCCCACGCTTATTTGACTGTGCCAATTGAAGTTCCCAGGACAGGATCTGGTCCCATTGCAGTGAAAACAAGACTGGGATGGCTGGCATACGGCCCTGTGAATAATGTCTCGAAAAGCCCAAATAGGGTGTGCCATGCGTATTTAAAAAATAATGAAAATATGGCGGAAATTAATAATCTTATTTCTAGTTATTTTTTAATAGAATCATTTGGCATAAAACCAGATGTAAAACCGCCCGTTTCGAAAGATGACGCCAGAGCCATAGATATTTTGGAAAATACCATAAGAAAGATACAAGGTAGATATGAGGTTGCGTTGCTATGGAAGGAGTATTGCCCACCATTTCCCGACAGCTTCGCCATGGCTATGAGACGACTAGAAGGATTAGAAAGAAAAATGTCGCGAGATTCTGTTTTTGCTGACGAATACTGTAAAAAGATAGAGCATTATATTAAAATGGGATACGCTGAACGCTTGAGTGAAAGAGAAGCAATAAAGCACACTGCTAAGACATTTTATATCCCTCACTTTGGAGTAAAAAACCCAAAGAAAAGCGGCATTAGATTGGTTTTCGACGCGGCTGCGGAAGTGAAAAATATTTCCTTAAATAAGTCGTTATTGCCAGGACCTGATATCAACCAGCCGTTGATGTCAATCCTTTTTAAGTTCCGGCAAGCTCAAGTGGCGGTAACTGGCGACATACAAGAGATGTTCCACCAAATCGCTGTAAGAAAAGAAGACTGTGATAGCCAACGATTTATTTGGAGAAAGGGTAAGCCAGAAAACCCAGTGGAAATTTATGTTATGAAGAGATTTATTTTCGGTGCAACATGTTCACCTGCTGTGGCTCAATATGTTAAAAATAGTAACGCCAAAACATTTGAAAACATTTACCCCAGGGCAGTGCAAGCTATTCGTGAACGCCACTATGTCGACGACTATGTGGACTGCTTCCAGACAGAGGAAGAGGCAATTAAGGTGGTAAATGAGGTAATTAAAATTCATAAAGCTGCAGGTTTCAACTTACGTCATATTAATTCCAATTCTGTAAAAGTAAAAAACGCATGTGGCAGTAATGAGCAAGAAGAAACTGTAAAAATAGAAAAGGAATTGGATCGCATATTGGGTATGCACTGGCTTACCAAATCCGATATTTTCATTTTTAAACTAAAATTTACTCGTATCCCACAAGAAATTCTTGAATTCAAGCGTAAGCCGACAAAAAGAGAGCTATTGCGACTACATATGTCTATCTTCGACCCTTATGGTTTTCTTGTGGACTTCATGGTGACAGCCAAAATTATTATGCAAGCTGCTTGGAAGTCACGTATACAATGGGACGAGCAAATTTCTGATGAATTGTACACGCGATGGAAATCATGGATGGAAGAATTACCCAAGGTTCTACAATTTGAGATACCAAGATGTTATGCCTCAACATTTGAGACCGCAGAAGTCGATTTGCATATATTTGTCGACGCAAGCGAGCAAGCTTTAGCAGTTGTTGCGTACTGGCGTGTGGTTACGGTAAGGCAAGTAAATGTGGCATTTGTAGCTGCAAAGAGCAGCTGTGCACCAATACGATACCATTCCATCCCAAAATTGAAACTACAAGCAGCAACCATGGGTGTTCGCCTTATGCAATGTATATTGGTTCATCATAACATTAAAGTTCGTAAATGTATTCTTTGGAGTGATTCGAACACGGTTTTGCGATGGCTAAGGTCTGACCATAGCAAGTACAAGCAATATGTGGCCAACCGCGTTGCCGAGATCCTTGAGGCCAGCAATGTTAAGCAGTGGAGATGGTGTCCAGGCGATTTAAATCCGGCGAATGATGGTACCCGTGCAAAATTTTCCCCTCGGTATAATGCCAATAGTAGATGGAAGCTTGGTCCAGATTTTTTGATGGAAGACGAAGGTTCTTGGCCTCAAGAAACCTTTGGCCCCCATATTGATGAATTAAGTGGCGACGAAATGAGAACCAAATTTGTTTTTACAGCTGCCCTTCAGGTTTGTTTTGAAGTACCTAATATTAATCGTTTTTCTAATTATTCGAGGTATAAACGAGCTACAGCCTGGGTATTGCGCTATGTAAAGAACCTTAAGCATTGCTCGAAGAAGCTTGATTTGGTACATGGACCCTTGAATGCCGAAGAGGAACATGAAGCTGAATTCCATTTGTGTCGTTGTGCGCAAATGCAAGCTTATTCAGACGACTTAGCCGACGTTCGTAAGAACAATGCAGTCTCGCATAATAGTCCTTTGAAGATGTTGAACCCGGTTGTGGGTGAAGACGGTCTAATTCGTAGTAAAAGCCGACTGGAGAGGGCGGAATGCCTTCCCGCATCGGCCAGAAGACCGATAATCCTGCCTAATAATCATGCACTCACTCGGCTTATAGTTCAGCACTTCCACAATAAATTTCACCACATAAACATCTCAACCATCATGTGCGAAATAAGACAAATATTTTGGATACCGTCTTTGCGACGTCTTGTCAACACAGCCCAGTCAAAGTGCATGGTATGCAAACTGAGAAAAGCTAAACCGATTCAACCCCAGATGAGCGCACTTCCAATGGATCGAGTTCAGCCTTTTATACGCCCGTTTACCTACACAGGCGTAGATTATTTTGGACCTCTTAATGTCACCATAAGGCGTGCTCGTGAAAAGAGATGGGTTTGCCTTTTTACATGCTTAACTGTACGTGCCGTTCATCTAGAAGTGGCTACAGACTTGTCAAGCGATGCCTTCATATTGTGCCTAAGAAATTTTGTTAATCGGAGAGGTGTGCCACTTCAAGTAAGGAGTGACAATGGTACAAATTTTATCGGTGTAGCCACAGAACTGAAGAATACGACAAATTTCCTCGACCATGATGACATTACCTCAAGACTAGCGCCTTTGGGTATTAAATGGATTTTTAATACTCCAGCCAATCCAGCTCAAGGTGGAGCATGGGAGCGTTTAGTACAATCCGTTAAGAAGGCTCTTTACAGCATGCTGAAGGACCAAGCACCAAGACTCGATACGCTGAGCAGTTTATTGGTAGAGGCAGAATGTATAGTTAACTCACGGCCTCTTACACACCTTCCGGTCACCCCTATTGAGCCCGAGCCTTTGACTCCAAACCATTTTTTATTGGGATGCACAAACTCTACGCAAACTCCCTCCTCTCCTGAGCCTCGTTTGATATGTTTACGCAAACAATGGAGGGTTTTGACTAATTTGAAGAATTGTTTTTGGAAGAGGTGGATTAGAGAATACTTGCCCGAGCTCACGAGACGTACAAAGTGGTGTCTACCAGCCCAAACGCTCAACATAGGTTGCCTGGTCCTAGTTTGTGACCCTGATGCCCCAAGGTCGCAATGGAAGCGCGGAAGGGTGCTTGAATTGTATTATGGTAAAGATGGTATAGCCAGATCAGCGGACGTGGATACATCAAAAGGAGTGCTTAAACGACCTATATCAAAGTTGGCTTTGTTGGACGTGGAAGTGTCGCCTGATGATTAAGTTGGTGATTCTTATCCTCCGGAGTCGATTCACGGTGGTGGGAATGTCGGCGACACGGTAACCTTGTCATAGAGATGGCAATTAATGTCTAGTTTTGAATGTATTTGTTATTCAGCTGTAATTTAGTTTTACATAAAGAAAAGGCGGTTTGCAAAAGCGTGTTGGTGCAAATATAAATAGGTAAAGGGCCATTTTTAAAATCACTTTGCGCCAAGACACTTAGCAAGAAACCACGTAAGTTAATTTCATATTTTGTAAATTTTTACTTTAACCACTTTATCTGTCAGAGAATAAACACCAACAACAACCCACCATAAATATATACACCCATCACACCACATCAATTGTATACGTTAAATGTCAACTCATTAAATATTGTTAAAACATAATCTACGTTGGGTTTTATTTATCGTTTGTTCTCGCTAAGGCGCAAGGTCACACTTCGGTCATTGGATCACAGGTGGTAGGTTTTAAAACCTTTCTTTGCATTTCTCTTCCTGAATGCACAACATGTCGAGAATGTTGTGTCAAAATTTTAAGTAAATCAGAGCAAAACTTAAAAAGATACAGCGTTTCCAGCGACCGGCCTCATACGGTATATAGTATACAAATCAGTTTTTAAAAAACTTTAAACCGATTTTCTCGCAAATAAATGTTCGAAGTCCATGAACATCTTCTTGACCGTTTCTTTTGAAATTTTAGACACTATGTCTACACAAAAATCATCAGGTAACCACGAAGTTTTTTTTTTAATTCCATTTTCTCCTCATTTTTTAACAACAAATTCCCGAAATCGTATAGCAAAAATCGTTTTTCACTTCAAAATGCTGCAAAAAAAAATTGAAAAACTCTTCGTCACTACTTCAGGAAACATGTCACCTTTTAAACGCATTTCGATTTTTTTTTTTCACATGGTCCGGTAACGAGTTATGATGTTCATCGCAAAACAACAACGCCTCCGGATATTGGCTGTCACGGACTTATTTATTAAAATTTTTAGTTGAAAATTTTTTCAAAGATTCTTTAAATGTTATGCTATAACGTGAATTCATGTCTTCAAAAAAGAACTATGCAATTAATTATTATTATTAACTTTTAGAACCTTTAAAACCCCCCCCTTAAGAAACTTTTAGGAACCTTGCTCTTAAAACGTTTTTTTTTTCTATGCTATTCTACTTTTTCTACATCAAAATGGAGTTCGTTTATAGCGAACTCGGCGGGACCGTTCGTTATAGACTAAGTTCGTTATAACCGTAGTATTTTTTGTTTGTTTTGTCCGAAAGGTTTAAAAACTTTTTTTAGTTCAATAAGTTTACTTATTTTGATGCATTTTAAAAAGTTATAAAACATAAATTAAATTATTAAATTATTAAGACTAAAATTACCGAGTTTCTATCAAAGTAAAATATTTTTTTAAAATCATATAATATAAAAAACTTCTTATGTATAGAAGCAGAATATATAAAGCATAGGTTGGCTACTGGCAAACTTATGCGAAAATATACATAAAAGGACCTTTTACAAAACTTCATTTGAAAATCGAAGTTTTTGGTTTGTAATTTTTACAACTGTTTTCCGATTTTTTTTTTTTTTTTTTTTTAAACATTAAAATTAATTTTTTTTAAATATATAAAATATAGGAAAATTTTGAAATGGGGAAAAAAATTTGTTTGTTAAAGTCAAAATAAACGGGCGCCTAGGCGCCACACAATCCACTAGTTTACAAAATAATCATTAAAATTTGTGGCTATTTGAAAATTGTCTTTATATTCTATTTGTTTATATATCACAGTTTTTATCGCAGATTTGGGTTTTTTAGGACTAGTTTCTTAATTTTACTCCACATTTCTTTTTGGTTATTTGCACTATTTATTTTGTTACTAATATATTTATTTTTTCCATATTCAATTTTTGCTTTATAGATATTTCTAATTATTTTATAACTAATCCAAGCGTCAATTGTATTTACTGTAATTTCATATTTTTTTTTTTCTCTTTTTAATGATTTGAATTCGTTGTTAAACCACTTGTTTTTACTTTTTTCAGTTATTTTTTTCTTAATAGTAAATTTTTTTATTGTGTTTTCAAGGCAGTTATCAAAATAGTGTACATATTCGTTTAAATCATTTATTTCATCATAATTTAATATTGCACTTATTTCATTTTTGAAGCTGTTTTTATTGTATTTGAAAATATTTATTTCTTTATTACTATTTTGCTTCATATTTTCACTCTCGATAAAGATGTCAATGGATTCATGATCAGATATTTTATTATTTATATTATTTTTTGCCGTAATAGTTTCATTATTTGTTATTATATAGTAAATTAAAGTTTTCGAGTTTTTTTTTATTCTAGTATATTCTTTCATTACATGTTTTAGTCCATTATCATTAAGTATGATATCCAACTATCAAGATATCACAGTTTGTTTCACATATTTCCTCTAAAAAATCTTGAAAAGTATCACAGAATTCTGATTTTGAACTACTTGGTGACCTATATATTGTTATTATTGATGTTTTTAATATTTCGCCATATACGCACTAAAAGTGTTTTGTGTCTTTAATGTTATTTTTGATATTGTTTATATGCCAATGTTTTTTTAAATAAACTATTACTCCCCCAGTTCTAGATGAATTCGATAAGGTGTTATAATGCTTGTATTGGTCTATTTCAATTGCACTTTCATCTATTTCATCAGTTTGATGCGTTTCTGTTAAAATTATGAACTCAGGTTTATTAATTGCTGCTATTATTTCTAATTTGTTGAAGTTATTAATCAAGCCTTGAATGTTTGTGTATATACCATGAATCTGGTTTGGTTGCTAGATTGATAAACCCATCCTTCTCTTTCGAAGATTCAATTTATTTTGATACACCGGACACTCCCAGTTATTGGTGACATGATTCTCATCAAGTTCTAGATTTAGTCTTTTTTTCTCTTTCATGCAATTACTACATTTCATGATTATATCAGAATTTTTCAAAAATAACTTGATCAAAAAAATTTAAATAATGCTTGCGAAAAAAGTTTTGAGAAAAATATGCGGAATTTTCACATCTCATATGTAAGCAACTAATCTAAGCACAATGATGTCCTATTTACCCCACTTTAAATACCAAGCTGGTGGGAATAATGGCAAATGATAGTATCGTAACTTTACCCACTTAAATGTTTTTTTTTTTTTTGTGAGTGAACGTGATTTCAACAGACAGACGGACTGGCGGACAGACGGACATCGCTATAACGCCTCGGGCTATGATAAGAATCAAGAATATATATGTATACTTTATGGGGTCGGAAATTAGTTTTTCGATGCGCTGCAAACGGAATGACAAACCTATATATACCCTCTGCCACTGATGTGTGGATGGTATAAATATACACAAAATTCATACATCAAAAATTTGGTTTCACTGAATACGACCCGGTTTGCACATCCTCATATTATGCGGTCCTTGATAATACGATAATTTCGTGCCACGCCACGCCATTAAATCTTAAATTTAAAAAAAACACGCTTAAGCCGGTAATGTCACACTTTGTTTACGTCATCCCGAACGAAATAATAAATAAAAAAGTACCTAATTATTAAAAAATTGGAAATAACTATTTATAAATTTTGATATCAATTAATTATATTTTAATAATATTTTTTACAACACTTTAGCAGTTTTTCTTTTAAGATATCAGAAATTTAACTTATACAATTTTAACAAACAAATTTAAATTATTTGCATACAATTTATCATGTTTTGATGAAGACAGTATATTCGTTTCGTAAAAAAACTCTCTGATTAGAAAGTTTAAGCATATGACGTAATCAATCAAAGATTTCATTGCCTATAATTCTGTACAAATTAATTGTACAAATTAATTAATATTGGGTCCCAAGTGAAATTTATTCAAGTAGAATTTAATATGGAGAATACGCGTACAAAATTTTTAATTGACTCGTTATACATTCCATGTAATTTCACCGCGTCTAAAATATATGATGGCCCGGACAAAATTCTGCAGATTGCCAGTACTTTCGATTGCTTTATCATGGGAAGGGACATGAATGCTAGAAATCCAAGCTGGGGTGATAGTCTGGACAACTGTAATAGAAACAAGTAAGAAAATGATAGTCGGTCTAGATACCTTCGGTCCAACTAAGTGGATATAAAAAATAAGCATAAACCAAATTTGAGTGGCATTGTTATTAATTTTTTTGGCTGCAGATATGAAAAAGTTCATATCGGATGCTATATTTATATGGGGACTAGGTCGAAAAATGGACCGATATACAAACCAAATTTGAGAAAAATCTGTGGAATATTTTTGTTTTTTGGCGATTTCACAGAAATATAAAGCGTTTTTAGTAGAACATGATAGCACACTTAACTCAAATCGTTTTTAAGTCGACTTAGGCGGTTATCGCTTGTGACCACAGATATAAAGTTGGATGATGGAGTGTGTTTGTGTCTACTGATAGGTAACACCAGAGATTTTTTGGGATTAAGTGTTAAGTTATTATCTTCAGCCCAAAAACCAATAGCATTTAGATCTTCATTTAACCTACAACTTATATCTTCTATCTGGCAAACGCGATTTGATATGTATAGCTGTATATCATCTGCATAGGCATGAATTTGAGCATGATTTACAACATTAAAAATATCATTAACAAATATACTGAATAATAGAGGACCTAGTACCGAACCTTTTTGAGACCGTCCAGTCACGTAATTTTTCATAAGAATCAATGCAGAATCTGTAAATCCAAAAAATACTTTAAGCTTTTGACAAAGAATAGTGTGATCGACCCTATCAAAAGCTTTAGAGAAATCCAATAAGCACATAAAAGAAAGATTACCCAAGTCATATTCCGGTATTTAAAAAAAAAAATTATTTTATTTAGATTTTTAGTAGAATCACAAGCTTTTTAAAGTTAGAAATTAAAAATTAAAATTAAAAATTAAAAATTAAAAATTTAAAATTAAAAATTAAAAATTAAAAATTAAAAATTAAAAATTGAAAATTAAAAATTAAAAATTAAAAATTAAAAATTAAAAATTAAAAATTAAAAATTAAAAATTAAAAATTAAAAATTAAAAATTAAAAATTAAAAACTAAAAATTAAAAATTAAGAATTAAAAATTAAAAATCAAAAATCAAAAATTAAAAATTAAAAATTAAAAATTAAAAATTAAAAATTAAAAATTAAAAATTAAAAATTAAAAATTAAAAATTAAAAATTAAAAATTAAATATTAAAAATTAAAAATTAAAAATTAAAAATTAAAAATTAAAAATTAAAAATTAAAAATTAAAAATTAAAAATTAAAAATTAAAAATTAAAAATTAAAAATTAAAAATTAAAAATTAAAAATTAAAAATTAAAAATTAAAAATTAAAAATTAAAAATTAAAAATTAAAAATTAAAAATTAAAAATTAAAAATTAAAAATTAAAAATTAAAAATTAAAAATTAAAAATTAAAAATTAAAAATTAAAAATTAAAAATTAAAAATTAAAAATTAAAAATTAAAAATTAAAAATTAAAAATTAAAAATTAAAAATTAAAAATTAAAAATTAAAAATTAAAAATTAAAAATTAAAAATTAAAAATTAAAAATTAAAAATTAAAAATTAAAAATTAAAAATTAAAAATTAAAAATTAAAAATTAAAAATTAAAAATTAAAAATTAAAAATTAAAAATTAAAAATTAAAAATTAAAAATTAAAAATTAAAAATTAAAAATTAAAAATTAAAAATTAAAAATTAAAAATTAAAAATTAAAAATTAAAAATTAAAAATTAAAAATTAAAAATTAAAAATTAAAAATTAAAAATTAAAAATTAAAAATTAAAAATTAAAAATTAAAAATTAAAAATTAAAAATTAAAAATTAAAAATTAAAAATTAAAAATTAAAAATTAAAAATTAAAAATTAAAAATTAAAAATTAAAAATTAAAAATTAAAAATTAAAAATTAAAAATTAAAAATTAAAAATTAAAAATTAAAAATTAAAAATTAAAAATTAAAAATTAAAAATTAAAAATTAAAAATTAAAAATTAAAAATTAAAAATTAAAAATTAAAAATTAAAAACTAAAAATTAAAAATTAAAAATTAAAAATTAAAAATTAAAAATTAAAAATTAAAAATTAAAAATTAAAAATTAAAAATTAAAAATTAAAAATTAAAAATTAAAAATTAAAAATTAAAAATTAAAAATTAAAAATTAAAAATTAAAAATTAAAAAAAAAATTAAAAATTAAAAATTAAAAATTAAAAATTAAAAATTATAAATTAAAAATTAAAAATTAAAAAGTTTAAATTTCTATATTCAGTTTCTTACATGTATTATGTATTTTTTTTTGTATTATATGTAATGCAGGTAAAAATAAAAAATAATTCAAATAAAAATATTTTAAAATTAGCTTATTTTTAATAATAATAATTTTTAGCCAAGAATCATTTGAATTTTGGTATTCGGAATTAATGTTTCAGTATCGGCAAAAGTTTAAAAGTTGTAGCCGTACTCGACAGTTTAAGACTCAGGTGGAGGGTATCAAAAAATTTGGCACAGCCGATTTTAACACTCTTACTTGTTTACTTTTTCAACAGGAAAAATCATCGATTCTTTCCAATTATTAGGCAATACGCCAGTCTCTAGTGATTTATTTATAATATTTAATATAATATTGCCTGTTCTGTACCAATTATCTAGGATTAACTATGTCACTTGATAGTTTGTTTTAATCAGGTTTTTTTGTTAATGCTTTTAAAAATAATCTTTAGTTCTTGTAAATGTATTGATCGGAATTTAAATTTAAAGTCTATCACAGGTTTTTGATTTTCATACTGCACATTTTCAATGGAATATCTGATTTCCTTAATACTATCTTATATATATTTACGCTGATCCCTGACTCACTGACTGACTGACTGATTCTGTAACGCTGAAATAATACACATAGCACTCCCTACAAAGCTATGCGAAATACACAAACAAAATTTAATCTTTCTCATTTTATACAAACCCACACACAATTTTCTCTCTTTTATGTTACCAACCAGTGCTGCTAATAAAATCTTCTGAAAATCGACAATTTTGGAAACTAAATCGCCAAAATCGTCATTTTTAAAACAAGAAATTGTCAAGAAAATAAAAATAAAACTCTACAAAATATTACAAAAGGAAACAATCAAATTTATTTATATCATTCATATTACGAATATTATTACAGCATTGGTTATTTATACTGTATTAGTGGTGAAATTTCAACGAAAAAAATTTAACACACCAATCAACTAAATAATTTTATTGACATGTATCTGTAGCTGAAACATATAATATAGATTTAAAGTATCGCCGTAATTGAAACTTAAATCATAAATAGAGATGCTATTCAAGGTATTTCCGTTTTGAAACGAGTTGACCCAGAATTAAATCTATACATACTTTGTAATTTCCATTTACACTGAACAAAAACTATCAATTTTCGATAAAAACCCATTAATTGGTAACCTTTGAAGTCGTAATTTTTATACTACTGATAATTTTGAATCTTCAATCATCATTTTTACAAATTTAACAAATCATTTTAACAAATTGCAAAATCGTCGAAATTACAATAAGTTCTCAAAATTGGAAAAATTGCAAAATCGTCGAAATTACAATAAGTTGTCAAAATTGGCAACACTTACTAAACTTATTCGTTTGTCTGTTTTGTTTTTCATCTCAAAATTGTTTTGTATTGTTAAGAGTACTTTCGCTCAGTTCATTGGTGGCCCAGCACTTACCAAAGAGCATGCTTTTTTTTTTTGATAAATATTTGAGGAAAAAGAGATCTTCAATGTAGATTTTGTTGTTGTCCAACGTATGATTTCGTTTATAGCTCTGTATTGAAAAGCCTTTGAAAAATATTAAGTTTAAAATTTAAATTATTGTAACTTTTCATAATTAAATTACATTGTAATTTTAAAGAGAGGTGGGAAAATAATTTTTTTTTTTCACTCATAATATTAATTTTTGCATAATATGCTTTTAAAAAAATTTGGACAAACATAAATTACGTAAAAAGGTATATTTAAGATTTTAATTTGAATAATTTATTGAAATTATCATGGAAGAATTAAAAGTGATTTTTTTTTTTAAGTAAAACTAATACGCGCGCATTTTTTATTTTTTCTTTTTTCGATTTATAGATAACTTTGCAAAAAATGTAGTTCTCTTTTTTTTCAGTTTACATGTATGATGAAATATGAAATATTTTTTCCTTTTTTGTGTACATTGGTGTATTGGTGTTTGCATTTCCTTAAGGGGTGGTGTCGGCGACACGGTAACCTTGTCATAGAGATGGCAATTAATGTCTAGTTTTGAATGTATTTGTTATTCAGCTGTAATTTAGTTTTACATAAAGAAAAGGCGGTTTGCAAAAGCGTGTTGGTGCAAATATAAATAGGTAAAGGGCCATTTTTAAAATCACTTTGCGCCAAGACACTTAGCAAGAAACCACGTAAGTTAATTTCATATTTTGTAAATTTTTACTTTAACCACTTTATCTGTCATAGAATAAACACCAACAACAACCCACCATAAATATATACACCCATCACACCACATCAATTGTATATGTTAAATGTCAACTCATTAAATATTGTTAAAACATAATCTACGTTGGGTTTTATTTATCGTTTGTTCTCGCTAAGGCGCAAGGTCACACTTCGGTCATTGGATCACATTATTTTATTCTGTGATTGCATTTGCGAGACAACAATTTGGTGCCAACAAATTTATGTTCGAATTTGAGACGTCAAAAAGAGTCAGCCAAAGAAGTAACAAAGGCATCCCTCCTGCAAGGTTTAAGGAATTTATTAATACAATGCCAAATAGCCTGCCACAAAAACCTGTTCTGCCGCAGGGGAATGCAGACACGCCGCCACCTTCCAGAAATTTGACGCAGCCAAATGCCAGTTCACGTTCCTCAAATACACAGTCGCAGCCACAAGCTGAAATTCAAGCGCAGCCGCAGCAATCACATGCCCATACTTCGTCCAGTTCTCGACCAATGGAACAGCATATATCATCTGAATATATGTCTAACATGTCACGTGAATTTGATCGAAAGCTGGCAGAAATGAAAAATGAATTTCAAAGGCAAATGCATGCTATGCAGGAATTGATGATATCAAATACACAACGGGTAAATAATAGTGTTTTAGAATTGCGTAATGAAAACCGATTAGAAAATGTAAACGCCACTCAACAAGATAATATGCCTATAAGAGAATCGTCAGTGAGTAGTGAGAACAGTGCAAGAACATTTGAACGGAGACAAAAGAAAATATATCCACTGCCAACATTCTCAGGCAAGCCAGAAGAGTGGCAAAGCTTCAGCGAATCATTTAGAAGCACCACAAGTGAGTTTGATTATTCAGATCTGCACAACATTATGCGACTTCGGGAAGCCATAACGGGAAGAGCCAGAGAAACTGTAGAGGCACTCTTGTCGAATTCAGCCAATGTGGCCGCCATTTTGGAAGTTTTAGAAGAAACTTATGGCAGACCTGAACAGTTGATCAGAAGCCAGATTGAAAAAATGAGACGAATAACAACAATAGCCGAAGACAATCTTGATCAACTCATTGATTTTGCCAACAAAATTACTAATATGGCGACCTTTTTAAAAAATGCAAACGGGGAACATCATTTGTCAAACCCCACACTTTTGAGTGAAATTGTTGGAAAATTACCTACTGCCCGGCAATTACAATGGGCTGAAAAGTGTCTTTCACTTGGGCGGACAGCCACAGTGGTCGATATTAGCAATTGGTTAAATGGTATACGTCGCATCGCTAATATGGTCTCCGACTCTCTTCCTGTTGCTTCTGTTCAAAAACGCCAATTGACGTCTACTCCAGCTGCAACTAATTTCGCAAAATCAAGTGGTCGTAAATTTGTTCATGTTGCTGTGGTAGAAAGAAAATGCATTCTATGCAATGGAGAGTGTAGTTCACTTGAATTTTGTAAATCCTTTAAATCATTTTCAGTTGATTCCCGCTGGGAAAAAGTCAAAGACTTAAAGGTGTGCTTTTCGTGCATGAAAAAGGGTCACCGAACTACACAATGCTATCAGAAAAGAAAATGCGGTGTAAATGGTTGCAACAGAGTTCATCATATTTTATTACACAACACTAACACATTAAGCACTCCACAAGATAGCACACCAAGAAATTCACAGCCATCCGAGCCAAATGCTGAAAATGTATCCATCAGCGATCGCGTTAGCTGCCACTACAACGGTAATTTCACACCAAACGCCGTACTGTTTCAAGTCATCCCAATAAAATTATATAGTCAAGGGACTGAGGTGAGCACTTATGCATTTATTGACGACGGAGCTAACGCTACTATCGTGGACAGCCAATTGGCGCATCAGCTGGGTATCGTTGGCAAGAAAAGTACTCTGGAATTATATTGGTTACACCGTGAAATGGCGTCAGAATCAACAGAAATTATTGAATTGGAAATAAGTGGTGTTGACAAAGAAGCAAAGAAATACAAAATGTCAAATGTCTACACATCTGCAAATTTAGCGTTGCCAACTCAATCTTTTTATGCCGGTGAGTACACTGAGAACAATATATACTTATCTGGATTACCTTTGAATAGCTATAATAATGTGCGGCCAAAAATTATAATCAGTCTTGCCCACGCTTATTTGACTGTGCCAATTGAAGTTCCCAGGACAGGATCTGGTCCCATTGCAGTGAAAACAAGACTGGGATGGCTGGCATACGGCCCTGTGAATAATGTCTCGAAAAGCCCAAATAGGGTGTGCCATGCGTATTTAAAAAATAATGAAAATATGGCGGAAATTAATAATCTTATTTCTAGTTATTTTTTAATAGAATCATTTGGCATAAAACCAGATGTAAAACCGCCCGTTTCGAAAGATGACGCCAGAGCCATAGATATTTTGGAAAATACCATAAGAAAGATACAAGGTAGATATGAGGTTGCGTTGCTATGGAAGGAGTATTGCCCACCATTTCCCGACAGCTTCGCCATGGCTATGAGACGACTAGAAGGATTAGAAAGAAAAATGTCGCGAGATTCTGTTTTTGCTGACGAATACTGTAAAAAGATAGAGCATTATATTAAAATGGGATACGCTGAACGCTTGAGTGAAAGAGAAGCAATAAAGCACACTGCTAAGACATTTTATATCCCTCACTTTGGAGTAAAAAACCCAAAGAAAAGCGGCATTAGATTGGTTTTCGACGCGGCTGCGGAAGTGAAAAATATTTCCTTAAATAAGTCGTTATTGCCAGGACCTGATATCAACCAGCCGTTGATGTCAATCCTTTTTAAGTTCCGGCAAGCTCAAGTGGCGGTAACTGGCGACATACAAGAGATGTTCCACCAAATCGCTGTAAGAAAAGAAGACTGTGATAGCCAACGATTTATTTGGAGAAAGGGTAAGCCAGAAAACCCAGTGGAAATTTATGTTATGAAGAGATTTATTTTCGGTGCAACATGTTCACCTGCTGTGGCTCAATATGTTAAAAATAGTAACGCCAAAACATTTGAAAACATTTACCCCAGGGCAGTGCAAGCTATTCGTGAACGCCACTATGTCGACGACTATGTGGACTGCTTCCAGACAGAGGAAGAGGCAATTAAGGTGGTAAATGAGGTAATTAAAATTCATAAAGCTGCAGGTTTCAACTTACGTCATATTAATTCCAATTCTGTAAAAGTAAAAAACGCATGTGGCAGTAATGAGCAAGAAGAAACTGTAAAAATAGAAAAGGAATTGGATCGCATATTGGGTATGCACTGGCTTACCAAATCCGATATTTTCATTTTTAAACTAAAATTTACTCGTATCCCACAAGAAATTCTTGAATTCAAGCGTAAGCCGACAAAAAGAGAGCTATTGCGACTACATATGTCTATCTTCGACCCTTATGGTTTTCTTGTGGACTTCATGGTGACAGCCAAAATTATTATGCAAGCTGCTTGGAAGTCACGTATACAATGGGACGAGCAAATTTCTGATGAATTGTACACGCGATGGAAATCATGGATGGAAGAATTACCCAAGGTTCTACAATTTGAGATACCAAGATGTTATGCCTCAACATTTGAGACCGCAGAAGTCGATTTGCATATATTTGTCGACGCAAGCGAGCAAGCTTTAGCAGTTGTTGCGTACTGGCGTGTGGTTACGGTAAGGCAAGTAAATGTGGCATTTGTAGCTGCAAAGAGCAGCTGTGCACCAATACGATACCATTCCATCCCAAAATTGAAACTACAAGCAGCAACCATGGGTGTTCGCCTTATGCAATGTATATTGGTTCATCATAACATTAAAGTTCGTAAATGTATTCTTTGGAGTGATTCGAACACGGTTTTGCGATGGCTAAGGTCTGACCATAGCAAGTACAAGCAATATGTGGCCAACCGCGTTGCCGAGATCCTTGAGGCCAGCAATGTTAAGCAGTGGAGATGGTGTCCAGGCGATTTAAATCCGGCGAATGATGGTACCCGTGCAAAATTTTCCCCTCGGTATAATGCCAATAGTAGATGGAAGCTTGGTCCAGATTTTTTGATGGAAGACGAAGGTTCTTGGCCTCAAGAAACCTTTGGCCCCCATATTGATGAATTAAGTGGCGACGAAATGAGAACCAAATTTGTTTTTACAGCTGCCCTTCAGGTTTGTTTTGAAGTACCTAATATTAATCGTTTTTCTAATTATTCGAGGTATAAACGAGCTACAGCCTGGGTATTGCGCTATGTAAAGAACCTTAAGCATTGCTCGAAGAAGCTTGATTTGGTACATGGACCCTTGAATGCCGAAGAGGAACATGAAGCTGAATTCCATTTGTGTCGTTGTGCGCAAATGCAAGCTTATTCAGACGACTTAGCCGACGTTCGTAAGAACAATGCAGTCTCGCATAATAGTCCTTTGAAGATGTTGAACCCGGTTGTGGGTGAAGACGGTCTAATTCGTAGTAAAAGCCGACTGGAGAGGGCGGAATGCCTTCCCGCATCGGCCAGAAGACCGATAATCCTGCCTAATAATCATGCACTCACTCGGCTTATAGTTCAGCACTTCCACAATAAATTTCACCACATAAACATCTCAACCATCATGTGCGAAATAAGACAAATATTTTGGATACCGTCTTTGCGACGTCTTGTCAACACAGCCCAGTCAAAGTGCATGGTATGCAAACTGAGAAAAGCTAAACCGATTCAACCCCAGATGAGCGCACTTCCAATGGATCGAGTTCAGCCTTTTATACGCCCGTTTACCTACACAGGCGTAGATTATTTTGGACCTCTTAATGTCACCATAAGGCGTGCTCGTGAAAAGAGATGGGTTTGCCTTTTTACATGCTTAACTGTACGTGCCGTTCATCTAGAAGTGGCTACAGACTTGTCAAGCGATGCCTTCATATTGTGCCTAAGAAATTTTGTTAATCGGAGAGGTGTGCCACTTCAAGTAAGGAGTGACAATGGTACAAATTTTATCGGTGTAGCCACAGAACTGAAGAATACGACAAATTTCCTCGACCATGATGACATTACCTCAAGACTAGCGCCTTTGGGTATTAAATGGATTTTTAATACTCCAGCCAATCCAGCTCAAGGTGGAGCATGGGAGCGTTTAGTACAATCCGTTAAGAAGGCTCTTTACAGCATGCTGAAGGACCAAGCACCAAGACTCGATACGCTGAGCAGTTTATTGGTAGAGGCAGAATGTATAGTTAACTCACGGCCTCTTACACACCTTCCGGTCACCCCTATTGAGCCCGAGCCTTTGACTCCAAACCATTTTTTATTGGGATGCACAAACTCTACGCAAACTCCCTCCTCTCCTGAGCCTCGTTTGATATGTTTACGCAAACAATGGAGGGTTTTGACTAATTTGAAGAATTGTTTTTGGAAGAGGTGGATTAGAGAATACTTGCCCGAGCTCACGAGACGTACAAAGTGGTGTCTACCAGCCCAAACGCTCAACATAGGTTGCCTGGTCCTAGTTTGTGACCCTGATGCCCCAAGGTCGCAATGGAAGCGCGGAAGGGTGCTTGAATTGTATTATGGTAAAGATGGTATAGCCAGATCAGCGGACGTGGATACATCAAAAGGAGTGCTTAAACGACCTATATCAAAGTTGGCTTTGTTGGACGTGGAAGTGTCGCCTGATGATTAAGTTGGTGATTCTTATCCTCCGGAGTCGATTCACGGTGGTGGGAATGTCGGCGACACGGTAACCTTGTCATAGAGATGGCAATTAATGTCTAGTTTTGAATGTATTTGTTATTCAGCTGTAATTTAGTTTTACATAAAGAAAAGGCGGTTTGCAAAAGCGTGTTGGTGCAAATATAAATAGGTAAAGGGCCATTTTTAAAATCACTTTGCGCCAAGACACTTAGCAAGAAACCACGTAAGTTAATTTCATATTTTGTAAATTTTTACTTTAACCACTTTATCTGTCAGAGAATAAACACCAACAACAACCCACCATAAATATATACACCCATCACACCACATCAATTGTATACGTTAAATGTCAACTCATTAAATATTGTTAAAACATAATCTACGTTGGGTTTTATTTATCGTTTGTTCTCGCTAAGGCGCAAGGTCACACTTCGGTCATTGGATCACAGGTGGTAGGTTTTAAAACCTTTCTTTGCATTTCTCTTCCTGAATGCACAACATGTCGAGAATGTTGTGTCAAAATTTTAAGTAAATCAGAGCAAAACTTAAAAAGATACAGCGTTTCCAGCGACCGGCCTCATACGGTATATAGTATACAAATCAGTTTTTAAAAAACTTTAAACCGATTTTCTCGCAAATAAATGTTCGAAGTCCATGAACATCTTCTTGACCGTTTCTTTTGAAATTTTAGACACTATGTCTACACAAAAATCATCAGGTAACCACGAAGTTTTTTTTTTAATTCCATTTTCTCCTCATTTTTTAACAACAAATTCCCGAAATCGTATAGCAAAAATCGTTTTTCACTTCAAAATGCTGCAAAAAAAAATTGAAAAACTCTTCGTCACTACTTCAGGAAACATGTCACCTTTTAAACGCATTTCGATTTTTTTTTTTCACATGGTCCGGTAACGAGTTATGATGTTCATCGCAAAACAACAACGCCTCCGGATATTGGCTGTCACGGACTTATTTATTAAAATTTTTAGTTGAAAATTTTTTCAAAGATTCTTTAAATGTTATGCTATAACGTGAATTCATGTCTTCAAAAAAGAACTATGCAATTAATTATTATTATTAACTTTTAGAACCTTTAAAACCCCCCCCTTAAGAAACTTTTAGGAACCTTGCTCTTAAAACGTTTTTTTTTTCTATGCTATTCTACTTTTTCTACATCAAAATGGAGTTCGTTTATAGCGAACTCGGCGGGACCGTTCGTTATAGACTAAGTTCGTTATAACCGTAGTATTTTTTGTTTGTTTTGTCCGAAAGGTTTAAAAACTTTTTTTAGTTCAATAAGTTTACTTATTTTGATGCATTTTAAAAAGTTATAAAACATAAATTAAATTATTAAATTATTAAGACTAAAATTACCGAGTTTCTATCAAAGTAAAATATTTTTTTAAAATCATATAATATAAAAAACTTCTTATGTATAGAAGCAGAATATATAAAGCATAGGTTGGCTACTGGCAAACTTATGCGAAAATATACATAAAAGGACCTTTTACAAAACTTCATTTGAAAATCGAAGTTTTTGGTTTGTAATTTTTACAACTGTTTTCCGATTTTTTTTTTTTTTTTTTTTTAAACATTAAAATTAATTTTTTTTAAATATATAAAATATAGGAAAATTTTGAAATGGGGAAAAAAATTTGTTTGTTAAAGTCAAAATAAACGGGCGCCTAGGCGCCACACAATCCACTAGTTTACAAAATAATCATTAAAATTTGTGGCTATTTGAAAATTGTCTTTATATTCTATTTGTTTATATATCACAGTTTTTATCGCAGATTTGGGTTTTTTAGGACTAGTTTCTTAATTTTACTCCACATTTCTTTTTGGTTATTTGCACTATTTATTTTGTTACTAATATATTTATTTTTTCCATATTCAATTTTTGCTTTATAGATATTTCTAATTATTTTATAACTAATCCAAGCGTCAATTGTATTTACTGTAATTTCATATTTTTTTTTTTCTCTTTTTAATGATTTGAATTCGTTGTTAAACCACTTGTTTTTACTTTTTTCAGTTATTTTTTTCTTAATAGTAAATTTTTTTATTGTGTTTTCAAGGCAGTTATCAAAATAGTGTACATATTCGTTTAAATCATTTATTTCATCATAATTTAATATTGCACTTATTTCATTTTTGAAGCTGTTTTTATTGTATTTGAAAATATTTATTTCTTTATTACTATTTTGCTTCATATTTTCACTCTCGATAAAGATGTCAATGGATTCATGATCAGATATTTTATTATTTATATTATTTTTTGCCGTAATAGTTTCATTATTTGTTATTATATAGTAAATTAAAGTTTTCGAGTTTTTTTTTATTCTAGTATATTCTTTCATTACATGTTTTAGTCCATTATCATTAAGTATGATATCCAACTATCAAGATATCACAGTTTGTTTCACATATTTCCTCTAAAAAATCTTGAAAAGTATCACAGAATTCTGATTTTGAACTACTTGGTGACCTATATATTGTTATTATTGATGTTTTTCATATTTCGCCATATACGCACTAAAAGTGTTTTGTGTCTTTAATGTTATTTTTGATATTGTTTATATGCCAATGTTTTTTTAAATAAACTATTACTCCCCCAGTTCTAGATGAATTCGATAAGGTGTTATAATGCTTGTATTGGTCTATTTCAATTGCACTTTCATCTATTTCATCAGTTTGATGCGTTTCTGTTAAAATTATGAACTCAGGTTTATTAATTGCTGCTATTATTTCTAATTTGTTGAAGTTATTAATCAAGCCTTGAATGTTTGTGTATATACCATGAATCTGGTTTGGTTGCTAGATTGATAAACCCATCCTTCTCTTTCGAAGATTCAATTTATTTTGATACACCGGACACTCCCAGTTATTGGTGACATGATTCTCATCAAGTTCTAGATTTAGTCTTTTTTTCTCTTTCATGCAATTACTACATTTCATGATTATATCAGAATTTTTCAAAAATAACTTGATCAAAAAAATTTAAATAATGCTTGCGAAAAAAGTTTTGAGAAAAATATGCGGAATTTTCACATCTCATATGTAAGCAACTAATCTAAGCACAATGATGTCCTATTTACCCCACTTTAAATACCAAGCTGGTGGGAATAATGGCAAATGATAGTATCGTAACTTTACCCACTTAAATGTTTTTTTTTTTTTTGTGAGTGAACGTGATTTCAACAGACAGACGGACTGGCGGACAGACGGACATCGCTATAACGCCTCGGGCTATGATAAGAATCAAGAATATATATGTATACTTTATGGGGTCGGAAATTAGTTTTTCGATGCGCTGCAAACGGAATGACAAACCTATATATACCCTCTGCCACTGATGTGTGGATGGTATAAATATACACAAAATTCATACATCAAAAATTTGGTTTCACTGAATACGACCCGGTTTGCACATCCTCATATTATGCGGTCCTTGATAATACGATAATTTCGTGCCACGCCACGCCATTAAATCTTAAATTTAAAAAAAACACGCTTAAGCCGGTAATGTCACACTTTGTTTACGTCATCCCGAACGAAATAATAAATAAAAAAGTACCTAATTATTAAAAAATTGGAAATAACTATTTATAAATTTTGATATCAATTAATTATATTTTAATAATATTTTTTACAACACTTTAGCAGTTTTTCTTTTAAGATATCAGAAATTTAACTTATACAATTTTAACAAACAAATTTAAATTATTTGCATACAATTTATCATGTTTTGATGAAGACAGTATATTCGTTTCGTAAAAAAACTCTCTGATTAGAAAGTTTAAGCATATGACGTAATCAATCAAAGATTTCATTGCCTATAATTCTGTACAAATTAATTGTACAAATTAATTAATATTGGGTCCCAAGTGAAATTTATTCAAGTAGAATTTAATATGGAGAATACGCGTACAAAATTTTTAATTGACTCGTTATACATTCCATGTAATTTCACCGCGTCTAAAATATATGATGGCCCGGACAAAATTCTGCAGATTGCCAGTACTTTCGATTGCTTTATCATGGGAAGGGACATGAATGCTAGAAATCCAAGCTGGGGTGATAGTCTGGACAACTGTAATAGAAACAAGTAAGAAAATGATAGTCGGTCTAGATACCTTCGGTCCAACTAAGTGGATATAAAAAATAAGCATAAACCAAATTTGAGTGGCATTGTTATTAATTTTTTTGGCTGCAGATATGAAAAAGTTCATATCGGATGCTATATTTATATGGGGACTAGGTCGAAAAATGGACCGATATACAAACCAAATTTGAGAAAAATCTGTGGAATATTTTTGTTTTTTGATAGATTTAAGTGAAAATCGGGAAGCAGCTTTATATATGAAAAAGCATTTAGTGCAGTTACCGAACTCAACTGTCACGTAACCGGAACATCCCAATCTGTTGAAAATAGATTTTTGCTACGTTTGTACGTGACATTTGTGAACAGCTGATAAAGTTTTGTTAATTTTACACAGCAACATGCTGATTCGTTTTTACGTTCTATAATTGCTCCAAATGCCAACGTTACATTTACGGTACAGATACATTTTAACAACGTGTGGCCTTAAATCTGGGTTGTGTCCAGGCTAATCGCCGTATTCGATATCGAGCAAAATCAATCGAAATTCCATATTTTGGTTTATAATTTAAAGAAGATAAACAAACGTCAGACCTCGCTTCACTTTTACTCTTAACTAGGGGTGATAATTCGTTGACTGTGACAGAGTAAAATTGTTCTTAGAGTTTTATTATGAAAAATAAAAAAACAATATCGATCGAAAAATTCGAAAATAACGAATGCGGCGATTAGACCCCAGGAATGGTTGTACACATTATTTGTGGATTACAAACTAAACATAAAACGAATGGTTACATCATTACAAAACGAATGTAATTATGTACATACGTAACCTAACTGCATGCTGAGCGGATCAAAGGATCAGAACGTGTTATCTCTTATCCGGAAATACTAGAAGCGACGAAAACGAAGTTTATTCTTTGAATCGTAAATTACTGCTGAAACCAGACTTTTGCCATGTTTTGTTTGATTATATAAAACCGAAAGAAAAACAAGGTGTAGAAAAAACCAAAAAGGAACTAAATAAAAAGGTCAATCCGGTAAATTTACAAATATCAAATGTAGAAAATAGAAAAAACGGAACTGTAGTTATTCAAACCGATACTTTTGAAGAAAGAGAAAAAATAAAAGAAGCTATTCAAAATGAGATGAATGAAGGCTACGAAAAGATTCCCAACCTAATAGAAATGGCAATTACAATAACGGACATGACTTTCAGATTTTCGGAAAATGAGTTATAAGATAAATTAAAGAAACAAAATCCAATGCTTAAAGGGAGTGAAATAAAAATTGTTAGAATGTATGAATTTAAAAGGAACAATAGAACAATCTATAACGTTAAATGTAATCTGGATGTCGAATCATACAAAAATGTGATAGCGGCACAAAGAATTAATATAGGATGGGAGAAATGCAGAGTGTTCGATGGAACCGAAATACTGCAATGTTTTAAATGTAAAGGGTATAATCACAAACACAGCGAGTGTAAAAATGATGAAGTATGTCTGAGATGCCACGGAAACCATAAAACAAATGTATGTGATAAAGAAGATATCATAAAATGTATAAATTGTGTTAAAATAAATAAAAGGCTAAACTTAGGCCTGGAAGAAAATCATTATACAATGGTTAAAAAATGCTCCGTTTACCAAAATAAACTTAATATTAAAAAAAGAAGAATTGGTTTAAATTCCTAACAACCAAAGTACATTCGAGGAATATATACAAATATACAAGGTCTGATTAACAACTATAACCAATTGGAAATCACAGCGGCAATCGAAAATCCAGATTTTATTATACTGACTGAAACGCACATGACTGAAGAAATTGATGAAAAAGAGATAGAACTTCAAGGATATAAACATACAAGTACATTTTCCAACTCGACAAGAACTGGTGGTGTGATAAGCTACTTTAAAAATCAATGGACTATAACAAGCCTTTTCGAAAAAGTAAATAACTCAAAATACTGGATAAATGTGTGTACAGCTAAATACAAAAAAATATTTTTCATATTAATGGCAGTATATAGATCACCAAATTGTAGGGAAATTGAATTTTTTGAAGCATTTGAAGAAACTTTAGAAGAACTGGATGAACAGAACTGTGAAATATTAATAGCAGGAGACTTCAACATAGACTGGTGCAAAGAAGGAACATACCAAAGCAAAATGGAGAGTATTTTAAATGATAACGGTCTTACACTAATTGTTTCGGAATATACAAGAATAACAGCAAATTCTAGAACATTAATTGATTACATCATAACGAACAACAACAAAATAACAGTAAAAAATAATAATAAAAATAAGATAGCAGATCATGAATCAATAGATATAATAATAGACTTTAATAACGAAATTGATGAACAAGTTCATACCAAAGAAATTGTAATATTTAAATATAATAAAAGTGTATTTACCGAGAATTAATCCAAAGAATAAGTAGAAATACAAATGACATTTTAAATAATAATGTTATCTTTTTTGACTCATGTCTAGAAAACACTATAAAACAATTTACATATAAAAAAGTAATAAAAGAAACTAATAACACTAGCAAATGGTTTAATAATGATCTAAAAATTCTTAAAAGACAAAAAATTTGTAAATATCAAACGGCAAAAACTGAAAATACTATTGCAGCATGGAATGATTATAAGGAAATAAGAAATATATACAAAACAAGAATTAATAAAGAAAAAGACAAATATGTTAATAATAAAATAAGCAATACCAAAGACCAAAAACAGATGTGGAAGGCAATTAAAGACTTAGTACTTAAAAAAAACAAAAATGTGATTCAATCTGTGATATTTAACCAAATAGAATATAAGGAGAACTATCAAATAGCATATCATTTTAACCAATATTTTGTCAATAGTATTAAGTCAATTAGAGATAAAATAGAATATGTGCAATACGTTAACCAAATACCTACGATAAACCATAAATTTAAATTCCGTGCAATTACAATACAAGAACTAAAAAGTATATGTAAAGACCTAAAAAACAAACCTGACTACAATAATGTATCACCAAAAATTATAATAGACAACTGGAACGTAACAGGCACTATTATGCTAAATTTAATAAACAAATCACTAGAAACTGGAATTTTCCCCGATAACTGGAAAGAATCAATGGAAACGCCAATTGAAAAAATTGCTAAAACAAAAAAATGTGAAGAGTTTCGCCCAATAAATACCCTAAAGACATGTGAGAAAATTATAGAAAAAGTTGTAAAAGAGCAATTGGAAAACTATATGGAAACAAACAACTTATTTTCAAAATACCAATCTGGTTTTCGTAGGAAATTTTCGTGCGAAACAGCAGTTAATTACGTTATAAATCGATGGAAATTAGTAGAGAAAAATAAAAAAATCACGGCAGTATTCTTGGATTTTAAACGGGCTTTTGAAACAATAGATAGAAACATATTAATACAAAAACTAAATATGTACGGTATCGCAGAAAACGAATTGGAATGGTTTAAATCATATCTTACACATAGAAGACAAATCACAAAAGTTAATGGGGTTAAATCAGATCCGATAAGCAATGGATTCGGAGTGCCACAAGGTTCAATACTGGGAGCACTATTATTTATTATTTACATAAATGATATGCCAAACATTATAAACAAATGTGAAATAGTACTATATGCAGATGATACTTTAATTTTTACAGAAGCAAGTAAAAATGAACAATGTTACATGAACTTAGCAGAAGACATGAAAACTATAAATAACTGGTTAAAAATGAATAAACTAAAACTAAATGAGAATAAAACAAAACTAATGGAAATTAACATGAAAAGCGAATCAGTATTTAAAAGAAATACCGAAATAATAGAAAAAGTCGATAGTATAAAATTAAAACTAAAAAAACATATAGAATTTATATGTAAAAAAATCGGCAAGAAAATTGGATTTTTTAAAAGAATAAGGAACAAAGTTTCAATAATAACAGCTATAAATATATATAACACAGTGATAAAACCACATTTTGAGTTTGGTTCAACAATTTTATATACATGCTGCAATAAAACACAAATGCATAGATTACAAAAGTTACAAAATAAAGAAATGCGTACAATATTAAGATGCAACAAATATACACCAATACAATACATGCTAGATACATTAAAATGGCTCATCATTCGACAAAGACTGGAATTAAACACGATAAACTTTATACAAAAAATGAAATTGGAAAATGCACCGGAATATTTAATGGAGCAGTTAACATACGTTGGGGAAATACAGCCATATGGCCTTAGAAATACGGGTAATTTCAGACTGATGAGAGTAACAACAAGTGCGATGCAAAAATCCCTATTTTTTAAAGGACTTCAAATATATAATAGCCTACCAATTTATATTAAATATGAGAGAAATTTTAATGTTTTTAAAAGAAATATTGTTAGATATGTAAGAAATAATATGCAATAGATCCTTAGGATATTTATATTTATTTGTAAAACATCTTCAGAGAAATGAAAAGTATTTTAAATACTACTAATAAATTAAATTAATATATATAATAACGTTTTGTTTGATTATAACGTCTTAATTAACAGGGCGTTTCCAATTAGTTATATGTTTGACACTAACTGAAAAAGTTTGCTTTAAAAGTATGACCCTGTATTTCTGAATTACAGTTGTATTATTATTGTTATTATTTTTATACGTAGTTCCTTTCAAACATATTGTTGTTTATTATGCAATTAGAAGTAAATAAAATTTTTCATTAACTTTTTGCGCAAATCACCTTTAAAAGCATTTACTTTTTTGTGATATTAGTTAAATGTAAGAAAAATAAATAAATTATTTTCTACCAATGATTTTTCAATTCATATCTCATGTTGACAAACTTATTCAGTTTCGTTTCTTTTTTGTTTTGTATTTCTTCTACACAGATGTTAAAATATTTTAAGAATAGTTTGTATTTGCTAACCAAACAATCTAATTACTCGGCTAGATTGGTTCCACTACAACAGTTAATAAAACGTGACTTTACATCAGTTCAAGCAATGGATAAGTTTGATTTACCGCAAAGATTACGAGGAAGCACCCCAAGTGTTTGGTAATTTGAACAGAATACATAAAAAATATATTTTATAATGCATTTTTATATAGGAATGAATATATTGCTTTAGCCATGCAATATAAGCCTCTAAACTTGGGTCAAGGTTTTCCAGATGACGCTGCTCCAGAATATGTTACCAAGGCCTTAGGTGATATAGCAAAAGATGAAAATCCGTTGTTGCACCAATATACCAGAGGCTTTGTCAGTTTAACAACATTCACTTCTATTATTTTATAAATGTTCAATAATATATTTGCAGGGTCATATGCGATTGGTTCAAGCTATTGCAACTCTTTACTCAAAATTAATACAACGTGAATTAAACCCCTTGAGTGAAATTATTATAACCTCCGGCGCCTATGAGGCTTTATATTCTTCCATTATGGGTCATGTAGATGCGGGTGATGAAGTTATTATTATTGAGCCTTTCTTTGATTGCTACGAACCCATGGTTAAAATGGCTGGTGGTGTTGCTAGGTTTATACCTTTGAAACCGGTAATTATAAAAAAAATCTTAATTTTCTTCAAAAACATAAAATATTATAAATGTGACAGTGCAATACAAAAATTAAAGTTATAATCAGAGCATTTAAGAACAAATACATCCAATTCAATAGTGAATTAATTTTATTTTCGATGAATTTCGTTTATAAAAACAGGAAATTCAACACATTTTTATATTTCATTGGTTGATTTCCTAAAATAATATTTTATAAATTGTTATTCAAAATTGTTGCTTGACATCAGTGGAAAACTAAATTCTTACGCGATTATAGACAATTTTGAGGTCTTGGTAATTATTATTCTAGAAACAAGTTGGAATGTCTTTAAAACAATAAATAATTCATTTAACAATGTACTAAGCTCTGATTTAGCTGTAGTTTTTCCATATATATTTTTTATATTTACTTAAAAAAGTTAAAACTTGTTTTCCTTTTAAGACCAAAACAGAAGGTGCAATATCTTCTGCTGACTGGAAATTAGATGAAGATGAACTGCAGAAGCTATTTAACAAAAAAACTAAAATGATTATCTTGAATACACCCCATAATCCTATAGGCAAAGTATTCAATCAAAAAGAACTTGAACTTATTGCCTGTTTATGTAAAAAATGGAATGTTTTGTGTTTATCCGATGAAGTATATGAATGGATAGTATTTGAAAATAATAAACATATACGTATTTGCACATTTCCTGACATGTGGGAACGTACTATTACCATTGGTTCTGCTGGTAAAACTTTTTCGGTAACTGGTTGGAAAATCGGTTGGGCTTATGGTCCAGCTAATTTAATAAAAAATCTACAAATGGTACATCAAAATAGTGTATATACTTGTCCTACGCCATTGCAAGAAGCAGTGGCTAGGAGTTTTGAATTAGAGATCACTCGTTTGAATTCGGATGAGTGTTTTTTCAACAGTTTACCCCGTGAGTTATCCGATAAACGAGATTTTATGGCTAAGTTTTTACAAGATGCGGGTATGAAACCAACAATACCAGAGGGTGGTTATTTTATGTTAGCCGATTGGACTAATTTGGGTAAATTTTGATTTTTTTTTTTTTTTTTGTGTGGTTTTATGATTTTATTTTAATTTCTATATAGAAAAGAAAATTGAGATTAGTTCTGAACCTGACAAATATCGTGATTATAAATTCACAAAATGGATGACGAAGAACATGGGTATCCAAGGCATACCACCTAGTGCATTTTATAGCGAGTCTCATAAAAATTTAGGTGAAAATTTTGTACGTTATTGTTTCATCAAAAAACAAGAAAATTTGGAAAAGGCTTGCGAATTATTGGAGAAATTAAAGAACCATTAGAATTTGGCAACTTATTTAATTTGAGTTTATTGTAAATAAACAATAACACATATTTTACTCTATGTATTTCTTTTAAATAAATATTGTATTCTCTAGACGACCCCATATATATTTGCTTACATTTAATAACGAAGTTCATTAAATTAATTTGTTTTATCTTCATCTCCATATTATATCAGAAACAAAATTGTCCATGCAAACGGTAAATGGACGATCAACCTACTTATAGAAGTACTCACTGGACACTGTGTCATAGGGCGGATGGCTGAACGCATAGGTGTCCCGAGAGCTGAATTCTGTAGAAGCTGTATGGATGTAGACGAGGAGTCAGTGCAACATTTGCTGTGTGAATGTCCAGGACTGCAGGAGCGGCGCCTTAGATATCTAGGGCAAAGATTCTTCAATAACCTAGGCTGCATAGATGTTCCACCCTGCGACCCCCCGGACTTCTAGAGGGAATCTGGCTAGTTAAGGAGGGACGCTTAGCGGATAAAAGTATATTTTCACTATTCTTTTCGCTGCTCCTATTTCTACCTTCCGATACTTTCTGAAGGGTATCAAAATGGGCCATATGGCCTGCGAGTGTACTCGCCTTCGGGCGGGCAACCCATTTAACCTAACCTACCCAGTTAAAATAACAAAGATCCCGTTTCCTCATAATATGCATTATTTGTTTTGCTTTTATAACAAGACTCAATATAACCTAACTTTTCCACTTTTCATTTTGTCAGTGTTTACATTTTTAGTCGCAAGTTACATAAGCTAGGCATTATTTTCTTTTTAAATAGCCCGTTTTATTAGGCAATCATAAATTGTTTATAAATCATATATGCGCCTTAACACAAGTTTTCGGTCTTCAATTTTATTTGTAATCATTTTCATCATGTACACCTAATTTTCATGTTATTTTTATAATTAAACTATGACAAAATTTACATGTCATACACAGATTTAAGAGCCAATTCTGGTTTATCGTAGTTTAGCTCTTCAGGAGTAGGTATACCCAATTCAGTAAGAGTGGGGCGAATGGAATTGATGATGTAAGGGTAAATTTCGTCAGTTTTGTCACCACATTTGTCTTTAACGCCCTCCAACCATCTGATAGCCAAAGCAATGTCGTTAACACGACGGCAGGCTTTCAAACCAGCATCAACAATTTTAGGAGCAGGAACCAAATCCATTCCCAACAAATCGTTCATGCCTTTACGGACTTCCCAGCCATCGATGTCTGAGCGATTGAAGTAATCTTCATAGCGTTTATCGAATTCTTCAGCTGGGATTTCATGACCATGCAAAGCACGAGCAGATCCAGTACGAGCAGAAACGCCAATGGAGCTACGTAAAACGTTGGAAATTTGACTGGCAGCAAGACGGAACATTCTGAATAAAAATAATAAATTCAGTATTATAAATGGTTTGATTTCAATAAGAAAATTTTGTTAAGTAATCGATTTAACAACCTGAGTGTATATCTATATGCTTAACTCGCGATGAAAAATCCACAGAAAAATGACAAAATGTCAAAAATGACAGCAAACAGGCTAGTACAAAACGGAAAATGAAATTTTCAACAGGGTGCTATTAAATTATGTAAATAATTTATTTATAACTCGATATGGCTCTCTGGCTTGATTACAAATACAACTATGTAAATGACTTCTAAGGCAACTGACAGAAAGTAAAAAGCCATAAAACGAAATTAGTATTTTTTTCATTTCAAAGAGCAATCGGGTGAAAATTTTATTCTATTACTCGACAACATAAAGGCGTTGAAATTCTCAAACGCTTGTTATTACGGTAGAAAAACATAACTTAAAAAATCTTTTTTAAGAAAACCAAAAATTAATATAAATCCTATACTTCAAAATGGCTCCAACTGCAGGGTATGTACTTTTTACCTCAAAATTAAATGTTGAATTACTGTCGCATAAAAAAGAGGAGGCATGGAAGAATTAAATGCATACAATCAGGGCGGTAGATTTCGAAACTTTAGTATTTTTGTTTCTTTGGCTTCTTTATATTCATTTTAAAATGTTAGTGAGTCAAAAAGGGTCAAGACTAATGTTTATTTAATTTTATTGTAATGACATATCTTTGTTGTTTCTGTCTTTAAACGCGTGCTTTTTCTTTAACCCGGCATTCTTTGTTTTTCTCTTGTAAAATTTATATCAATTCGTTGGTGCTAACCTGTACAAAGGGTTAGAGCTTTACTGCTCTGTAATTCTATCGCGGGTAGTCTTTAATTAATTTAGCTTGTATATTATAATTAAAATTAACTCATTGAGGTTATGTTTAGTCATTTTGGCATATTCTCGAATGTTGATTCTCATTTGTGAGCAGTGCTGTTGTGCCGCTTTTTCAGACGGACGTTTTTGTTTACAGTGTTACCAGATTTATTTGAAATTTTTGGGATGAAAATGCCACTACTAGCATGTTTAATGTGGTACGCTGGCAATACTAAATCAGCCCAATTCTAAACAAAAATTCTGCATGAAATTTCTCACTTGTCCCGTATCTCGTATGAATAAAAATTCCTTCAGATAAAAAATCGATGGGAAAAAAGCAGTCATTCTCAATGCACTTGAATTTGGTTTTTTTCCCTAAAAAAAATTTCACTGGCCAAACAGACGGAAGTTTACATAAAAATCTAAGTCGTATTTTGATAAAGCAAAAAATAAATATTTTATTGTTCTTTTAGTTCGAAGACCACAAATAAAGCCCAATTTCAACTTTTGTTAACTTTATAATGAAAGCCAATTCAGATATTGATTGCGAATTCCATAGATTCTAGCAATCCTTTGGCTATTTCGTTGTTGTTATTCTACAGCACCATTTTCCTCCAAAAGTGCTCGCATCATAGCTATTCATTTTTTACTTAATTTTTCTTTAAAATAAATTTGCGTTTTCACAAAAAAAAAAAACAAACATGATTGTCAATAAAGGTGTGTTTACACTATGTGTATTTTCCATGTGTAAATTCAGTTTTACGATCCATACGTAATTCCGTGTGTGTGTCAAAATTGCCGTTTTACATACGATTCATAATTTTTGCGTTCAAACGTACATATGTATTTCCGTATGACATAACCTCTAAATGTAAACAACAGCTGATTTAATTTGTGAATTTACAAAAAATTATTGTTAAAAATAAAGTTACATATTTTATATATTTTTTAATTGTTAATTAATATTAAACAATTTATTTTTCTCTCAATATTAATCTTTATAATTTACTCTGTTTTTCTTTCGCCACAAACTGTGTTGTATTTTCATATGGTTATCTTGCCAAAATAGAACCTGCACTAATTGAAAAATTTACATATGTCTTGCAAAATGTGTTGTACATAAACAATGTTTGCAAGGGTTCACACTATGTGTACAAATTACACGTGCTAAAAAAAATAAGAAAAACACGAGCAAAACACGTAGTGTGAACGCAGCTTAAGCTAAACAACTGGCTTTGAAATTCGATGATGAAACTTATTATTTTTTTTTGTCCACGCGGAACTTATAATTGGAGCATTTTTTTTTTCGTGGGTTGCGATTCACGCGGTAAATATTGCGCGTGTAGCATACTTCGTGATATCAATTCGCGATACGTCAGTAAAAAGCCAACGTGCTGCATAACACTTCGTGTTATCAAATTGTGATATGGCAGCAAAGGTGCAATTTTTTGTTTGTTTTTGCTTAATTTGTTTATATTTTACATTTAAGTAATACTTTCAAATATACTTCAACAAAATGGCTATGCTAGCAGAGCCAATACAGCGGAAACGTTATAATTAAGTGGCTTAAGTGGAGTTTAGGGGCAACTCCCCGATCGGTTTGAAATTCTCACATTTTATTGCGGTTCTAGGAAAATATTTCTTTCTGCGGTCGAGCCTATTTCCCGGCTTTTCAATATGTTACCATTGTTACTGAATCTAAATAAAATGCATTATAATAGATAAACATTATTTTTAAACGTTTTTCAGTTTTAAAGATAGTAATATTTTAAAGATTATGTAAACATTTTTTTTATTAAACGACCAGCACAGCACAAAAAAAATTAAATGGCGCGATAAATATTGAACGCGTAGCAATCGCGCGCGATCAATCAATCCATTAAAATGTATCGCGATCCAAATATCACAATATATATTGAACGTGTAGGAGGCGCCTAAAGGGCACTATACACTTGTCAAATTTACGATCTAGTATTATGGTGGAAGTTGTGAAACATTTTCTACCCCTCTTGCATTTGTTTTGCCATCTTTCTCCCACAATTTTTGCAAATTCATTAATTCATTGTCCTTGCAATGCGTTGAAAGGATTGTGTGGCCATAGACGTTTCGGTGTGCGTGTCCAGACCATTGAGCCGGATTTTGATATAGTGTTCAAAATTAATCCAAGCATGTTTTTGGGTTTAGAACAGTTCGAGAGAATTGAGTTAGTAATAGTGTTTAAGGCCCATTTACATGATACCACTCAGTCGTATGATTTTTCGAAATAAAAATCCGATGAAATTCATCGGACTGTCATAAAGTCGTACCGACATTATTTCTGCATACTTAGGCCATTTACACGATAACACTCAAGTCTTATGAAAACAGCTGTTTAGAATAATAAGCAAATTTATTTTGAAATTTATATTTTATTTTCACTTTCTTTGTTTTTGTTTACCATTTTTTTAATATTACCAAAAAAAAAACAACTCTGGTCCGATGAAAATGGCAAGTTTTTAGAAATGTTTCAAAAACCATCGGACTTCGAAAATGAAATCCTACAGACTGTCAATTTCATAACAAAAGCTTTTTACATTATACGACTTTTTCATAATACTCGAATTTCTGACAGATCGTATTACAAAGTGTGATAGTGTAAACTGGCCTTTATGAGCATGTGTTAGTTGTACTACACTGATCGAAATCCATGGACGTAACACAATGCCGATATTAAGTCTGGGTTCACACAAGGCAAATTTTGTTGCGCAATTCTTGAGTTTGTAGATGTTTGCGGTGAGGGGAATAAAAAGGGAAAAATAATTGCCGGTTCTCGGCTATTTCAAGCAATTCTCTCATTCGCTTTTTTTTTTTTGTTGAATATTTGACATTTCTTTTCATTCGGTGTTTCGCTTCTTGGTGTGAATAATTCGTAATTATTGTTTACTTTATTAAAATGGCCTTTAAATGGAATCGGGACTTCATTTTTTTCTTTTGAATTCATTTTTCAACAAAACCAATTAAATTAATTTATGTATGTATGTATTTAATTTTATTATTGTTCTTTACGACTAGAGCACAAATGTCAAATTATAAGAAAATAAAAACAAAACAAAACAGTAAAATTGCCGAAGAAATTGTCGTGTGTGGACATAAAAGCAATTTCAAAAGAGAATTGCCAAAAAGTTGCGCAATAAAAATTGCCTTGTGTGACCCCCGACTAAATGGGTTTGTGTTTATTTTGTATGAATATTTATATGAACGAAGAATATGGTAAAATTTTAAATATATTTTGTTTTAAAATTTTAAATCTTACATTCTGAAAATGTAAAACAAAATGTGAAGAACATTTAATCTCTTTTATCCATAAGTTTGAAGTTTATTAAATCAAATAAGTAATAATAAGTAATTCATTTCTTTAAAAAACGAAAAAAAAAACAGCAAAACTTAAAAAGACAAGAAATTTCAAAGGTTAATAAGTGGTATGTTACCAAAAACTAAAAAACTTACTAGCCTGTAGAGTTTAAAATTTAGCATATCAAAAATGTTTGTTGAATATCTGCTAGCAAGATATATTCAACACATTAATTTTTCACACACTGCTAGCAAGATCTATTCAACTGTGGTGATAACATGCTACGAAATTATTTTATCTTCCACAGTTGCGTGCTGGCGCAGCAGTATTAGCATTTTGTTTGAATTTTGATATGTGCTGTGGTAGTCATATATGTTGCAATATTGTATTCATTTTATATATTTTGTTATTCTATGGTAATATTTAATATTGTGTATTGTGCTGCTGTGGCTGTGGCAACACATACATGTACACATTGTGTTTCTTAAGGTGCTATTACACGAAGTGTTTTTTATATATGTACTGTCACTTTTTTTTATCCATATGAAATTCCTCATGTCTGTCAAAATTGTCTTTTACATACGATTCATAATTTTTGCTATCACACGTGTATATGTATTTCCGTATGACATAACCTCTAAATGTAAACAACAGATGATTTAATTTGTGAATTTACAAAAATTTATTGTTAAAAAAAAATTATATATTTTTTAATTGTTAATTAATATTAAACAATATATTTTTCTTTCAATGTTAATCTTTATAATTTTTCTTTCGCCACAAGCAGTGTTTATTTTTATATGTTTGTCATGCACAAATAGAACCTGTTCTAATTGAAAAATGTACATGTGACTTTCCTCATGTATTGTACATAAATAATGTTTCATGTGTATCACACGATGTGTACAACTTTTGTTGTGGGAAAATTTGACAGTACATATGTAAAAAACACATCATGTAATAGCACCTTTATTCATTATCGTATGTTATAAGCATTAAAGTAAAGTTCGGGGAATCCCATTTATTTTTTTAATGTAGTAGTCGCGTTTATTTTATTTTAGATAAAAGAGGAATAATATGTTAGTATTAAACAAGTGTCTCTCGCGAAAATATTTCAGGTCGTAGATTTTTTTTTGTTGGCCTTATTTTTTTTTTAAAGAATTTGTTTAATATGCTTTTTTATGTTGTCTTATTTATTTAAATCTTATTTATTTAAATAAAAACATAATAAATATACACAGTATTACCAATTATTGTTTTTAATGTACTTAATTGAACGTAAATTATCTGAATGGTGTTTATATGTTAACGGTAAAAAAATTTTACTATATAAAACACAATCTTGTTAAAATATGGATCTTAATCTTATACACCATGCTAAAACAACTCGATTTTGAATATAATTTCATTAAATATGCTCACCACAGCAGCAAGAAATATTTAATATTTTCATACCAACACATAATATCAAAAATGAATTCCACAGCACCAAATAAATGAACTACGACAGCACTATAAAATTATACAAATAAAGTGTAGCTATTGCTGTGACAGCGCACAATCAAAACAAAATACACATAAGAAATAATTTCATAGCATAATGTGCCTACAGTTTGAATATATCTTGCACGTTGTTAAGGTGCTATTACACGAAATGTTTTTTACATATGTACTGTCACTTTTTTTATCCATATGAAATTCCTCATGTCTGTCAAAATTGTCTTTTACATACGATTCATAATTTTTGCTATCACACGTGCATATGCACGTGTGTAAAAAACACATCATGTAATAGCACCTTTACTAAATTATGAAATTTATAGCAAATCACGACTACTACAGTATTAATTTTAAACTCTGTCAGCCTGCAGTAACTGGATATTTTTTAAAATTAAAAAAAAAATGCATAAAAGACAGCTATAATGTTGTCAAATCGAGGCGACGTATGTAATTTATAGAAAAATTTATAGCAAATTCAACTACTTTGCGTAATTTAGTTTATCGAGTCTTCGAAATTTTCTCAACATTTTGGTGAGTATTTTTGTTTTCGTTCGGCTGTATACATATAAGAAGCCGAGCACCAGCGTGCTTGGTACGGCCTTTACCGGTTTAGAAGCTTAGTCTGGATTCACACAAGGCAATTTTTGTTGCGCAACTTTTTTTCAATTCTCTTTTAAAGTTGCCTTAATGTTCACACAGAGAAATTTATTGCCGCAACTTTTGGTTTTCTTTTACTTTCAAATTCTTAGTCGGGGGTCACACAAGGCAATTTTTATTGCGCAACTTTTTGGCAATTCTCTTTTGAACTTGCTTATATGTCCACACAGGACAATTTCATCGGCAATTTTACTGTTTTGTTTTGCTTTTATTTTCTTATAATTTGACATTTGTGCTCTAGTCCCGATCCAAATATTCTTTGCATTTAACATAATAAATGCAATGGTTTTCCTCAACCAAAGTTATTAATTTTTCAATTAAGTCCCGATTCCATTTAAACGCCATTTTAATAAAGTAAACAATAATTACGAATTATCACACCAAGAAGCGAAACACCTAATGAAAAGATATGTCAAATATTCAACCAAAAAAAAAAAGCGAATGAGAGAATTGCTTGAAATAGCCGAGAACCGGCAATTATTTTTCCCTTTTTATTCCCCTCACCGCAGACATCTATAAACTCAAGAATTGCGCAACTAAAATGGTCGTGTGTGAACTGCGACTTACATTTTTGACAGTTCACTTTATTAGCTTGTGTAAAAAGAATTTATTATTGTCCAAAGTGAAAAATCTATTTATGTGAAAAAATGGAAGTCAAAGAATAAATGAAATAATAAAAAAAATAATAAAATAAATGAAATAATAACAATAATTTTTCACAGCGAAGCAAAGAATAAAAAGATATGTTAAATAATAAGCTGCAGCTAACTTCGTGGTTATAATTACGAATTGCACAACAAAACGAGTTGCCGAGTACAAGCAGCTCCGTACCAAATACCACTCTTCTTTCCCCTCTCTCCTACAAACTCAAGAATTGCGCAACAAAAGTTGCCTTGTGTGAATTCGGACTTAAGCTGCGTTCACACTACGTGTTTTGCTTGTGTTTTTCTTAGTTTTTTAACACGTGTAATTTGTACACATAGTGTGAACCCTTTCAAACATTATTTATGTACAACACATTTTGCAAGACATATGTAAATTTTTCAATTAGAGCAGGTTCTATTTTGGCAAGATAAACATATGAAAATACAACACTGCTTGTGGCGAAAGAAAAACAGAGTATATTATAAAGATTAATATTGAAAGAAAAATAAATTGTTTAATATTAATTAACAATTAAAAAATATATAAAATATATAACTTTATTTTTAACAATAAATTTTTGTAAATTCACAAGTTAAATCAGCTGTTGTTTACATTTAGAGGTTATGTCATACGGAAATACATATGTACGTTTGAACGCAAAAATTATGAGTCGTATGTAAAACGCCAATTTTGACACACACACAGAATTACGTATGGATCGTAAAACTGAATTTACTTATGGAAAATACACATAGTGTAAACACACCTTAAGTTAGATCCAAAGACAATGGAACCTTTCATATATAACATTGATTTGATTGGTTGTCCTAATGTACCAGATGATTTTGTAGTAGAGCTGGTACCTGAGGTGAACACCTGTATGGTATGTGCGAAACATTGTGGAAGCCTGATTTGTAACCGGACCAACTTTTTGAAGTTTTTTCTCAAGCTATGATTAATCCCTTTGATCGTGATGCCATTATTGATTGGTGTGCCACAGTATATAATATTGAAAAGGATAAAATTACCACTAAAACCCTAAAAACTCGCATGGATTATAAAAGGTGGAGTTTTTACATACTTTTCTTTTTATAATTAATTCTTAATAAAATGGTCTGGGAAATTCAGTTTAAAAATATAAAGTGTTTGCAACGAATGTAATATAGTTTTTACTTTAAGAGATTTATGAGCACATTTCATACAACAAACGTTTTTGAATGTATAAAAAAAACTTATTTTTCAGAAAAGAAAACGGCCTAACTTATTTTCACATACATTACAATCTGATGGTCAAGTTAACTAGCATTTAGTTCCGTTTTCTATGTATCTCCTTTTTTTTTTTTTTATAAATTTTGACAAAATCCCTCTGTTAAAATATGCAGTAATTTTATTTGTTTATTTAAATAAATAATTTATTTTTATTTTAATAGAAACTATTTTAATTCAAGGAAAACTATTAAGACTAAACAAAACATATTTTCATAAAAGTTTGACAAAAGTAAATCATTTTACATAAAAGATTTTAAAAAGGTTTTTAAAAGCGGAATACAGTAATATAGTACTCTACATTGCTAGCAGGATCGCAATTTGTACTAATTTATTTTTATTTTAATAGAAACAATGTCAATCAAAAAAAAAAAAAAATATTTTCATAATAGTTTGACAGAAGAAATCAAATTCTTTTTCCCTTAAAAGGTGAATGCAGCAATATAGTACTCTACAGCCCAAACAGGAAGTTGTGTTATCAAGCTCTTATGCTGAGTACATACGATGGAACATTAAAGGAAACATGCCGATGTTTCTGTTAATGTTCCATCGTGTGTAGCAATGTTTCATGTCCAAATTTATGTTTCAACTTTGGTTCCTCAAATATCAAATTATTTTGATATTTTATGTTTCCTAAAAGAATGTTCCATCGTCTGTTTCATTACTGTTTTTGCTTCCTTTATTTCATTAAGAGCAGTCGTGCTGTAATGTTGTTTTGTATATCGGACTAAAGAAAATAAAAGAAAGACAAAAATGGCGAACATTTAAGATAATGAAAATTTTAAGAATTTTATAAATAATAATGAATTGTGATAATGAAAATTTTTAAAATTTTATAAACAATATAAAAATTTATAAATTTTTGAAAATTTTATAGCTGAATATAAAATTTATTTTCTTCCGCATATATGTATTTGTTTAGTATGTACTAATATATTCAATAAAAACTCAGAACTGATGTTTCGTTTTTTGTTACATCGTCACGCAGATGATACTGCGCTAATTTCTTCAAACAAACTTACAAGTGCACTCCTGAAGGAAATGGAAAAGGGACTTGTAAATTGCAGTAAATATTTTCACAAATGGAAAATCAAAATTAATCCAAACAAGACCCAAGCAATTATTTTTCCGTTCAACAAATCTCCCAAAAGATTGCCAAGACGTCATCTTCATATTGGAAATAATACCATAAATGTAGTTAATCATGTTAAATATCTCGGAGTTGTCTTGGACAAAAAGCTTACTTTTAAACAACATATTATGGCTACGTGCCAAAAAGCTATTAAATCATTTAAAGCATTATGGCCACTTCTAAATAGAAGGTCATTTCTAAACCCCAAAAACAAAAATCTCCTATTCAAAAGTGTTATAAGGCTAATATTAACATACGCGTATCCTATTTGGAGTGACGCTGCCAACTGCCATCTAAAACGCTTACAAATTATACAAAACAAATGTCTTAAAATGATAAATAAAAAGCCCTGGAGGTATCCTACAAATCTTCTTCATGAAGAAACAGGTTATGAAAAAATTATCGATTTCATAACAAGGATTGACAACAATTATTTTGCCAAAATTGAAAATTCCTCTTACCCACTGATAAGAGAATGTAGAGAAGTAACGTAAAATTAAAAATAAATCACCAAATTGAAAATTATATGCTTATAGAGATCTATTATTTCTAATAAACCTATAATCATATAAATATTTTCAGATAGTATTTGAATTTATTAAATCATACAAAGGTTTTTTCTCTCCCATTTTCCTTTAAAAATCATTAAAAAATAAAATAAAAACTATTTAATGTCTTTAGATCCTATATATTATTTGTTGCAATATCTACGTAAAGATAAGATCTCATATGTAAATATCAAATTTGTTAAAATATGTAAATAAAGGAAGAATATATAATTGAAAATTGTTCCATCGTCTGTATTAAAAAATGGAAACATGTTTTTTTCGCATGTTTCTGTTTATGTTCCATCGTGTGTACTGAGCATTAGATTACATTTTTTGGATAATATGGTATCATTTTTGATACCTTCAGATATTATGCTAGCTACACACGAGGCAACCGGTTGAAGCAATGGTTGTACCAACAATGATACACACGTAGCAACGGTTACCTCAATTAGCCAGAAATATCAAAAAGTTTTGATATTTTTCGTTGGTTAAGGCAGCCGTTGCTACGTGTATATCATTGTTGCTACAACCATTGCTTCAACCGGTTGCCTCGTGTGTAGGCAGCATTATTGATAATTGTAATTTACCCAAGGGATTAAATAATTTAGTAAAATATAAATTAATTTTAAAGAAAAATTGTTTTTATATATACATAAGTAGACTGAAATTTCAAGAGCAGCACCCTTTTAATTCGTAATTTTTTAATACAATATTGCTAAATGTATAATATATAGTCTTCCCGTGAATCTTAAAAGTTTAAGTTATACGGCATCCGTCATGAATTATAATACTTGGAATTTTTCGCCATTAATCATTAACGTACCAAAGGAGTGTTTTTATATCCTCCACACGTAAGTGGCAGTGGGAATATGTATATAGGTTTGTCATTCCGTTTGTAACGCATCGAAAAACTAATTTCCGACCCCATAAAGTATATATATATTCCTGATCCTTATCACAGCTCGAGTCGATATAGCGATGTCCGTCTGTCTGTTGAAATCACGCTCTTTCACAAAAAAAGCCATATAACTGGATAAGGTTACAATAATATCATTTGCCATAATTCCCAGCAGGTTGGTATTGAAAATGGGCTAAATCGGGCATCATTGTGATTAAATACGAGCAAAAATATGTAGATACCTCTAAAAAAAACATAAAACCCAGTGTGTTTGTTGTAACAGTTTACTTGTTGAACATAATAATTGTACAACATAAAAAAATGCCACAAAAAAATTATGCATATAACAATACCCAAGAACATAATAAAATAGCTTTTGTTAGTAGTATTGCCGCATATTTTTTTATCGTTATCACGTTATAACAAAAAAATCGCCAATATGAAAGAAAAAATGAAAATGAAAAATGAAAATGGAGAATGGAAAATGAAAAATGTAAAATAGAAAATGAAAACTGGAGAATAGAAAATCGAAAATGGAAAATAAAAAAAGAAAATTTAAAAATAAAAAATAAAAATGGAAAATAGAAAACGAAAAATGGAGAGTGGAAAATTAAAAACGGAAAATTGAAAACGAAAAATGTAAAATGGAAAATTGAAAATGAAAAATGGAGAATAGAAAATGAAAAAAGGAAGTTGAAAAATGGAAAATGAAATTGAAAAATGGAAAATGAAAATTGAAAAATGGAAAATGGAAAACGCAAAATGGAAAATGAAAAATTAAAAATGGAAAATGGAAAATGAAAAATGGAAAATTAAAAAATGGAAAATGGAAAATTAATAATAATAATTTTTAGCCAAGAATCATTTGAGTTTTGGTATTCGGATTTAATGTAGCATTTTAGGTAGCCGTACTCAACATTGGGTGTAATATAGAGTTTAAGACTCAGGTGGAGGGTATCAAAAACACTCTTGTTTTATTTTTCTTTTAGTTAAGTATTAATATTATTCTTTAGTTCTACCTTTATTTAGCTTACTGTTCATTATTATTATTAAATGTATTAGTCGTATTTGACACTGTGGGCTCGATTAAATAAATAAATAATAAATGTGTTTTTGAAAATTTAGATACATTCCGAAATCTTTGTTTTAATAATTTTGGTACGTGTAGAAAACCCTAAAATTCTAACCAATTGCTGCGTTTAAAAATATACGATTGTGGCACACATAAAATCTTCGGAACAAGATTGCTTGTTATTTATATATTTTTTTGTTTTAATTTACGAAACTGTGACAAGATGCATGAGTGAAATACTTAATCGATTTCACAAATGGTGTTACTTTATTTAATAATATTTTGAACAATGTTTTTTATCTTTTTATTACAGTACAGTACCACCACCAATTTCATGGGCACAGAGAAGTGATTTAATTTATGTCATCATCGATGTGGAATGCAAGGATATTGAACACAAGTTAATATTGAATTTTTTTTTTTGATTTTTTTCTATTTGAAGTCTTAATATATCTCAACTTATTTTTAGGGTGACAGAAAATAGTTTCACATTTAAGGGTACGAATGCACTTGATGCAACTCTAAAATATGAAGTCACATTAAATTTCTTAAATCCCATTAACCCCGATAAAGTTACAAGTAAAAATATTGGAAGATGTATCGAATTTACCATATATAAAAAAGAATCTGGTCCCTTCTGGAATTCATTAACCAATGATAAAACTAAATTGCATTTCCTTAAAGCTAATTTCGCGAAATGGAAAAATGAATCAGACGATGAAGATGAAGGTATGTATTTATATAAAATTTAATGGCATTCAATATGTGAATTAAATCATATAACAATATGTGAGTTAAATCATATAATTAATCTTAAAATCTAGATGTTTTATGCAGAAGTCATTTCTACATTAACTATATATATTTTTATTTAGATCCTACAGATCCAAAGTTATTAATGAATAATATGTTTTCGGATTCTGGTATGGAAAATAAGTTTGATGATTTCAATTTCGATGATGATGATGATTCAGATGACAATATTCCAAGCCTGTCCCAAAATGATGAGGATGAAGAGGAAAAAAAGAATGAAAAAATTAAGGATGAACAAAAATAGTTCAACATTAATTGTTAAACTTTTATATTAAATAGTTCTCTTAATATAACATCAACATTATTTGCTTTTAAACAAAGAAGAATGATATTTTCGCTTAAGAAAATGCAAAAATAAGTTGACTTCAAAAAAAAAAAAAATATATATATAAATACATTATTTTAAAAAAAATATATTTATGTTACTCTCAAATTCGAACTATGCCTAAGCATTATTCTATATTGATAAAAAGGAACTATAATACAAAAAAAAAAGGCGAACAATCAGAAAAATAGCAATGTTGCAAGTAAATTTACACTACTTACTACATTTTATTTTTTAATTTTGTTTTCAATTACAAACATTTAAACAACTTGTGTTTCCTGTAAATAAATGAATAAGGGCATGGGAGGAAAAAAGTAAGTTTTTTTTTGTAACCAATATTTAAAATTGGAGAATTTTCTATCTCCTTAAATATTTAAGAATGGTGGCACCATTTTATTGTGACGTTTGTTTTTTAAATTTTTCTGGCAATAATTTTGTTGCCAACAAACGTCATAGCAACCATACTAATTTGTTTATTTTTATTTTTTGTCGGCCGGGAAAATCTTGCCTTTATCAATCTGTTAATTGTGAACACAGCTTGCATCAAAGAAATGGTAAATATATATATATTTTTAATGATATTAAATGTTTGGCGGGTAAAAGTATTGTTATTGTTGGAAAAAGGAATAGAATTGAAATTTGTATTGGAGTTCAGACTGCGTCCTAATATTTTGATAAAACATTGAAAGTAAAACCTAAATTTAGAGTTAACCGGATAAAATTTCGTCCTTAAAAGTATTTTTTTTCCAAGTGAATGTAATATACCTACTCTTAAAGCTTTTGACTATTCTGATATTTTTTACGTATTCTTTACCCTTCATACCCATAGTGAAAACCCCATATAATCAGAGCACTTGGAAACGCGTCAGAATACAGTCTTTCTCTGAGAAAATGTTCTACATATTATAATTTAAAAATTTGACAACAAAATGGGAAATTAAATGTTTTTTTTCCTCTTTCTGTGTATTGTTTAAAAATTCCAATAATAGTCTAGAACTACATGCATGCATGATATTTTTATGATAAAAATGTTTAATATTTCTTGACATTAACAGTCAAACAGATATGTAAGACGATTATCGTTTATAGCCGAATGGTACCAGGAAGAAGCGGCTATTATAAAAAACTTTACAATATGCTTTTATATCGAAGATAATGCAATTGAAGTTGTAAGTTGATTACGATCACCTAAAAATCTACAAACACATTTTACAAAAATATACTTGTTTTTTTAGTATGATCAACGAACGAAAAAAACATTTTTGAGGCGCATTAAAATGCCAGAGTTATCAGAAAAAGATTTCTTTGTGGGTTCTAAAATCAATATATTTGGACGACAGTTTGATATTATTGACTATGGAGATGAAATGACAAAAAATATATTAGCAAAATATAGGAAAAAGTAAGTTTTATACTATTATATCGTAATATTGGTCATACATACATATATAATTTTTTTGCAGAACCTTTATTTTACTTAAAAATAGTATATTACAACATTTGGGTCCGGTCTTGTGTTCCTTAATTGAAAGTAATTTTAGTATAAGCAAAGGCTTAATGGTACAATTTACAGCAGAACAGGTCAAAGAATTTTTAAGTGAACGAAATAAGGGAGATGTTCAAACTTCGTAAGTTTCGTAGGAAGAAATACTTATTTTAAACATGTTCACATTTTTCTAATATTTTTCAAGGGTTTTGATGAATCAATTATTGTCTGGCCCTTCCATAGGATTTGAATTGGTAGCCGATAATGCTATGGAAAAAATTAAATATTGTCAACAACAGTCAAAAGAATGCATGAATAACGATATGCCTAAAGCTTTAAGAAGTTTATTTGAAAGAGAAGATATACGAAATGGTATTCACTGTTCACAAACAGATGAAGATGTTATAAGAGTAGGTTATAAGTTTTCATAACGGTCTCAAAATTGAATCAATATTTTGTTTATTTTCTCAGGATACAAATTTCTTTTTTGATAGAAAAAGCGGTTTACAAATAACTGTTCAATTAAATAATTCGACATTGGCTGTAATTAAGCCTCATGCCATTAAAGAGGGAAATCTCGGTAATATTATATCGGAAATAACAACTAATGGTTTTAAGATAACAGCTTTAAGAATGTATCTTTTGGAGAGAGTTAATTGTGGAGAATTTTATGAAGTATATAGGGGTATCGTTCCGGAATATATAGTAAGTTTTACCGATTTTTAAATAAACTCTGAATGATATACTTATATTGAATTTTTAGCCTATGGTAGCTCAATTGGCTAGTGGTGTAAGCATGTCTTTGGAAATCGTTTGTACAGATCCTGAAAAGAACAGTTATGAGGAGTTTCGAAAATTTTGTGGACCAATGGATCCGGTATGTAATTATTTTAAAATATTTTAAAATTTTGGTATCGGCACCACAGATCCGATCCAGGGGGCTGATCGCCGCTTCGATATCGAGTAAAATCAATCGAAATTCCATATTTTGGTTTATAATTTAGGTTAGGTTTAAAAAGAGGAGCCACACATAGCTCATATCCGTTGTTCCCGGATATACACTTAAGGCAGAAATTCGGCTTGTTGTGCGCTCTAGATCTCCGTGCTCATCCGGTTATCTACCCCTTATTTAACTTAGAAATTCGGTCTCGTCAGCAAATTTCCTGAGTGTTTTCCAGCGTATCCCCCTAAGAGCCGCTAGGCCTGGTATGACGTCGCTGGATAAATGTCTGACCCTTGTTCCCGCAAATGCAGGACAGTTACAAAGGTAGTGTTCTAGGGTCTCATCATCCTCTCCACAAGCTCTGCATGTGGCCGATTCCGCCCGTCCTATACGGTGTAGATGAGCCTTCAGTTCAGAGTGCCCATGAGGTATATAATTTAAAGAAGGCGGCCAAAAGTCAGACCTCGCTTCACTTTTACTCTTAACTAGGTGCCATAATTCATTGACTGTGACAGAGTAAAATTATTCTTAGTATTACATCTTGGAAAATAAAAAAATATTTTCGATTGCAAAATTTCGATAACGATGCTACAATTACACTGTGGTTCAAATTCAGGTTAGCAAAAGTTAGGTCGATTCTGAGAGTGAGGGGTGAAAATAGAGGCTAAATTAGAAGACCCGTATTGCGGCGTTTGTTTATGTTAGTTCGAATTTTTTTTTTAATCGGCCTTCGAACTTTGCAGTCAAATGCCGATTTTCAGCATATTGTTTATATGGTTTTTTGACTAGAACTCGTCGACTAATTTATATTTTTTCAATCTGTAAAAGCCAAATTATTGTTAGAGACCTGTGCAACAATTAAAATTTTTAAAATTGATTTAGAAAATTTTTGTGGTGCTTATATAAAGCAAAATGTTTGAAAAATTATTTTTTTTTTTCATTATTTTTGAAAATATTTTCCACAAAACTAAGTCTTTTTTGCTTTCTGTTTGATCTATAATATGCTTCTCAGTTTCTTATACAATTTCTTTGCATGCAGGTCTGTATTGTCATACCCGTTACATATTTGCTTAAAGTTTCAGAATTCTACACCTTTTCCAATTGAAGTCATTATTTTGAAAAAAACACATTTAAAGAATATGTTTTTGTATAGCGTTCTGAATATTTTTATCAAATTCAATTTATATTTTCTGAAATACATTTGATAATTGCTGAAATACATTTGATAATTCCTGAAATACATTTGATAATTTCTGAAATACAATTGATATTTTCTGAAGTGCAATTGATGTTTTTTTAAATATAATTGGAAATGGTGCAGTTAATCGATTTATTTTCGAGTCGTCGGATCATGTTACTAAGTCCCACTGCTAAACCGTCCAATCCACATGTTCTGCGGCTTCTTATTTTTGTTTTTGCTCTCATTCCGCTCTCTCTGAGGCATCTAAGAATTGTCTGATTGGACACATCAATTTATAGAGTTTCCCTTAGTTCTTTATTGGCATCTGTAGCCTTCTCAACGGCTCCTACAGTACAAGACGTCTCACCATTCTCTTTGTATGTGGATTGAGTTTGGGTTGCCGTTCACCTTTATTTTTTTTAACGACTTCACCGATATTATTCCGGAGCTTGGAAACAAACCCAATAGACACAACATATTTTCTTTCAATTTCACGCACAGACTTGCCGCTTAAAATATCGTTTTCTACGTCTTTTTCAGTTTGAGTTGGGATAACTTAAGGCATAGTTATTTCGGCTAAAACAAATTGATATTTATATTTCATCTTAAAAATATACATATATATTTCAAATACCTTACAATAATATATGATTAATTTTTTTTAAATTGTTTTGATGTTTTGTATTTAATGCAACTTACATGACTTGTTAGTTACACAAGTGTTGACAAAAATTTTAAGATAACGGAACAATACAAGTGTTTTTCAAAGAGTGACACTGAACATATGTTACTAGTACACCAACAAACATAAAAAAATAACATAAACTAATGTACCAATTACTGATCACTATGTATGTATATAATTATTGTAATACAAAAAAATATTTTTTTATGAACAGTTTTGGAAGTCACTGTATACAGATAAGAAAACAAACTACAAAATATTGTTGTAATTTATTTTAATAAAATATGACCTCGGAATTCTTTGTTGATCGTAAATTAAGTATAAGGATTAAAAAATTACACACGAAGATTTTTTTAATCACCCTCAATCAATTATTTCCGAACCTGCATTAAAAATGTTGAAATTTAGCGTAATACATCTCACACATTTATGTATTATTTAATGATTTTCTATTTTAGGAAATTGCCAAGCTTTTGCGACCTCACACCTTGAGAGCCAAATATGGCACCAGTAAGACATTAAATGCCGTTCATTGCACTGATTTACCTGATGATACTACTTTAGAACTTCAGTATTTATTCAAAATTTTAGATTAATTTGAAATTAGTCTGTTAAAATCATATATTTTTAAAACAATTTTACAATTTTTAATAAAATAAATTATTTTTTATTACTAAACGTTCGTTTTTACTTAACACTGTTAACAAATTTATCTAGCACTTGTTATGAATGCTAGCACATTTTTAAGCTTCAGTATTACTTGTACTGGGCGTATCATCTCTCATTATTCTATATAATGGTGTTGATTCTGACGTAATGTCTACTACTAAAGCTTGACTAGAATAATGGTGACCCAAACGTTCTTGTAAAACATAATCATAAGCTAAAAATGTGTATATAACAATAGATACAATCATTAAAACGGAATAAAAGAAGAATTCATCACTTTGTGTGGTAATTATATTCAGTTGAGTAACCACTACTACGATTAAGTTACCAAAAGCATTATTTAAAAACCACGCAGCAGTGACTACAGATTTCATGGATTTAGGAGCCTAAATAATAAATAAATATACAAATGATTTAAGATCCAACTAACATTTATTAGAAAGCGCACAAACCAACCTGAGTAAATGCAAATTGTAAGCCTGGTATGGAAAGTAACAGTTCTCCCATCATTATTAAAACGAATTGCGGTATTTGCCATAAAACATTCACAGATTTATATGGCTTAGACTGAAAGACAAACAAGTGTTAAATATTTATGTAGCAGTTTAGATTTATAGATCATAAAAATTACTTACAAATATATATCGTTGAAGAGCTCCGGCACATATAAATGAAAATGCTGAAAATACGCCACCCAAAGTTACACTTTGTAAAGGCTGCAATTCATAATTAAAGCAACATTTGAGAAATGGTTTTATTAAATATTGCCACACTGGTATTAATATAAACAAAAATATGGGACCCATTGCCTTAGCCTGATCTGGTTGTATTGTAATACCCTGTGTTACAGTTGTGTTCATTAAAGATGCTTGAAAAGTCCAACTCGAATCTTGTTGAGCCAATAAAGCAAAGTAAATAGGCAAGGGTAAAAATACTTTGGCTAACTGTAAATAAAAACATTTCAGAATTTAAAATATTTACTCATGAATAAATTAAAATTGTTTTACATGTCAGAGGATCGACATCCTGGGCAGAACCCATGATTAAAATATGTATTGGCTAGTTTATCGGATCATACATATATTAGATATTTGATATGAGAGTTGGTTCCAAAGAAAATCTATATAGCATACTTCGAATTCTTTCTAAAAGAATTAAAGTTTGCCATGTTAACGTGCAGAGTTTAAATAATAAGATCGACGAATTTCGACTTATCTTTGAAGAATCTAACGTCGATATTATGTGTGTTTCAGAATCCTGGTTGACATTCACGATAGTTTTTATCAATGAAATGGCTATCGTCTTTTTCGATCGGATAGAACTACGAAAGCTGGTGGCGTTGCTATTTATGTAAAAATCTAAATTTAAATATAAAAATTCTGTGCAAGATGAAACTCTGGCCAACAATGAGGATGTAGACAATGAAGGTGTTGTTTCGGAAACTAGCAAAGTGGAATATCTATTTATTGCAATTTTTAACAGTAACCAAAAGCTTTTACTAATGCCGTTTTCTTTTCTGACAAAAAATGTCGCATTTTATTTGCACTTTTTTCGAAAAGCGTATTTTTCTAAATTATATGTATATATTCTAAATTAAGAGCAACCTTATATTATATATCAATCGAAAGGTCTTAAAGAGCTGTGTTCATAAAATGCAAAAAAATTTGATTATTTTCCTCTTTGATGTCATAGGGTGAAAATATTCAAAAATGGAAACAATTGAAAATATTCTCACACTATGACCTGAAAGACGTCAATGGTTGCTATTTTTTGCGATTTACGAGGGGCTGACTTTGAGACCTTTCGATTGATGTATAAGAAAATGTTGCTCTTAATTCAGAATATATAAAAAAATACACCTTTCGAAAAAAGTGCAAATAAAGTGCTACATTTTTTGTCAGAAAGGAAAACGGCATAAGTACTGTGTATAAACCTAATCGAAATATTAATATTTATCCGCTTCTTGACGAGCTAACAACTCTTTCTCTTGGTTACACTGATGTTATCTTAACCAGAGACTTTAACACAAATATACTTGCCGACAAAAGTCTAATAGAAGAAATGAGTGCCACTGGATTAATTCTAATCAACAGATTAACACCAACACACGTTACATCTACCTCAAATACGGTACTGGATCTTGCTTGCTTTACGGATACCAGCTGTCCGCAAGTATGTTCTCAAAACATGATCTAATTTTTTGTCATACGAATTTATTGATTTTCTATCAATGGAAACTGAATTTGCCACACTGAATCTGCACCAAAATTTGTATATGCCTTATGTTGATGATCAAACAAATGTTTTGCAAAATAATGTCCAAAGCTTATACAATAAATATGTGTTGATGAAAACTTAAGAGTGAAAAACCATGGTTCTCATCAGAAATAAAGTCCTTAATGGATAAGAGATATTTAGCATATGAGCATTGGAAAAAGTTTAAAACGACCGAACTACATACTATTTTCAAATCCTGTAGAGTTCGAGTTAATTTAAGATACGAACTGCTAAGGCACTATTTTTTGATGACAAGTTTAAGGCAGCTATCTGTTCTAAGAAGAAATGGAGTGAACTACGTAACATGGGTGTCGTTAATAGTGCTACAGCAACTGATAACACAATAAATGTAAATGAGTTAAATTCTCATTTTGCCAATATACCAATGCCAGATATTGGTGAAAACTATTACAACAAATAATAACGTCTCAAACAATCTATAGACGATATACTTTGAATTCAAAAATATTACCCTGTTTTAATATTAAAATCTGTTTTAAGTATTAAATCGAGATCAGCTGGATATGATGAAGTCCATCCCAAATTTATAACATTAAACCTAAGTTACACATTGGCGCACGTAACATACCTCTTTAATATAATAATCACTCAACTTTTCCATCAATGTGGAAACATGCAAAAAAAATTTCTGTTCGTAAACAAGATAAGAGCTATAGGCCAATAGCAATACTGCCATTCTTATCGAAGGTCTTCGAACGCTTAATTCCTATTCAGATGAGTCAATATCTTTATGAAAACTCACTTCTTACTTACTGGCAATCAGGTTTTCGGCCGAAGCACAGTTGTATCTCTGCTCTTGTTGATGACCCAGAGGAGCTAAGAACTAAATTAGATGACAAGATGATGCCAATATTAGTTCTACTGGATCATTCTAAAGCTTTCGATACAGTCGAGCACTAAACACTTTGTTAAAGCTTAAAAATATGTCAAATTTTTCACATACTGATACAAAGCTTATTGGCACATACCTTAATGGTAGAAGTCAATATGTCTACAATGTCATTGAGATATCAAACACTGTACATTAAGCTTGGTGTACCTCAAGGTTAAATACTTGGTCCACTTTTGTATGCCATATACTCCAATGCCTTGCCTTCACTACTAAACAACTGTGAAATACAAATGTATGCAGGGGGGTTATTATGTAATTCGATTCGAATGACGAAAAATCAATGTGAGTCCGACACATTTTCCAATTGAATTTCAGAAAGTATCAAATGTATTTCAGAAAACATTAACGCCCGTATTCATAATCAAATTCTAGCAAAAATTTCAAATAAATTTTGTATGAAAAAAGTTAGACAACTGCTAGAATTTGATTATGAATACGGGCGTAAATGTATTTCAGAAAGTACCAAATATATTTCAGAAAACATCAAATGTATTTCATAAATTATCAAACGTATTTCAGAAAATATCAATTGAATTTCAGAAAATATCTTTTGAAATTCAGAATTAAAAAGAAGTTTACCATACAATACCGAAAAGTTATTATTGTTTCTATTACTGATTTGAGGTCGCAGAAAATGTTTAGCAATATTTGGACTTATTTGTTATGCACCGGAAAATAAACTATCAAGGGCGGCCATTTAATCGAAAGAAGATGAGGACTTCATTTGTTAATCAGCTGCAGTATAAACGCCAGGAAAGAATTTTGACCGATTTTGAAGTCATTTTGAAAAAAAAAACACGTTTATATCGTCACATAAAATAGAAAAGGCCGTAACTAACAAAAAGTTCAAAACTGACTTTTTGTATTGTAGTTACGGGCTTTTACTTAAAAACTACTATTTTACCATAAATTCGTTTTCATAAAAAAATCCATCTTAATTTTTCAGCTTGATTCTAAAATTTGGGTATTAACTTTAAAGTAGTTTTTGTTTTATGATGGTTTTGCTTCTCCTGTAAAAAAATTACGATATGTAGTATTCAAGAGATATTACAAACCCAGTGTAATACTTAAAAAAATATGTTTTTATATAGCGTTCTGACTATTTTTCTGAGACTCAAATGATATTTTCTGAAATTGAATTCATATTTTCTGAATTAAATTTAATAATTTCTGAAATACATTTGATGTTTTCTGAAATACAGTTGATATTTTCCGAAATACATTTGATAATTGCTGAAATACATTTGATAATTTCGGAAATACATTTGATATTTTCTGAAATACATTTGAAATTGAATTGATATTGAATTGATATTTTCTGAAATACAAACGATACTTTCTGAAAATCAATTGATGCTTTCTGAAATATAATTGATTATTACTGAAAATCAATTGATGTTTTCTGAAATTCAATTGATACTTTCTGAAAGTCAATTGATGTTTTCTGAAATACAATTGATGCTTTCTGAAACACAATTAATATTTTCTGAAAATCAATTGATGTTTTCTGAAACAGTTAATACTTTCTGAAATTCAATTGATGTTTTCTGAAATACAATTGATACTTTCTGAAATACAATTATATTTTCTGAAAATCAATTAATGTTTTCTGAAACAAATTGATACTTTCTAAAATTCAATTGATGTTTTCTGAAATACAATTGGAAACGGCGTAGTAATTAAAAAAACACCTAAGTTTATTTTTTACTTCTTCAAAGTTTTCCTAGTATATATACAATTGAATATTTAAAATTAACGAAAAATATTTGTGATTTTGCTAAACAGACAGCGAACCCGGTGGTTCTGCTTAAGGTGCTATTACATGATGTGTTTTTTACATATGTACTGTCAAATTTTCCCACAACAAAAGTTGTACACATCGTGTGATATATATGAAACATTGTTTATGTACAATACATGAGGAAGTCACATGTACATTTTTCAATTAGAACAGGTTCTATTTTTGCATGTCAAACATATGAAAATACAACACTGCTTGTGGCGAAAGAAAAACAGAGTAAATTATAGAGATTAATATTGAAAGAAAAATAAATTGTTTAATATTAATTAACAATTAAAATATATATTACTTTTTTTTAACAATAAATTTTTGTAAATTCACAAATTAAATTAGCTGTTGTTTACATTTAGAGGTTATGTCATACGGAAATATATATGTACGTGTGATAGCAAAAATTATGAATCGTATGTAAAAGCCAGTTTTGACAGACATGAGGAATTTCATATGGATAAAAAAAGTGACAGTACATATGTAAAAATCACATCATGTAATAGCACCTTAAGGTGTGTTTACACTATGTGTTCTTTCCAAATGTAAATTCAGTTTTACGATCCATAATTCCGTGTGTGTGTCAAAATTAGCGTTTTACATACGATTCATAATTTTTGCGTTCAATCGTACATTTGTATTTCCGTATGACATAACCTCTAAATGTAAACAACAGTTGATTTAATTTGTGAATTTACAAAAATTTATTGTTAAAAATAAAGTTATATATTTTACATATTTGTAAATTGTTGATTAATATTAAACAATTTATTTTTCTTTCAATATTAATCTTTATTATTAATCTGTTTTTCTTTCGCCACAAGCAGTGTTGTATTTTCATATGTTTGTCTTGCCAAAATAGAACCTGCTCTAATTGAAAAATTTAAATATGTCTTGCAAAATGTGTTGTACATAAACAATGTTTGAAAGGGTTCACACCATGTGTACAAATTACACGTGCTAAAAAACTAAAGGTGCTATTACACGATGTGTTTTTTACATATGTACTGTCAAATTTTCCCACAACAAAAGTTGTACACATCATGTGACACATATGAAACATTGTTTATGTAAAATACATGAGGAAAGTCACATGTACATTTTTCAATTAGAACAGGTTCTATTTTGGCATGACAAACATATGAAAATACAACACTGCTTGTGGCGAAAGAAAAACAGAGTAAATTATAAAGATTAATATTGAAAGAAAAATAAATTGTTTAATATTAATTAACAATTAAAAAATATATAAAATACCAATATAACTTCATTTTTAACAAAAAATATTTTTAAATTAACAAGATAAATCAGCTGTTGTTTACATTTAGAGGTTATGTCATACGGGAATACATATGCACGTGTGATAGCTAAAATTATGAATCGTATGTAAAATGATAATTTGGCAGAAATACGGAATTACACAAAACACATCGTGTTATGACCTTTAAGGTGCTATTACACGAAATGTTTTTTACATATGTACTGTCACTTTTTTTATCCATATGAAATTCCTCATGTCTGTCAAAATTGTCTTTTACATACGATTCATAATTTTTGCTATCACACGTGCATATGTACTTCCGTATGACATAACCTCTAAATGTAAACAACAGCTGATTTAATTTGTGAATTTAAAAAAATTTATTGTTAAAAAAAAGTTATATATTTTTTAATTGTTAATTAATACTACACAATTTATTTTTCTTTCAATATTAATCTTTAAAATTTACTCTGTTTTTCTTTCGCCACAAGCAGTGTTGTATTTTCATATGTTTGTCATGCAAAAATAGAACCTGTTCTAATTGAAAAATGTACTTGTGACTTTCCTCATGTATTGTACATAAACAATGTTTCATATGTATCACACGATGTGTACAACTTTTGTTGTGGGAAAATTTGACAGTACATATGGAAAAAACACATCATGTAATAGCACCTTTATTGAATCACATTTCCGTATGACATAACCTCTAAATGTAAACAACAGGTGATTTAATTGGTTAATTTAGTGCCCATTGATTTTCGTGTTGTATCAACCGTTGCCAGAAATATCAAAAAGTTTTGATTTTTTTGGTTGGTTGAGGCAACTGAAAAGTTATAGTGAAAATGGGACGAAAACTTCTTTGTGGCATATTTTTATACCCTATACCACTATGTGGTTTGGGTATAATGACTTTGTGCTGCTGTTTGTAACAACCAAAAATATTTGACCTAGACCCATCTTTAATTATACCGATCGAATCAGAATCACTTTCTGAGTTGATTTAACAATGTCCGTCCGTCCGTCCGTCCGTCCGTCCGTCTGTGTGTCCATGTAAAGCTTGTAATCAAACTGCAGGTCGCAAATATGAATATATTTTGATGAAATTTGGTACATAAGCTTTTATCGGCCATGGGATGAACGCTATTGAAATTGGTGAGAATCGGTCCATGTTCAGACCTAGCCCCTATACAAATTACCCATATGAAATCGACATAAATTGCCATGAGATCCAAATTGTCATATAGATCTTACTCAAATTGGGTTTGTATGCGTTCATTACATCCACTAATGAGTAGTCCAAAAATGATCCCTTTGACCCCATATAGAGCTGCTTCCCGATCTTCACTTAAATCTATTAAAAAACAAAAATATTGCACTGATTCTTCTCAAATTTTGTTTGTCCATATTTTTGCAAAATACAAGAGACTTTACCAAACATGATCAGGATCGGTCCATTTTTGGACCTAGTCCCTTTATAGATATAGCATCCGATATGAACTTTTTATATCTGCAGCCAAAAAAAATTAATAAAAATCCCACTCAAATTTGGTTTTTGCTTATTTTCAATGTCCAGTCAGTTGGGCCTAAGAGATAGGGTTTCTAAACGCATGGTATAGGGTATCGTATAGTCGGTCTAGACCGACTATAATTTTCTTACTTGTTAAAATTGTTTAACCGTTTCGGGACGACAGGGATGTTTTTATCCCAGAAACATTTGAAAAATCATATCTCTGAAAATTCTCACACGATTTGGTTGAAAACCGTCCCAAATCATTATTTATATTCTTCTCTACAAAAAATTTAATATAGCTGTCAATATAACACATCAAGCTTATGTCAAAAGTCATAAATCAGTTCGCGCGGTTTGAGTTGCTAATAAGACCATCGACAAAAGCTCAAAAAACAAGTGTTTTAATTGTGGAAAAAAGTGTCATTTAGTAAAGTTTTACTCAAACAGTTGTTATTTCATAGAAAATATAATCGAAAACCAATAAAAAGATATTTTTCAGAATTTGCGGCTAAGGTAAGTTTCGTGGGATAAAATCATCCCAAAACTGTTTATTTGTGGGACGTTAACATCCCAACCGTACTCATTCACATTATTTTTCTTAGAAAGATATGGACGGAAAACGTAAACTGGCGACTCCAGAAATTGGGGATTTTCTTAATAATTCAAGCAATGATGAGGATGATCCATTTGCTGCTAGTAATTCTTCTTATAGTCCCAGTCAGAAAGGCAGTAGTGCTTTAGAAGAGGAAGAAGACACGGATCATAGTAATGAAGGAATGGAAATTGATGATGCGAATGAAACTGCAAATGATATTTCCGATGACTGTGACGAAGAAATATTTGAAGTGGAACGTCTGGATGAAGAAATTGTTTCTGATTGGCCAAACAATGTTATAATTTGGTCAAACCCCCTACCAACATTCACACCACGATTTACAGTTAGTGAAGATCGCACTGTTAGCCATGGAGGAATACCTCGAGGATTGAAGCCTGTGGAAATATTTTTCAAGCTGCTGCGTAGAAGTTTTGTTCATCACATTGCTCATTCTACTAATGAAAGGATTGATATTTTCAATAGCAGCCATCCTAAAAACAAACGGACCGGTTTTTACACGTTATGTCCAAACTTTATTTTTCTTCCTTATCATTCCAACCTGATCCAAAACCAAAAACTTATTTCGTTGATGATTTGGTAGATTGTCTAAAAAAAAAACTTTCAAAAATATAGATCAGACTCTCCGTTCCAAAGCATTGATGAATCTATGACAAAATTTCTAGGCCGCTCTACGTTGAAGCAGTATATGCCATTAAAACCTGTAAAGAGAGGCATAAAACTATGGATGCGATGCGACAGTTTGACAGGCTATACGTACGATTTTAATATATATTCCGGAAAAGAAGACCATTCCTATCAATCATCCACATTAGGCGAACGCGTTGTCATGAAATTGTCAGCGACTATTAGACACCCTGACACAACGTTGTGCTTTGATCGCTTTTTCACGTCAGCAAAATTAATTAATAATATACCGTTTCCAGCCTTAGGTACTTGTATATCTAACAGAAAAAATTTACCAACTTTTACTGAGAAACTAAGCAGAGGAGAATATGTCTTCAAGAGCAATTCGTCTGGTACTTTGGCAGTGGTTTGGCAAGACACAAAACAGGTTATAGTGCTTAGCAACTGCCATAAAGCTTCAGTGGACACTGTTACAAGAAAACAGAAGGATGGCAAAAAAATAGATGTAACATGTCCGGATATTGTAAAAACGTACAGATATCTAATGGGTGGCGTAGATTTGGCGGACAAAATGAGTACGTTGTATGAACTTGACCGGAAGTCAACGAAATGGTGGCGAAAAGTTTTCTTTCGGCTTATGATGACATGCGCTGTCAATGCGTGGATAATCCATGCGGAAACAAATCATCCACGGCAAAAAAGAGAACCATTTTTGGGATTTTTAGTGGAGCTTTCCGAATCTCTCATTGACGAAGGAAGCAAGCAAGCGAAAATACGACGCAAAGTTCGAAAAGAACCCTTTAGCACTATGAAAAAACGTATCAAACAAAATCTGGGGGACCATTTACCAACACGAACAAACAAGCGACAACGGTGCGTAAATTGTACTAAAAACGGAAAAGAAAGTCGCACAAATCAGCTTTGTATTGCCTGCAACTTGGCGTTTTGTAAAAAATGTTTCACACCTTGCCATAGAAACTAATTAAAATAATTTTATGCTACAATAAATATTATAAAAGAATAAAATAAATTGAAATAAAGTAAAATATATTCTGATTTTATTATTCAAATTTTGCTTTTCAGGTGTGTTTGGGATGTTTTTGTCCCAGGACGATATCTCCTTTTCGGAACGTCCTAAAAATATATTATGAAATTACTTTTCTTAAAACAACATTAGGAGACTATATCTAAACTCTTTTTTAAGATTGATGGCCACAAAAGTTCTCGTCCCGAAACGGTTAAGGGAATTATTTGATCAGAATTAAAAAAAATTGGGGTGCATAGTGTGAAAGTAGCAAATGGTAATTGTTTGTTGATTTAAAGTCTCGATATGAACTCAGTAACATCATAAAATATTATGACATTTGCTCTGTTCGTTTACGTAATAATTTGTACAAATTACATCTGTTCGTTTACGTGATAATTTGTGACGATTTGAACAAATTATCACAAAATTTACTTGATCCTGTGCGTTTACTTCAAAAATCCAGTAAAAGAGAACAAATGAGAGCGTAAAGTGACAGTTCATTTTTTTAAAACTTGCTAGTTTTTACTGGATATATTTTTGCCAGTAAGAATTTGCAAGCAAGAAAAAACATGTTTGAAAAACATATGATTGAGTTTTGTGGTAATTAAAGCAAAAATAGGAAAAATAGGGAATTAATGCTAGAAGAAGGAAATATTCGTTTGAGAACTAATTTTTCTTACTCTCTGAAATTTCGGTTTTTAGTGGGAAAGTAAACGAACAGAGCTAACAGAAGAAGCCAAGATCATGAAGGGTACCATTCGTTCTTAATTAAATCAGTGTATCATTTGTCTAAAATTGACACAGTCTTGCGGCTAGTGATTTATAACCTCTGCACTACACGTGTGTCAAGAAATTTATGACGTTTTAAATTTCGTCGAGCTGATTATAATGTATATTTTTAATTAATGCGAAAAACTTTTATTTAAGAACACAGACTTTTATTTTTATCAAAAATAAAACCATTGGCTGATTTTTATTTTTTGTGTAATAAAATAATAATAATCATAATCGAATCATTTATTTTTAAATAATAAATGTAATTAAATAATATAAGAGAGATATGGACATTAGATTGATCGTTAAATTTTTTTTTCTTTAATTGATATATGTGCGTTGTCTAAAATATGAGGCTTGCTGTCATAAATGCGTTCTTCATTTTTTAGGTCGATCCGACGGTGGCTAGTGTTGCCCAAAGTACCCGAAGTGTGTTTATATGTGGAAAATATGACTTTTTTTCAGATTCTACGAAAATTTAGTTCTACAGTTAAATTTTTTCGACAAGTTGTTATATGAATCGGTATCAGTACTAAAGTATCTTTTCAAGAAGCTATATAGCTCCAATAAATCTATAATATTAATAGGCTAGGCGATTTTTTGTTACCGATGTTTTGTTGGTTTTGTGAATTGGCTAAGTTGAAAAATGAAGTTGTCTAGAAATTGCTCTCGAATTTCGAGCGCTGAAATCTGTTAGTAATAATAACTCGCCAAGAAATAGCAAATGCCCCAGACCACTTTTGTGCCAAAAAGGTCGTGAAATTTGACGGAAATTTTTTCAACTTTAAGAAATGAATTAAAGCCATCATTATTTTTTTTTTGGTCTCTATACCTATAAGTACTCACACATGAAGTATTGTTTTATTACCACGTTGTTAACCTATTGCGCAATGAGACCAAAGATGGAAAATTTTTTGATAAAATTTTGAAAACTCCTTTTTAAGTTTTAAAAAATTTTCTTAAACAAAATTTAAAAAAATGGATCTGGCAGTTTAAGGTTTTGTTAAATATACATATGTTATAGATTAACTGTGTGAATTTTTAAGTAAATTCCTCTGTCAGAATTTTTTTATAAGGATTTTTTTGCGGATTTCGAGAAAAATTAGATTTTTGTGAAATATTTAATAAATGTACTCTTTCTAAATACTTTGTATCAAAAATTAATCGATTTCTTACTTTTAAATGTTATATTTTATCTTAATAGCCTAGGGTTTCGGAAAAAATAATATGACCCCATTAAACCTTTTGGATTTGGGTTCATATATGTCCTCAAGCTAATAAAAGACAATTTATTCAAAAAATTCAAATATTTTGAAATTTTTTTAAAGAAAATTTTTTAAAACTTAAAAAGGAGTTTTCAAAATTTTATTAAAAAAATTTTCAGTCTTTGGTCTCATTGCGCAATAGATTAACAACGTGGTAATAAAACAATGCTTCATGTCTGAGTTCTTATAGGTATGAGACCAAAAAAAAAAAAAATTATGGCTTTAATTAATTTCTAGTGGTTTTTGGCACAAAAGTGGTCTAGGGCATTTGCTATTTCTTGGCGAGTTATTATTTATTGAAACTATATAACTTTTTGAAAAGATACTTCAGTACTGATACCTACTCATATTGTAGTGTAACCATGTTGTCATACCATAGGCACATCGAATATCACAAACTTCAACTGTGTAGCATGACAAATTAACAACACATGTTAAAGTTGTCATGTTAAGGTGCTATTACATGATGTATTTTTTACATATGTACTGTCAAATTTTCCCACAACAAAAGTTGTACACATCGTGTGATACATATAAAACATTGTTTATGTACAATACATGAGTAAAGTCACATGTACATTTTTCAATTAGAACAGGTTCTATTTTTGCATGACAAACAAGTGAAAATACAACACTGCTTGTGGCGAAAGAAAAACAGAGTACATTTTAAAGATTAATATTGAAAGAAAAATAAATTGTTTAGTATTAATTAACAATTAAAAAATACATAACCTTTTTTCTAACAACAAATTTTTGTAAATTCACAAATTAAATCAGCTGTTGTTTACATTTAGAGGTTATGTCATACGGAAATACATACGCACGTGTGATAGCAAAAATTATGAATCGTATGTAAAAGACAATTTTGACAGATAGAAGAATTTCATATGGATAAAAAAAGTGACAGTACATATGTATGTAAAAAACATTTCGTGTAATAGCACCTTTACAAATGTCGAAGTGGGTTACAAGAATATTAACCGTTTGCATTAATATATGACAACATGTAACCTAAACTGACACCTATAATTTAATTTACTTTTTTTGTTATTCTTAATAAAATATTGAGTGATTTGGGAAATCACTCAATACTAGACAACTAAGTTAATTTTCATAAGTAGTATATAAGACAGAACAATTATTAAATAAAATTAGACTATTATTAACAACTGAATGGCACTTGTCTTTATTTGTAGTAATATTCTCAAAATCTTTTGGCAGTTCTTTTCAACGCCTATTAATAAGCTGAAACCCTTTCAGCTGGATAAATATAATTAAGGGCTATAGGAAAAGTTGACTTTTACAAACTACGAGTAAGGATACATAAAACAATATCCTTCACAATATAACAACTTGTTGAAAAAATTAAACTGTAGAACTAAATTTTCGTAAAATCTGAAAAAAAAAATCATATATTCCCCATATAAACACACTTCGGGTACTTTGGGCCCCACTAGGCACCGACGGATCGAGCTAAAAAATGAAGACAACGCGCATATTAAGAATTAAAAAAAAAAACTCTCATAAAAGCTGCGACCAGTCTAATGGATATATAATAAAATTATATTAATTTCTAAACATCAATCCGGTTCCTGATTTCAACTGGCACATCTAATCACGAAAACAAAAAGATGTTCACAGTAGTTGTAAGATATGTTCGCAATGAATATTCCAAATAGTAAACCGACATTACCATCGGAAATAACAAAAACAGAAATAATATTTTTTCTCGCACATAGCATGTCTAAAATTTTATTTTAAAATAACTTAAATTAAAAGTCTGATGGTGGATTAATTCACAATATTTTGTTTTATTTATAATTCATAAAAAACTAATACAGATTAAAAGATCCCGTTTTTTGTTTCAAAATCGCGCTTTTCATTATTCGGACCGACCCCGCTTTTTGATCAGTTGGTCACGTTAGACATTATCTATATAAATTGATCGACTATTACTTCAAGTTTCAAATAATAATTGTAAAAATTATGATTGGCGAATACTATTTTATAAATACCTTTAACACTTTAGCCACATCATTAACAAATGTTTCATCATAACGTCCTACAGCGTAATGAAGCCAATATGAATGTTTCGTTTCCAACTCATTTTTGGACCACTTTCGCGCCAATGCATGCTTAATACAGCCATAGAATTTTATCAATATATTCTCCTCAGCAAGTTTTTCATCTTTGTAATAAAACTTTCCAATGCTGAATGCCACTTTAAGGTAAAAAAAATACAAACAATAATAAAAAAGTTGTAATAATACATTGAAACGTTCAAAGCGACAAAACCTACACCAGGCTATGACAAAAGATGTACCCAAAGTGCCAAAAACAGCAGGGTAGCAGCCAGTTTTATTGAAGCAAGTGGTATTAGCTCTTACCATAGGCGGAAATATTTTACTTAGAAATATACCCACATAATAAACCAAATAATAAAAACTAAAGTATTCGGCCAATTGTTTGGCTTGTTCAGGCAGTTGGAATTGTATGGCACCCAGTGATGTTAAACAAGCTCTAGAAGAACCATTACCAATGGCTATAAATAACAAGGATACAGAAACTAAAAATCTATAAAGGGAAAGAAAAGCAATGTTAAATAAATGTTAATGCGATACGGCTTTCTTAAGTATTTCTTACATCAATGATATTACCATGTATGGCAATGCTGTGAATACCAGTAAAATCCAACCAAATGCATAAAGATAATAGAATCCCGTTATTGTTCGCACATTGCCTATATAGCTATCAGCTAGTATAGCTCCGAATATAGGGCAAAATTGTCCAAAAAAATTAAATACATGTAAAACAATTGTTGACACATTTTCGCTTAATAATAAATCATCACGTAAATATAATGCCAATATAGCTGGAAAAGAAATAATTTTTGTATAATTCAAGTTTATTTTTGTTAATGAAACTTTAAAATTATTTTATTATTAATTAAATTTTCGACTCTGAAAGAACATTCATCGAATGAATTCACTGACCATATTTTAGTCGTTATCTTCTCTTAAAAAAGAAAACACTAGAAAGGATTTGTTCAACTCAAACATGAATCATTTATATTTATTGATATTTTTTAATCTTTATGAATTAATTATATATGAAATTGATTAAATTTATAATAGTTTATTGTGTTTATTAAATGTGTATTTAAGCCCTGAAAAGAATATTAAAAATATTTCCAAAAATGTAAAAATTTCAGATCTTTAATATAATCTTAATGACATAAAAGATCTTTATAGTTTTATGCATGAAACACATAGACGACGGCGGCTATACGACTACAGTCTGTCAAAAATAAAATACACACGTTTTTATGAAAACGATCATTTGCTGCTGTAGTCAACTTAAGGTGCTATTACATGATGTGTTTTTTACATATGTACTGTCAAATTTTCCCACAACAAAAGTTGTACACATCGTGTGATACATATTAAACATTGTTTATGTACAATACATCAGGAAAGTCACATGTACATTTTTCAATTAGAACAGGTTCTATTTTTGCATGACAAACAAATGAAAATACAACACTGCTTGTGGCGAAAGAAAAACAGAGTACATTTTAAAGATTAATATTGAAAGAAAAATAAATTGTTTAGTATTAATTAACAATTAAAATATACATAACCTTTTTTTAACAACAAATTTTTGTAAATTCACAAATTAAATCAGCTGTTGTTTACATTTAGAGGTTATGTCATACGGAAATACATACGCACGTGTGATAGCAAAAATTATGAATCGTATGTAAAAGACAATTTTGACAGACATGAAGAATTTCACCTTTAAGGTGCTATTACATGAAGTGTTTTTTACATATGTACTGTCACTTTTTTTATCCATATGAAATTCCTCATGTCTGTCAAAATTGGCTTTTACATACGATTCATAATTTTTGCTATCACACGTGCATATGTATTTCCGTATGACATAACCTCTAAATGTAAACAACAGCTGATTTAATTTGTGAATTTACAAAAATTTATTGTTAAAAAAAAGTTATATATATTTTTGAATTGTTAATTAATATTAAACAATTTATTTTTCTTTCAATATTAATCTTTATAATTTACTCTGTTTTTCTTTCGCCACAAGCAGTGTTGTATTTTCATACGTTTGTCATGCAAAAATAGAACCTGTTCTAATTGAAAAATGTACTTGTGACTTTCCTCATGTATTGTACATAAACAATGTTTCATATGTATCACACGATGTGTACAACTTTTGTTGTGGTTAAATTTGACAGTACATATGTAAAAAACACATCATGTAATAGCACCTTTAGTAAATGTTGTATATTGTATCATAACATATCAGTTCCAAGTGAATGCTAGTTTTTATGAAAAAGAAAAAACAAATACTAGAATTTTATCAGCATAAATAATTATAAAATAAAATATGGCAAATAATGCAAATAACGCAAATACATCGATAAGTTTATTTATATAAAAATTAATGTTTATATTTTTTTAGTATGTATTTTCTCTTTCAGTACCAACCAAAATATTTAACATTTTTTTTCATTATAAATTAAAATGCAAGAGGTACGTAACTAAAACTCCAGGGTATATCTCACGACCAAAAAGCAAACACTGACAAGTGTTTTCTCTTATACAAAATAGCAGAAGCGACGAAGCGATCTTTCCTCGTTGGATCGAAAATTACTAAAGAAAGCGTTTTACAATATGAAAATACAACTGAGTGTTCACAACAAATGATTGTATTGTGTATTTCAATACAACATACAATATACAACACCTGTTGTGAATTGCCCAAATGTAAATTTAGCAAAAAAATTTGTGTATTAATTAATTTAAAGAGAAAAACACAAAAATAACGTTTGATGTTGTATTTTTTGTGTGTAATATTTAAATATACACACATACACATATTAAATAATACAAAAAATATACATATATTATATATATGTATGTATGTATATTCATAGTAACTGCATGTTTGAAATAAATCGGTTATTTTATTTACATAAAATTCTGCAGTATTTTGTTGTGGGGAAAATACATTTCTTTTGCATTAACAGAGTGTCACTTCATTTTGCTCAGCGTGACTATGCCACAGTAGATGGCGCCATAATTTTTGTTTGTTCTAATTAGCTTTGCAATAGTTATTTCTATTTTAACATGAATGTTAATATTTTCAACTAGATATCATACAGAACAATGTTAAGAGTATACACGGGCTGGTCTTTTACTTCATACGTTTTTTCATTATTCTTTTACAAATATGAACATAAGTTTGGCATATTAACTTTTTGTTGTCTTTACAAAATAGAGTTACCGAGTTCGTCAATGAGTTTTTTGCTTACAAAACAGTTCTACATAGTTATATAGAATTATTATTCTGCTTTACCTATAAAATATCTGATTGCGATTGCATCTAATTTTTAAAAATTGTTTATAATTACTAAAGCATTATTATTCACATAAATACAAAATTGCACTTTTTAAATATTCCATTCAAATTTAAGAAAATATCAATTCTAAAAACTTTAATTAAAATTTCCAATTATAAATTAGAAAATATTAATTGAATTTCAGAAAATCATATCACAACGTCGGAAATAATAATTTTAAATTTAGAAATATGTTTACATTTAAAAATGTTTACATTTAAAAAAAATATTGCCATTCAAGAGATATTAATAACTTTTCAGTACCGCGATTCAGTAACTTCTTTTAACGATAGTCGAATCGTTAAAAAAAAGAAAATTGCAAAATTATCAATAAAATTTTTAAACGATATTCGCTATTGTTAAAGTCAGCTGTTGTTGTTATCTAAACGACAACCATTTTTGTGTTGTTTATTCAATCGATAAAAACTTAAATTTTTAGGTTGAAATGTAGTCATACATAAATAAAAATCATGAAATAGTGAAAATATTTTGCTTTAATTAAAAAACTTTTTTATATAAAAAAAAAATTAAATTCATTATTTCATTTTCAAATAAATAAACAGAAATATTAGTAAAAAAAATAAACTTAAACATAAAATCATCCTGTCAAACACTAAGTAATTTGTTTTTTTCTATTCTTTGTGTTTTTCGCTTATTTTGACAGAGATGCCACTCCTTTACAATTTAAATAAATAGAAAAACAGATTTGTCGATATTAATTTAAATTCAATGAATTTAAGAAAACCTCAAATGATATTTAAGAATTGCTAACATAAAAATTGTTACATAAGTAAATGTAATTTTATGAGAATGTTATTTTTTATATATAAATTTTCATAATTCTTTTTGGATGAAAATTTGATGTTTTTAGAAAATAAAGATAACATTAAATTATTTTATTTAAAATGTTTGGGACTTTTCGTTTTTTGCGTTTTTCATCCCTAATTTGATTATTTATTATTATAAATTTATTCTCTATGTTTTCAAAATATGGCAATATTTTAAAAAAAAGTTGAGAGAGCTTTTTTTTTTGGTTATTATTTTGTTACTCCATCCGACCTATATGGCCACAATGAAGAAATATTTGGCCAGTTAAAAGAAGCTATACAGCCGTCTCCAATTAGCACGATTTAATGCATATAGCCACTCTACACAACTATTACCTTTGCAATGGAGGTTAGGGCGAGCTATTTAATTAGCAAAAACTAAATTAAACGAGAAGTTATGTCATATAACCGGAAACGCATGCATATAGGTATATAACCTAAATGCATGCCGATCAGCAACTACGATGACCAAAAAGCAAACACCGAAATAAATCCGAAATAATAGAATAGACGAAAACCAACCCAAAGAATTTTCTGAAAAAAATTGGTATTAAGTTTAACAAATTGTTTACTTTTTCCAATATTTTGTTTACATTTATTATCAATACTCAAACCGAGGTGGAGGGTATCAAAGATTCGGCACAGCCGAATTTAACACTCTTACTTGTTTTCGCTAAATTAAAGCATATTTTGCCTTTTTTTTCAAAAAGGGCATTTTTTTTTCCATAAGAAAGCTTAGGATTTTTCCTTAAAGAGCTTTTTGGTCGCTTAGTGGGATGGGAGTGGGATATCTATCAAAATAAATGTTTTGTAACTCAAGACAACAGTTTTTCAATTTTTCACAAATGCACTATTTTGAATTTTTTCCTATTTGTGTGTAAAACCTTACAAATAAAACTTATACTGAGAAACTAGACAAATTAACCTTTCCGAAGGTATGTAACATACCTTCATAACATAACAGAAGAGAATGGTTATCTGTAACCTGAAAGAGTTATTTGCAACATTTCAATCTGAACACGAGGATGTTAGAATTGGCTTCACGAAATTAGCCCAAATGAGGCCAAAACATTGCGTTTTGGCAGAAAGCAGCGGAACTCACACAGTATGCGTTTGCATTTACCATGAAAATGTTAAACTGATGTTGAAGAAAATCAACTTAAAGTATTTAACAGATGATTCGGCAGAAGATTTACACGATTACCGCGATTGCCTTAAATTGACTATGTGTCCTAATGCAACAACTTCTTGCCACTTAGGTGAATGTACCAATTGCCCGAAAACCACATTCATCAAAGAAAATTTAATCAACTCTTTAAGGTGCTATTACATATGTACTGTCACTTTTTTTATCCATATGAAATTCTTCATGTCTGTCAAAATTGTCTTTTTACATACGATTCATAATTTTTGCTATCACACGTGCGTATGTATTTCCGTATGACATAACCTCTAAATGTAAACAACAGCTGATTTAATTTGTGAATTTACAAAAATTTGTTATAAAAAAAAAGGTTATATATTTTTTAATTGTTAATTAATACTAAACAATTTATTTTTCTTTCAATATTAATCTTTAAAATTTACTCTGTTTTTCTTTCGCCACAAGCAGTGTTGTATTTTCATTTCTTTGTCATGCAAAAATAGGACCTGTTCTAATTGAAAAATGTACATGTGACTTTCCTCATGTATTGTACATAAACAATGTTTCGTATGTATCACACGATGTGTACAACTTTTGTTGTGGGAAAATTTGACAGTACATATGTAAAAAACACATCATGTAATAGCACCTTTACATGAAAGATGAAAAACTGGAACACAAAAGTATGGCAATCATATCCGACGATTTAAAACATGATACCGTTGTAGTTTATGAGTACCAGAAGAGAATACTAAAATTTCTAAAATCTAAATTTACAGTAAAGAAGGTATACTACGTTTCGGACGGAGCTCGTCAACATTTTAAAAACAAAAGTAGCTTGGCAAATCTTATGGCCCATGAAAAAGATTTTGGAATACCAGTTGAGTGGCATTTTCATCCTACTGCTCATGGTAAAAGAGCATGTGATGGTATTGGAGCAAACCTTAAAAAAAGTGCAGCGAAGTATAGCCTCCAGTGCTCTCATCAAGATCGCATCTTAGATGCGACTGCTTTATTCCATTGGGCAAAGAATTATTGTAAAGAAACTAAAATAGTTTTTAGTAGCAAAGAGGATCATCAGGAAATATTGAAAACACTGAAGAGCAGATTCGATGCTGCGGTAACAATCAATGGCACCGCTCAATACCATGCTTTATACCGCTTGTCGATGGAAGACTCAAGTTGAAAAAGTTTTCTGCCTCTATTCAATGCGATTTCTTTCCAAAGACAACAAATAAACCAGCAGCGAAATCAACAGCTGAACCTAGTAACGCCAAGAAAGGATTGACAAAAAAAACGCAGTAAATAAAGGCGACAAAAAAGCTGGATGAAAGACTGGGTATTTAAAAATTTACAAGACTTAAATACTTCATCAGCTACAATAAATTAAGTATAAAAATAGTTATGATATAAATGGATCTAATGCAATTAAGATTAAATTTTAATAAATTATTTATCTTTTTATTTTTAATATTATTATTATTATTATACATTAATTTAATTATTTTTAAAAATAAAAAAAAAATAATAATTTTTCAACATTTCTATAGAAAAAAAAGTGATTTTTTTCCTGAGGTTAACATATTCTGGGTATTACACTATTGAGGGTATAAAATTTTAGTTAGGTATGTTATATACCTTCGGAAAGTTTAGTTTGTCTAGTTTCTCAGTATAAGTTTTATTTGTAAGGTTTTAGACACAAATAGGAAAAAATTCAAAACAGTGCATTTGTGAAAAATTGAAAAACCGTTGTCTTGAGTTATAAAACATTTATTTTGATAGATATCCCACTCCCATCCCACTAAGCGACCAAAAAGCTCTTAAAGGAAAAATCCTAAGCTTTCTTATGAAAAAAAATGCCCTTTTTGAAAAAAAAGGCAAAAAATGCTTTAATTTAGCAAAAAAAAAGTCTACAAATTTTTTTTTTTTTAAGTATTTTTTTCCGAAATATTGAAGAAATAGCTATCTAAACTCTTTCGGATAAAATTTTCTAAGAACAATAGGTAATAAGTTACATGGTTGAGAAAAAAACACCTTTTGGCCAAAATGTCAAATTTTGATCCCCTCTAACTCAGAGAGATCTGAACCGATCTTGTTTAAAAATTGTGTCTAAACTACTATCCAATAGGACTAACCTTGGTGCAAATTTCATCCCGATCGGAAGACATCGGTTTCAAAAGTTGGTGCACTTGACATGAAATCCCCCATATATATACATATATAGAAACAATTCCTGTTCGGACATTGTCTATTTAGCAGCTCAAAACAATGTCTCAAAATATTAATACACTTATCGACAGATAATACAATAAATATATTGTATCAAAATGTTCGTCTCTACGCAAACAGCTTTGATTTCAACTACTACATTATTGAATTAACAGAAACTTGGCTGAATGATAAAAAAAACAAGTAAGAGTGTTAAATTCGGCTGTGCCGAATCTTTGATACCCTCCACCTCGGTTTGAGTCTTGATAATAAATGTAGATGAAAAAGTAAACAATTTGTTAAATTAATACCAAATTATTTCAGCAAATTCTTTGGGTTGGTTTTCGTCTTTTCTATTGTTTCGGATTTATTTCGGTGTTTGCTTTTTGGTCATCATGGTTGCTGATCGGCATGCATTTAGGTTATATACCTATATGCATGCATTTCCGGTTATATGACATAACTTCTCGTTTAATTTAGTTTTTGCTAATTAAATAGCTGGCCCTAACCTCCATTGCAAAGGTAATGGTTGTGTAGGGTGGCTATATGCATTAAATCGTGCTAATTGGAGGTGGCTGTATAGTTTCTTTTAATTGGCCAAATATTTCTTCATTGTGGCCATATAGGTCGGATGGAGTGACAAAATAATAACCAAAAAAAAAGCTCTCTCAACTTTTTTATTAAAATATTGCCATATTTTGAAACATAGAGAATAAATTTATAATAATAAATATTCAAGTTAGGGATGCCAAACGCAAAAAACCAAATGTCCCAAACATTTTAAATAAAATAATTTGTTCTCTTTATTTTCTGAAAAACTTCAAATTTTCATCCAAAAAAATTGTGAAAATTTATATATAAATAACATTCTCATCAAATTGCGTTTATTTATGTAACAGTTTTTATGTTCGCAATTCTTAAATATCATTTGACGTTTTCTAAAATTCATTGAATTTAAATCAATGTTTTCTGTAGTCCGATTCTGTAAATTTCAACGATCCGACAATCGCAAAATATATCGACAGCTATTGTTGTTTGCACTAAGGATTAAGTAATTCACTAAGTACATACATCTTAACGACAGTCGACAAATCTATTTTTCTATTTATTTAAATTGTAAACGAGTGGCATCTCTGTCAAAATAAGCGAAAAACACAAAGAAGAATAGAAAAAACAAATTACTTCGTGTTTGACCGGATGATTTGATCTTTATGTTTAATATCTCTATTTTTTTACTAATATTTCTGTGTATTTATTTGTAAATGAAATAATGAATTGAATATGCTATTTAATTTTTTTATTTATATAAAAAAGTTTTTTAATAAAAGCAAAATATTTTCACTATTTTATGATTTTTATTTATGTATGACGACATTTCAACCTAAAAATTTAAGTTTTTATCGATTGAATAAACAACACAAAAATAGTTGTCGTTTAGATAACAACAACAGCTGAGTTTAACAAGACCGAATATCGTTTAAAAATTTTTCTGATAATTTTGCTATTTTCTTTTTTTAACGATTCGACTATCGTTAAAATTTGCTGAATCGCGATACTGAAAAGCTATTAATTTCTCCTGAATGTCAATATTTTTTTGAAATGTAAAAATTTTTTAAATGTAAACATAGGTATTTGCTGTTTTTTTTTTTTTTTTTTTAATTTCAATTTGTGTTTAACGAATAAAATTTATATATTAAAGATGCAATTGATGTCTTCTAAATTTAAAATTATTATTTCCGACGTTTTGATATGATTTTCTGAAATTCAATTAATTGTAATTTATAATTGGAAATTTTTAATTCCAGTTTTTAGAATTGATATTTTCTTAAATTTGAATGGAAGATTTAAAAAGTACAATTTTGTATTTATGTGAATAATAATGCTTTAGTAATTATAAAAATTTTTTAAAAATTAGATGTAATCGCAATCAGATATTTTGTAGGTAAAGCAGAATAATAATTCTATATAACTGTGTAGAACTGTTTTGAAAGCAAAAAACTCATTGATGAACTCGGTAACTCTATTTTGTAAAGATAACAAAAAGTTAATATGCCAAACTTATGTTCATATTTGTAAAAGAATAATGAAAAAACGTATGAAATAAAAGATCAGCCCGTGTATACTCTTAACATTGTTTGTATGATATCTAGTTGAAAATATCGACATTCATGTTAAAATAGAAATAACTATTGCAAAGCTAATTAGAACAAACAAAAATTGTGGCGTAGTCACGCTGAGCAAAATGAAGTGACACTCTGTTAATGCAAAAGAAATATATTTTCCCCACAACAAAATATTGCAGAATTTTATGTAAATAAAATAATATACCGACTTATTTCTAACATGCAGTTGTTATGGATATACATACATACATATATAATATATGTATATTATTTGTATTATTTAATATGTTTATATAAATTTATAAATAAATTTATACATAAAATTTTTTTTTTGCTGTATTTACATTGTTTTTTTTTTTATTAACAACTAGGTATTTTCGCATTATTTGCTTTAGATGTTGGTGAATTTTTACTCCCTTTATATTAACTCGTAGTGTCTGCTTGTCGAAAAAATTTTGGATCGATTTTAACCCCTTTCCCGTGAGCCATTCGATCTGAAATTTTGCAGGCAGGCTCGTGGTAATAACAGAAATGATGTAACAAATTTTTTTAGTGATGCCAAAACAATGGAAACTTTTAAAATTTTCTACCAGAGTTAATAAAAAAATGTACAAAGTGTTAATTTTTATTATATTATTACCACAACGACCACAAAAACAACAAGTCCAGCTATGACAACAACACAACATTTAGAATAACAACAAGAACAATATAGAAACATCATATTTTTCATTTTTTTTTTACTTTTTCAGAGATTTCCCCGGACCTGTTCCAGCGATTTTATGATTTTTGAAATAGAAATCTTCCCATGAATTTGGTGAATCATTCTCACTAAAAATGATCACTGTAGCTGCACTATTGAGGGCGTGATCGTGACAAGAACAACATAGAAAATTATATTTTTTCAAGACTTTTTTAGTTCTTCATTCATATCTCGGTCCCTAATCGAGCGATTTGGACGATTTTAAATAGCAAACTTTTCAGGATGTTAGTGAATCATTTTTTATGTCACCCTAGCACCCTAGCTGCCCAATTGATGCCGTCATCATGATATCCACAGACGGACAGACGGACATCGCTATATCAACTCCGGTTGTTATAAGGATCACAAATATGTATATATATTTTATGCGGTCCAAAATTTTTTTTCTAATTATTACAAACGGAATGACAAACTTATATATACCCTCTGCACACTGGAGTGGAGGGTATAAAAATATTCATAATGCTGAAATATTATATCCAAAATACCAATTATTCAGATACGATCGGCTTCACAAACTTGATGAGGGAGTTCTTATTGCCGTATTAAATTTATTTTCTTGTGAACGTATTGAATTTTACAGACTGGTAAAATCGAATTTGTTGCTGTTATAATTAGACTTACAAATGGATACTTATTTATTACCTGCTCCTACATTCCTCAGAATTCTTCCTCTGATATCTATGATGTACACATTTCTGAAATAAATTCCGCTATGCAACAATTTAAACCATCCGATATATTTGTGGTACTTGGAGACTTTAACCTTCCAAATATATTGTGGAATAAGCCTTTGTAACTTAATTATTTAATTCCGACAGTATCAAATTAATTTATTCTATCACTGGTTGCCTGTGGTCTCTTCCAATTTAACCATGTACACAATGCTTGTGGGAAACTTTTGGACTTGCTTTTGTTAATCAGCCTTCATCTCGGAAACTGTTCCAAATATAATTATTCGCGATAATAATGGTCCAACATGGAATAATAAATTTTTAACCAATGCTAAAAATAGCAAAAACAAATTTTACAAGAAATATAAGAGGTCTGGCTTCTCAGCTGATTTTACAAATTACTCTATCGCACGCTCCGAATACAATATCACAAATAAATTGGCATATGATAACTATAAAGCACGTATGACAACAAAAATTAAATCTAAATCGTTTTAAAAATTTATCAATTCCAAACGTCAAGCTTCTGATTATACAAAATATCTGGAATTTGGATCCTGTATTGCTGATGATTTGCAATATGTATTCCAAAAATACATACGATATTACTCCGTATCCCTTTGATCTATCGCATTCATCGGGTATACATTTTTCATTTATCAGCAATGAAACCGTATTATTGAACTTAGAAACATTAAAATCTTTTTTCAATTCTGGTCCTGATGGAATACATAGTTGCTTTCTCAAAAATTGTGCTTTATATTTGTGTGGTCCATACTATATCTTCAATAAATCTATTAAATTAAGTTATTTACCACTCGAATGGAAAAAATCTTTTATAACTCATATGTTTAAAAGTGGAAGCAAACTTGAAGTATCAAACTAAGCTGAATGTTATTCCTAAACTTATATAAAAGATTTTTAACTTCTTCGCTGTTATCTTCATGTCATCATGGTTTCCGCAAATGGCGTTCCACAACAACTAACTTCCTGGAATTTACCACTGTGATAAATAATAGCTTTTTAAATAACATGCAAACAGATTTAATTAACACGGAATTTAGTAAAGCATTCGACAAAGTAAACCATGTTATTTTATTTTACAAATTATCACTTATGGGATTTAGTATTACAGGCCTTAAGTGGCTGAGTTTATATCTAATAGAACACAAGTAAGGTTCATAGATGATGCATCAAAATTCATTGAGTCATTCTTGTGGCAGGGAAGTCATACGGGTCCCTACTGTTCACTTTATTTATAAATGATCATCCATTATTTTGTATTCTAAAGTTCTAATGTGTGCAGAAGATGTCAAAATTTTTAATACTATTTAAGAGCCTATTTAAGTTATCAACTTTTACTGCAGTCGGATATTGACAAACTTTCCCAAATGGTGTAGAATAATTTTAATAACCCTAAATATTAAAAAATGTAACTATATGTCATTCCTCAGAATTAGAAAATTCGATTCCAGTATTATATTAACACTGGTAAAAGTTCACAATATTATTGATCTTGGTATTTTGTGAGATCACAGGCTTAATTTTCGTGATCACATTGCGTTAACTGCCAACAAAGCTAATGGTGTTCTTGGTTTTATGAAACACTGGTCCAAATAATTTTCTGATCCATATAAACCGAAACATTATATACCTCGTAAGTTCGCCCTATTCTTGAATATGAATCAATTATCTGGGATCCTTGCCATACCATTCATATGAACAGTATTGGATCGGTGTAAAAGCAGTTTTTGATATTTTGTTAACGAGGACTTGGATGGAATTCATACATATGAGCTACCGCCATATGTTAATAGACTTGGTCTTATTAAGTTACCAACTTTAAAAAGTCGTCAAGTTATGCTGAATATCTCATTTCTACTTGGATTAATTCGTAGTGATGTTGATTCTGAGTTCCTGCTTGGTAAAGTGAACTTTTGCGTTCTAATTGAACCAACTCGTAACTACCAGCTATTAAATCTATAATACTATCGATCTTTTTTAGTTTTTGGTAAAATTTTCTTTTTTCATCCAAGAAATTCGGCTAGGTTGGTCACAATTTAAATGCAAATAACTTTTTTGCAGTTTTCTCCCAACGTTTCGAAGCTTGTATGGCTTCTTCTTCAGGGGATGTCTTTATTTAATTCTATAAATCACAATTTTTATACTTATAAATAAATACAATTAATTCCTTAACTTACGTGTTTTGTGTTTTCTCTTGTCCTAATTGTTTTTTGTCATGTTTAATTTTTTTACATTTTCATTTTATATGTAAAAATTAAGACATGTCTGTCTATATGTTCAAAATGTTAGTTGATAATGATTGTTTATTTTGTCTTTGTCCTCTTTAGTATTCATCGTTGTTGTAAGTTTTTTCTGTATATTAAGCTTTCTAAGGTAAACCGTTTGTTTGTATTATTTTCTATGTCCAATATTTTAATCTTGTCAAAATCAGCTGATTGATTATGTTCTAGTATATGTTGTGATAATGCTGTGCTTATTCTTTGGTGTCTTATGTCTGCTTTGTGTTCTTACATTCTCTTTTCAAGCGACCTTTTTGTTGTTCCTATGTACACTTTGCATGTTATTTCGTAAATAACATTATTATCGATCTGTTTATGCAAACCATGACTCCTTTCGTCGTATATGTCAAATTTTCAACAAATGTTATCATATTAATAAATTCTCTGAGTGCAATGATTTAAAATGAAAAGTTATTTTACATTTGAATACTTAATATTTCTTTCAGGGACCGTAAATAACAGTTATCCAGAAAAAAACTCAAAAACTCTCCATGTTAGAGTCAACGGCAACTATACTGTCATACATCAATAGATTCGTATTGAATGAAGTGCTCTTTCAGAATCTTATGTGATCTTAAAAAACGAGTTAAGAGTTATTTTTCAACGGAAAAAGAAAAGATTTTCTGCTGAAAGATTTTAACGCAAGCCGCTCAATACCAATTTAAGAGCAGAGAATGCACCTTCCACGCTTACCTTCGTTGCAGGAACACACTGTACACTTTTTATCAATTTATATAAGTATAGATATATACATATGTTGGTTCCTTTAGGGCATAGGGCCTAAAAGAACTCAAATTATCGACTTCATTGTAAGCTTTCTTTCATCCTCTTTATCATTTTCTTCGCTTTCTTGTTTCCAATCTATATTTAGGGTGTTCAAATACTGCCCCAAAAGCGATGTATGACATTGAGATATATCGCAAACATTTGGCGAAGATTGGAAGACATCCGATGAAAATCGTGAAGCTTCCTTGCGAAAATCTCTGGGTGTCAATTCACATAAAATGAGATTTATTTTCTGACGGGAAAAATAGAACTCCTCAAATAAGTTTTATTTTACGACGACGTAATAAAACTTACTCTCTTTTTAAGAGTTTTGATCCAACCTTTATTTTTTAAGTCGCAAAATAAATGTTATAAAAGAAATTTTTAATATCACTTATAAGCGTTACGGTCCCTGATTTCTTTGTATTACATATTTAGTCTGTAAGGATGTATAATCTATAGACTTAAATAAATAAATAAAAATAAAAGGAATAAAGCGATAAAGCAGGAATTTTCAATTAGTATATTTAATTTTTATTAAGTTCCTAAATATTTTACTTCCTGTGCATTAAATTTTAATCAATAAGATTTTACTGGTTTAGCAACTAAAATTTCAGTATTGGTACAAATTTACTGACAACTCTCTTTTTTTCAGTAATCAGTAAAATATTACAGGTAATGCAAATTAAATTTAATTATTGGTAAAAATTTACTGATTACTTAAAAATAAATTTAAGTAATCAGTAAATTTTTACTGGTAATGCAAATTAAATAGCAGTATCATTAAAATTTAGTTTTACTGCAATTTTACTGGTACTGCAAAGTGCCCATCTATGCCAACCGGGACAATATGTCCTCTAGCATTTTTTTCTGTGAGGACTTAGCTTGTTATGGAAAGTCCATTTTTCCGTTTTATGTATATTATGTACATTTATAACACATTTTCGATTGTCTCAATATACTTAAATAGATGTTTATATACTAAAGTATGGCAAGCCATTTTTGACTACGATATTTTAACATTTTTAAAATGTATTAATAGAATTTTTTCTAAATTGCAACGAATGTATACAGTGAGAAATCTTTAATTCTATCACCGATTACGAGATGTACCCAATAAACTTTGGCAGCTTGTCCTGCAAAACTTAATATTTCAACTTATCATGTTATAGTTGGTAGCGATCGAATTAAAACTAAGGAATTTAAAACAAAGTAGGTTTTGGAAAAACGTCAAGTTGCAAAGGACGACTATCGAATCCTTCACTAAATATATTTAAACAATCAATTGGTTGAGACTACTCTTGCTATTTTTGAAAAATTAAAAAATATGAACTGTGTGCTGTCATCGAACATCTTATATATTAAAAAAAAATTATGAAAACTAAAGTCAGTCCGTCTGGCCGTTCTATTCGGCCGATTTCCTTCATTTCGTTTTTAATGAAAGGTCTTTAGACACAGATATGTCATCAATCATTGAAATTTACTCAACTCCCACCTTACTCAAACGCGATTCATCCCTGTACATTTCTTATGGGACACATTCACTCAAGCAATTCGAATTCTCATAGCTCCTCTTCTAATGAATGGATCTTGATCGTTTCACTCTCAGAACACTCAGTGGATCAAGCTCTTTCTTTTGACTGTTAAATTCTTTGAGTTTGAGGAAAGTTATGCGTGCACAATCAACTTTACATTATGCAACACGAAAGTTAACATACAGATTTCATTACAATAATTGCATAACACATACCCTGTGTTGAATTGTGAATTGCCAAAAATTTGAATACCTTTAGGTGGCATACAAGGTGGCCTTTATTTCTGCGTGTTCAACAAATATTTATAATAAAATAAACTTAATGAATTAAATAGATTAAAAAACATTGAAATAAATAAATTGAATGATAAAATAAAATTTTCTAGAATTTGCATTCGAATTTCGAGGGCTGGGCTATGCTGGTTTCTACTTAAAAAGCAAAACACCTAAAGAAATCTAAAATAAGTAAAACAAAGTTCATGACACATCTTTACCAGCGTTTTAGACTATCTACAACCGCGTAAATGAATATAAGCGTAGCCGTATTCACAAATGATGAACCTCGTTCTGGACGTCCTTTTGATGCAGTTGTTTCGGATATCATATATAAAATCCACAATATAGTTTTGAGTGAGAAACGAGTTGAAGTGCGTGAGCTAATTGAGGCAACGGGCATATCACATGGTTAAGTGATTTTAATTTTGCACGACAAGTTCAATTTCAGAATAAACGAGAATAAACGCAATCGTGTTACTTGCTTTTTTTTAGAACTTTTCCGTAGTGATCCTTAAGGTGTGTTTACACTATGTGTATTTTCCATGTGTAAATTCAGTTTTACGATCCATACGTAATTCCGTGTGTGTGTCAAAATTGCCGTTTTACATATGATTCATAATTTTTGCGTTCAAACGTACATATGTATTTCCGTATGACATAACCTCTAAATGTAAACAACAGCTGATTTAATTTGTGAATTTACAAAAAATTATTGTTAAAAATAAAGTTATATATTTTATATATTTTTAAATTGTTAATTAATATTAAACAATTTATTTTTCTTTCAATATTAATCTTTATAAATTACTCTGTTTTTCTTTCGCCACAAGCAGTGTTGTATTTTCATATGTTTATCTTGCCAAAATAGAACCTGCTCTAATTGAAAATTTTACATATGTCTTGCAAAATGTGTTGTACATAAACAATGTTTGAAAGGGTTCACACTATGTGTACAAATTACACGTGCTAAAAAAATAAGAAAAACACGAGCAAAACACGTAGTGTGAACGCAGCTTTATGAATTTCGTCGCCGAAGCATAACTGTTTATGAGACATGTATTCATCACTATACACAAAAAATGAAGCAGCAGTCAAAGTAGTGGATTTTAAAGGTGAATCCTCCCCGACGAAGGCAAAGACAGTAAAATCGGCTGGTAAGGTTATGGCCAACGTTTTTTGAGATATGCATGGATATGTTTATATTTATACTCATTTCATTTAATAATTGCTTTCAATTAAAAAACCACGAAAATGCCTAAAATTATTATAAAAATTATAGCCATTATAATTTGAAATCTAGACTTTTCTGTTTATCTCTTATCTTGGTTATAATATTGGGTTTAGAACAGGCTGGAGGGTATCAAAGGGCAAAGCCGAATTTAACACTTATTTAACAAGTATTTTTAAGAATACTAGCAGATTCCAGCCCTCGAAATTCGAGTGCAAATTCTAGAAAATATTATTTCATTAAATAAAGACCCTAAAGGTATGCTAATCAATTATAGGCAATTCAGAAATCAACACAACAAAAACAAACTCATTTTTATTACAAACTCATTAACAAATTTAATAAACACACACATAGCTTGTATAAATTTATGTTTGTGTTAGTAGCAACTTTAAATGCAACTTACTCAAAATAAAGGAAAAATTTAAAAATACGTAAATCTGCAAAACGGCTAAAAAGAAATACCTTTCAAATATTATACGTTTGGTCAAAATCGGGATAAAACGGTAGAAGAAAACATCGGTCACAAGAAATCGCCTATTAATATTATAGATGTACTTTCTAAGAAAATTTACTTTTTTAAGAAAAGCTACTTTTTAAAGAAAATTTGATTTTTTGAGAGAATGTAATTTTGTTGATAATTTAGATTTTTTTTTGACTTGTTGTGTTGTTGAAGGGTGAATATAGTTCGGCTTACAATTACACTGTGTAAGAAGAAGTTGTAACTCAAACAAATTAAAAATTTGTTTTAAAATAATCCCTGATGTTGATCAACAAAGTTGATAGAAATATATTGGAAAAGAATATTGTTATAAATATTGTTTAAAAATTAAAAAAAACTTGTTTTTATTTATTTTTAACAAAATGTTCTTATAACAAAGGGAATGTTTTAACAACCGATGGCCTTAAGCCGAACTTTATTCACCCTTCAGAATGTAATTTTTTAAGAATATTTACTTTTTTGAAAAAAATTTACTTACAAAAAGGAATATATATTTCTATTATATTGGCTATTTTTCATTTATGTCGGGATAAAGATAATATTTGCTCAAACAATATGACAGGTGGAGGGAGTATAACCATTCGTACACGCTCGTACAGCAAGCGCTACAACTACTACGACCACAACAACAATTACAGCAATCACAAACAAAATAAAGATTATTAAATACAAAAACAACATAGAAAATTAATATTTTTCAGGAGTTTTTTTACATTTTCATTGAAATCTCGTGATCCGTTGAACCGATTTTGATGATTCTAAATAATAATAAGCCATATTATGTAAAACGAGGAGTCTAGCTTAATTATTGACGGCGTGATTGTGATTTTCACGGGCATACGTACAGACGGACATCGCAAAATCAACTTTTCTTATAAGGATCTAGGTAATATATAGTTTATGGAGACTCCGGTATTTATTTCTATGATTTACAAACGAAATGAGGAAAGATGTTGTGGAGGGTATAACAAAAGTATTATGAATTCATCCATTCATGTTTTGTATGCACTTATTTATGCGAATTCATCTTACAGACCCTTTTAGACAGTCTTTATCAAGTTATACTCTGCATTTTGGAAAAATTGTATCGCATAAAATTAAGAATATATTTTATATTATTATACCCTATACCACAGTGTGGTCTGGATATATTGACTTTGTGCTGATGTTTGTAACTAACAAAAATATTTGACCTAGACCCATCTTTTATTATACCGATCGACTTATATCACTTTCTGAGTCGATTTAGCGATGTCCGTCTGTCCGTCCATCTGTGTGTCCATGGAAACCTTGTAATCAAACTACAAACTACTACTACTGAAATTTGGTATATAAGCTTATATCGGCCATAGCATGAACGTTATTTAAATTGGTGAAAATCGCTGTATGCTCAGACCTAGTCCCCATACAAACGACCTCTATGAATACTTAAATTCTCATAAAATCCAAATTATGTTATAGATCTCGGTCAAATTGGGTTTGTATATGTTCATTTTATCAATTTATCAGTAGTCCAAAAATAAACGCTATAGGACAATTCTTAGTCATAACCCACATATAAATCTGCTTCACTTAAATCTATCAAAAAACAAAAATATTGCATATTTTTTCTTAAATTTGGTTTATATATGTTTTTTGCAAAATATAAGTGACTTTACCAAATATGGTCAGGATCGGTCCATTTTTCAACCTAGTCCCCATACAAATATAGCATCCGATATGAATTTTCTGCAGCCAAAAAATTAATAACAATATATATGTATTATATCCAAATAGTTGGACCTAAGAGATAGGGTTTCTAGGCGCATGGTATAGGGTATCGTATAGTCGGTCTAGACTATAATTTTCGTACTTGTTTTTTATTTTTGTTTCCTTTTGATATCATTTAAAATTTAATTAAATTGTTTTTTTTTTTCTACTTGATATGGACTGAAATAATATTATTTATTATTTATGTATGTATATTCATTCTTTTTTTTGTTTGTAGATCGCAAATAATTTTAATACTTTAAATCAGTTGGCCATCCCTGTTATATGTGAATGTATCTACATTTTGATTCCGTAAAGATGTAAATCTGTATCTAATCTGTATCTTTGGCCCATTGTATTTTTCATTAATTCCATTTTGTTAGTTATTTGTATTTTGTTGTATTATTGTTGACTAATATTTAGTTACTCACTTCTTATACCATTGGCGGCAAATGCTTCAAAAAGTTTTGCCATCAATATAAATATTATGGCCATAGGATATTTGGGACGTCTGGGTGTCAATTGTGTTACAAGGCCATAACCTTCAGATTTTTTGTTTCCATTTAGTATTTTTTTAGATACCACTGACGACAATTCTGATTCATTATCATTTAAGGTTAACAAACCCATGGCAGGTAATGCTTTTATAAAAAAAATGAAGATAATTTTAGGAAAATAAAACACATGTAATCGTATATAAAAACTTACTCTCCTCGCTAGCTATTTGGGAGGCCCTAAACATTGCGAATTTTTTTTTATAATCTATCTTTTTTTATATTCTTGAATTAATGTGCCGTTTTGTCTATATCGAATAACAATAACAACTTGATGTTGTTATATGTATGAATGCAATAAAAGTGCTTTCTCAACCGCAAATACGGCGATTTTCAACATAGTTAACTGTTAACAATCATCACATACGACTTCTCAAGTTGCATGTTATTTATTTAAATGAATGAATAAAGGTAGATTTGGTAGATTTTACTCGTATATACATACACACATATATAAGCATATTATATTTTAGGTTTTTTTTTTTTTTTTGAACTATTTATTGAAAATGATTGCACTTTCTTTGAATTATATATTAAAATGGTATCACTTGTGGGTTTTATTTATGGAAAATATATAATTGTATTAATTATTTAATTTATTAAGTGGTCTTTATATATTGCAAAATATTTTTAAATGCTATTCTTGGTTAAGCTCTCGGCAAATACTAATTTATTTTTTGAGTTTAAACTTAACTTTTCACGTTCAGCAGTCTGAGAGTCTGCCAGTTGTATGCTATCGTTTTAAAATTGTTTTCTTCTTAACGACTGTTCCATACGTCTAGTTAGATAGAATCTATCACACCCATACATACACATACATACATATACTACGAACATGAGTATATTAAATCTTGCAGTATATTGTTTTACACGAGACAGTTTATAAATAACGATTGCTCTCGTTCATCACACGATAACAGTTTGTGTTATCTGTATTATTTGTTTGTTTATTTCGATTCTTGAGCTGAAGGTAAATGCAAGTGGTACATACTCTTCTATCTAGTGACTAGTTGGGTAGGCCAGGTTATTCTACTGAAATTGAAAAATTACTCATTTTCCGTGATGATTTTGAGATTGATCCGAGAAGAAAAAAATTGGGTTCATAGGTAAATGTACTGGTTTTCGGCCACCTTCTAGTAGTCGGCCAGTTTCATGTTTCGACTTGAATAATAAGAACTAAACACCAAAAAGTGTGAAACTTTGTATTAGAGAACCTTTACAAAACGTTATTATACCGCGAGAAAAATTCTCCCATGTGTACATGCGTTAGTAAGTTCACAAATTGAGTCTCAGTTGGCCGATATTTGTCAAAGAAGTAACATCGCGAGTTTTACTAAAATTTTATTAGTGGTACGAGATTTTTAATTGGTTAGTTAAAGTTTCTTATTAAATAAATTTCCATCTATTTTTTTTTTTAAATTGGAAACATTAGTTTTAAAAAATTTAATTAAAAAAAATTAATTTTTTTTAATTTTATTAGTAAAAATTTGCTTGGCCAGATACTAGTACACAGTTTGCTTTAGCTTTTGTTTTCGGCCATGGTGGCCGACTACTGAAAAAACATATAATGTTGCATATTGGCTTGAAATTTCCTAGCAACATTGTTTCAAGGATATCTTAACGAAACATAAAATTTCTCTCCGCTTACTCCCAAAATTTCAGTTTTCGGCCTAGATAAATGAAACTATATTTCAATTGGCCGACTTCTAATTTTTTGGCTCCAATAGTCGGCTGCCAATTTTTCTTATTAATATACACACCATTTACCTTATTTCATTAAAAATAAATATTTTTATTATTTCATTAAAAATAAATAAATGTTGTTATAATTATGTATTACTTTTAGTAATATCAATATGACCATAAATCAATGGAAATGGCTTTGGAGGAAAGGCAGTTCAGATTGACCGATTAACCATAACAAAGGGAGTAATTGAAGAATTAAAACTGAATTTGAATAACAAGGGTCTTGACACTAATTTGATTATTATCGAGCTATTGATAGCAGAGAAAAATGAAAAGAAAATTGCAGAAAATATGGAAATACTACTTGAAGAGAATTAAGTTGGAATTGCTTTTTTTCTGAACCTTTAAATGATGTTATTTTAATGGCTGATGGTAATAATCAAGATAGTATTTCACTTCCTGATTTTAACATTCCAACTGGTATTTTTGATTTCAATGATGAAGGCAACCTAGTCCAATTTCAATTTCCAGCTATTTCAACAATATCTCTGCATTCTAGCGTTAATGAAGTTGACAAAATTTCAATGCCAAAGGAAACAATTGTTTGACTTCAAAAAGTAATACTTATTATCGCAGACTTTCCAATGTATCCACAGAGTCACATTTATCTTCTTTGAGCAAGCTCAATTACAATTAACAAGCCAAAGTATTTCATCTTCTTTAGGAAAACACATTCATTATCCTAAGCCAATAAGTTTTACTGGTAAACGTAAGAGGAACAATGAACAAAAGATACCTACTGCAATCTCAGCAGCGGGTTGGAGGCAAATATTTATCGAAAAAGAAAAAAAAATGTATACAAGAATATATTGAAAAAAGAAAGAAAGAACGAATTATAAAAAAATGATAAACTATTGCACCAAAAAAATAAAATTGAGAAATCGAAAATTATGCCAAAAAAGTTGAAAGTTGAGGAGCTAACTTGAAAAATATCGGTTGTGATGAATGTCTCAATTGGTATTATTTAAAATGACAAATTTAAATAATATGGCTTACGAAGAAGCCGCAATACAAGATTTCACTTGCAATAGTTGCAAATTGCAACAATAATTTAAGCCTGTGTTGAAAAATTTAAAAAAAAATACCAAAATACTGAATTAATTTTATGTTCCTTACTTAAACATACATTGAATATTTTTAATTCCTTTTTTTTATTATTTTTGTAAATAAATAAACGAAAACTTAAAAATCTCTTCTTTTTGTTATTAATTTCATATTTTTTGATGACCCAAACACTGTGGCTGATAACTAAAAATTTAATGGCCAAATTATAATTTTTTGTGGCCGAATACTAAATATATCTAGGTGTTATTAAAAAATATTAATTCCTGAAATACGGTTGCGAATGAAGGAAATATTTTTATTGTAATCGCAGCCAAATTTAATTAGACGTATATTAAAAATTTTTTTTGAAACGCAATGTGACTTCCAAAATTATTTATTAAAGAAAGAAAATTGTGTTTTTCTTAATAGGCCGAAAACCGGTACTTTCAGCGCAGTTTGGAACCATTTATTGCAGTATTAATGAAGAAATAACTGATTAAACTAGCAATTTCTTTTGTTTTTGTATAATTTTGATTATTTCCAACTAGCGGTAGTAATCTTGAAAAAAAACCGTTTCTTCGGGGAAATAACTATTACCATATTACCGGTAATGCATCTGTTTTTTGTTAAAATACTAACTTATATAACAAAAAAACAGTATCGTTACAGCACAGTTTACGGGCCCACTTCTTCGCTAGTTAAAAATAAATAAATAACCCAAAAAACAATTTTTTTTTATATAAAATAATATAGAGAATCCATTTATTGCATATTAATATTAACATAACGTAAGACTTATTATTAAAATAAAAGTTGTCTTTTAAAAACTAAGCAGACACGTATATTGTAGTATGCAATGTGTTACTCATATAAAACATATTTGTTTCAAAGTTGTTTTTTTATTTTTATATACGTAAAAATAAAAAAAAATAAATTGAAATAAATAAATAGTTAATTTGACTATTACAAGATCAACTAGTCTATATTTTTTTTAATTTTTTGTTATTTAGGGAATGTATAATCTGAACAACCATCCCGCATTTATCGGAATTATCTTGCATTCGGAATGCTCATCCCGCCTTAAATTTTTATACCGCTTTTTAAAATAAAAATCCCACACACATACATATTTAAACTGTTTTAAACTCTTTCTTTTAACTCATACTCTCTGTCTGTCTGTCGTTGGTGGACCCCATTCCCCCTCATCCAATTGATCTGAAACTTAGCCCATAGTCTTGTTGTGACTAAAGATTATTTTTGGGGTAGTCACGCACAGTCGCGCATAGTCGCGCATAGTCACGCGCAGTCACAGGGTGATCTAAATGTCATTTCCCCTCATCCGATCGTAGTGATGTAAAACCCATTTCCCCTTATCCGATCGATCTGAAACTTGGTTGATAGACTTGCTGTGAAAAAATATTAAGTTTGACAGATTCAGGACTCATATGCATAAGGAAATAAAGAGTTTTAATAAAAACATTGTTTTTATGGGTTAGATTATTTTATTTATTTAATTTTGCTTTTTTAATGTTAAATATTGTAATACAACATAAAAGTCATTTAAAACTTTAATTTCTGAAATTAAAGAATAAATGTGAAGTGTATATGAAAGATAAAAATTATGTGGTTAAAGGGAAGTTATGAAGGTGTGTGTAGAATTGGTTTTCAACGAAAAATTAGCGTCAGACATTTTAGTCATTTTAAATGATATAATTTCTAATGTTCTATCAGGTAAAATTTGAAATGCTGTTGTGTAAATTCTGACAGCATTTAATCTATCGAATACCTGAAACACAAATTCACAAGTTCGACTAGAATTTCACTAGTTCAGGACTGTGGAAATTATTCTCCTGGGTTCGAATCACCGCATTCGATTTCGAATGAAGTTGATAATTTTTCAGGTTGTGATTACAACATTCGATATAAAAGTTTGAAATTATGGCAATCGATGTCTAGCAGGGATGTGCGATTTATCGAATTATTAGTGTATTTTTATCTTTAATACGTAGTGTAGGGCGCACTCTTCACTACATAAGTAGAATTTTTACAAATGCGTCATTAATCTGTTCCACAATGAATACATTTACTTGCTTGCTTCATTGTTTTCCACACTTGTACTGCTTTCATCTGTCTTAGCCTCAGTTTTTTTTAAATTTAATTAATTACACAAGGGAACAAAATTGAACTTTTTTTGTGTTGATTTGAAATTTATAGCAAATTTTTACTAATTTGAGGTCGCTGATTTCAAATCTGCACTTGGTTTTTTCTATCAGCTCGACTTTTCGAGATATACCGTTATGTTCAAAATTAAGGCACTTCCGCTACATATATTGGAATAACTTGAAAACGGTTCACCATATTAAATTAAAAAAAAAATCCGAAACTCGCAAACAATATTCTCTTAAAGCCGTGCTTACTTTGTTTTTAAATTTTCCAAGTAGTTTTAGAGATATCGTTCAAGTTTTGAAAAAAAATTAAAATTTAAAAAAAAAAACATTTTTTTTGTTCTTTAAAAATTCCTAAAAAATAAAAATGGGACAAAAAATCACAGTTTTGGTCTACAAACAGTTAGTTAAATATATTTCGAATAAAATGAGCTTTATTTCATTGCAATCGGTGCACAACTTTTGATTTTGTTCACGATTTACTGAATTGATATAAATCGCGATTTCCATACAAAAATAACATTTTCTAATGTGTAAGTGTTTGTATGTAATAAGTTAGTTTTTTATGATTCTAAGAATTAAAAAAATTAAGTAATAAAAAAAGATTATTTCATTTTTATGGTCAGCTATACTTTTTAATTTAACACAAAAAGAGAATTTTAAAGAAAAATAAAAAATTTTAATACACAAATATTACAATGTAATTACAACTCATCGAAAAATTTTCTTTTATAAGATTTTCTTAAATAACCTTGTTTAGAGGGATTTGTTTTAATGCTCCAGCAATAGTCCGCCATCATATGCTTATCCCAGTGACCCTGGTACCGCTCCTCTATAGTGCGGATATCTTGATGGAAACGTTCACCTTGTTCTTCACTGAAGTCTCCAAGATTTTCAGGGAAACAATCCAAATGACTGAGTAGGTAGTGCACCTTAATGCTCATATAACAACCAAGCTGCTTGAAATGTGACAACATGTTATCCACGTGGTCCGAATAGTGCTCACCCTTTTTGTTTCCCAGGAAATTGCGCACTATCCAAACAAATTCATTCCAAGCATTTCTTTCAATATCTGTCATGGAATTACTAAAATTTTCATCATTGATTAATTTTTTGATTTGAGAGCCATCAAAAATGCCAGCTTTCAGTTTCTCCGAACTCAAATTGTTGAACTTTTTACTGATATATCTAAAACAATCACCGTCCTTGTTGAGAACTTTGACAAATTGTTTCATAAGTCCTAGCTTGATATGGAGAGGTGGCAGTATTATGCGATCCCTGGGCACAAGTGGTTGATTAACTATATTGTGGTTTCCTGGAACCATAGCTTCCCTCGAAGGCCAGTCTTTCTTACTCCAGTGTTCAGATCTGGCTCTGCTATCCCATAAACAAATGAAACACGGATATTTTGTGTAGCCACCTTGTTGGCCTAGAAGAAAATTCACCATTTTTAGATCCACACAAATTAGCCAGCGGTGTTCGTTGTACTTTATTTTATTTATAACTGAGGCAATTGTAGAATATTCTTCTTTAGCTTTAGTTGAATGTGCAATGGGCAACGAACCCAATTTATTACCGTTATGCAGAAGTACACATTTTAGGCTGCGTTTAGAAGAATCTATAAATATCATACTCCTCTAATCCCATCGCTGTTACTAAACCAGGAACATCTGAACAATAAACAAATTCATCGTGTTCGGAAAAGAATGGAAGTAAGTTTTTTTCTCTGTTACGGTAGTATGAAATTGTTGTTCCTTGGGTTAACAGATTTTTTTGCTTTAATCGAGAAGCAAGAATTTCAGATGCTTTTTTAGAAAGTCCAAGGTCTCTCACTAAATCACTAAGCTCCTCCTGATTAAATTGCTCGCGTTCAGAAGACATATCTAAATGCAAGTCATCTGATCCAAATTCAGAAATTGGTGAAGGAACATTTTGTCGTAAGTCGTGGAAATTGTGTGTAAATGTAGATGGTTGTGGTTCTGAATCCTCACTAGAGTACAGGACTGGTTGGGTAATAGACAACACGTTAGGATAAATCCATTTAGACCGGTTTGTTTTATTAATGCCTGTTATGTTGACAGCGCAAAAATAACAATCATCATAATGATTCGAAGGTTCCCGCCAGATCATTGGTGTTTTATACTTGAAGTGGGTCCGTTGCTTGTTTGCCCATAACCTTAAATAATCTACACAGTTTTTACATACAGTATTAGGAATCCAGTACTTGTCACGGGTTTCCATGGTAAATCCGAAGTAGTCAAAATAAATTTTTTTAATAAAATCTGACACACTTTTTCTATTTTTTATAAACGTGTATTCGCCACATATGTTACAAAAATAGTTGGGATTGATTTTACAGGTGTTTCTTGACGTAGCCATTGCACAATTTTGAAGTATATATCAAAGTAACACAATTTTCAATAAATAACACACGGGAACAAAATTGAACTTTTTTGTGTTGACTGATTAAATGTTCAATGTAAAATGATTTATATTTTTTGTCGTTATACTTTTCGCTTTCGTAAACACTTGTTGAATGAGAAAAATTGGTTGAATGAACCCATAAAAATACTTAGTAGTTTTTTACTGAAGTACCAAAAAAAATTATATCCACAATTTTATTGACAGTCACTTATGAATGAACACATGTGTTCAGGGGAATTCCTTTAAAAAATCATCCGTTACCAACGGTAAACCACACATCAATAAAAACAAGTGGACTTTTCTTTTTTCTCTTTAATTGACTGTGAACTGACTAGGTGTCATAAAGGGACAATAAAATTTATAGGCGTTATGAGTTTGCTACCGCAACCATAAAAATGAAATAATCTTTTTTTATTACTTAATTTTTTTAATTCTTAGAATCATAAAAAACTAACTTATTACATACAAACACTTACACATTAGAAAATGTTATTTTTGTATGGAAATCGCGATTTATATCAATTCAGTAAATCGTGAACAAAATCAAAAGTTGTGCACCGATTGCAATGAAATAAAGCTCATTTTATTCGAAATATATTTAACTAACTGTTTGTAGACCAAAACTGTGATTTTTGTCCCATTTTTATTTTTTAGGAATTTTTAAAGAACAAAAAAAATGTTTTTTTTTTAAAAAATTTTAATTTTTTTTTCAAAACTTGAACGATATCTCTAAAACTACTTGGAAAATTTGAAAACAAAGTAAGCACGGCTTTAAGAGAATATTGTTTGCGAGTTTCGGATTTTTTTTTTAATTTAATATGGTGAACCGTTTTCAAGTTATTCCAATATATGTAGCGGAAGTGCCTTAATTTTGAACATAACGGTATATCTCGAAAAGTCGAGCTGATAGAAAAAAACCAAGGGCAGATTTGGATTCAGCGTCCCAAATAACCTTAAAAACAATATTCAGTTCTTAATCAACAGAACCATTGTTCCCTTGTGTTATTTATTTGAAGAATGCAGTACAACAAGAAATATATATTAATAATATTACAGTACTAGAGAGATAAAGTTAAGACAGAAGGTGTTATTTAATTTAACATAAAATAAAAAAGCATAATATAATATGACATAATTAAAGAATAATTTTAATAATTTAAGTTTTTAAAAAAAAATAGTTTTGTTCAAAATTGATAGGTAGTTACACATAAATATTTATTTTAAATGAATCAAAAAAAAAAAAAAATCAAGAAAAAGACAGAAGAAAAAAATTTAAGCGCAACACAAAAAATTAAGTTAATCAAAGTGGCGAAATATTGCTGTTTTGAAGAGCTTCGCATTGCTAATGGTTTGTATATTATGAGGTAGTTGTTTCCAAAGTTTTATAGTTTCCACAAAAAAGTGTCTTTCAGATATTTGTTTTTGATACCGAATTGAGTTTATTTTATTCCCTCTATTAGATCGGGAAAATTGTAGCCTTTTGTAAAGATAATCTGGTTGCTTTGTGTTAACTATTTTGTGCAGAAATATTAGAGTTCGGCATTTTAGCAGATTTTCAAATGAAACATTGTATATCCGCTTTGAAATTTGCGAGATTCGTCAAATCTTTTACGTCCAAATATGTATGAAATTAACTATAGCAGAATTTTTTTGACAAGGATTTTATTTTTGCGGATATCGAGAAAAATGGGATTTTTGTAAAATATTCTGTAAATGTACTATTTCTAAAATTCATCACTTTTCTACTTTTAAATGTTATATTTTATCTTAATAGCCTAGGGTTTCGGAAAAAAATATTATGACCCCATGAATTGGGGTCACATATGACCCCAAGCTAATAAAAAACAATTTATTCAAATAATTCAAATATTTTGTAAGTGCTATTGAATTTTTAGATGCGACGCTTAAAATATAATAACTAAATGTGTAGAACTTCCGTTCCTAAAATTTGAGATAAATCCGAGAACGTTAACCCATTTTTTGCCAAGGAAACGAGTTATTCTATTAAACTCGATGAAACCACTATCTAGAATTTAATAAAAATAATTCGGTTAATTTTTGTTTATTTAAACCTTCAGTGCTCCTGGGATCAGATACTCCATTGTGATATATCTTTGGTGCAATTATCTGCTTGTTGCTCGCGAATATAAATTAAAACAACTTTTAACCAATTTTGTTATAAAATTATTTTATGTATAAAAACTATCTATATTTTTCTAAATAAAATAAGAAGATCCACAAATGACCCAAAGCCAATAAAATACATTTTTTATATGAAATATAAAATTAATATCTATAATATTAATAGTCTAGGCGATTTCTTGTGACTGATGTTTTGTTCTACCGTTTTATCCTGATTTTGACCAAACGTATATTATTTGAAAGGTATTTCTTTTTAGCCGTTTTGCAGATTTACGGATTTTTAAATTTTTTCCTTTATTTTGAGTAAATTGCATTTAAAATTGCTACTAAACATACTTAAAATTATACAATGCTATGTGTGTGTTAATTAAATTTGTTAATGTGTTTGTAATAAAAATGAGTTTATTTTTTGTGTTGATTTGTTAATTGACTATAATTGATTAGCATACTTTTAGGGTCTTTATTTAATGAAAAAATAAATTTTCCTAGAATTTGCTCTCGAATTTCGAGGGCTGGAATCTGCTAGTAATAATATAAAATTAAAGAAAAGCAATACTTATTGCAAGTCGTAAGTGTTGACAGAAAACAATTTGAATCGCACACTAAATCATCATTAAATACACCAAAATAAATAGAATTAATTTTATATTTCATATTCTATATAAATATATAAATTGTCTTTTGTTAGCTTTGGGTCATTTGTGGATCTTATTTTATTTAAAAAAATATAAATAGTTTTTATACATAAAATAATTTTATAACAAAATTGGTTAAAATTTGTTTTAATTTATATTCGCGAGCAATAAGCAGATAATTGCACCAAAGATATATCACAATGAATTATATTGATCCCAGGAGCACTGAATTGAGTTTAATAGAAAAACTCGTTTTCGGTATTTTTTATTTAAAAATATCTTAAAATCCAAAGCTTTCCTTGGCAAATAATGGGTTAACGTTCTCGGATTTATCTCAAATTTTAGGAAAGGAAGTCCTACACATTTGGTTATTATATTTTTAGCATCGCATCTAAAAATTAAACAGCATTTACAAAATAATTGAATTTTTTGAATAAATTGTCTTTTATTAGCTTGGGGTCATATGTGACCCCAATTCCAAAAGGGTTAATGGGGTCATAATATTTTTTTTCCGAAACCCTAGACTGTTAACATAAAATATAACATTTAAAAGTAGAAAAGTGTTGAATTTTTGAAACAAAGTATTTAGAAATAGTACATTTACAGAATATTTTACAAAAATCCCATTTTTCTCGAAATCCGCAAAAATAAAATCCTTGTCAAAAAAATTCTGGCATAAGGATTTACTTAAAAATTTACACAGTTAATATGTAATATGTACTTAACAAAAGCTTAAAGTGCCAGATCCATTTTTATAAATTTTGTTTAAGAAAATTTTTTAAAACTTGAAAAAGGAGTTTTCAAAATTTTATCAAAAAAATTTACCATTTTCGGTCTCAATGCGCATTAGATTACCAACGTGGTAATAAAACAATACTTCATATCTGATTACTTATAAGTATAGAGACAAAAAAAAATTATGGCTTTAATCAATTTCTCAAAGTTGAAAAAAATTCTATCAAATTTCATGACCTAGTTTTTTTTTTTTTTGGCACAAAAGTGGTCTGGGCCATTTGCTATTTCTTGGCGAATTTTTATTCGATTTTGAATTTTTATAGCTTTTTGAATAGATAATTTAATTGTGATCCCGATTCTTACAACAACTTGTCGGAAAAATTAAGCTATAGGACGAAATTTTCGTAAAATCTGAAAAAAATATAAACACACTTGAAATTTTCAATCGATTTCCGGCGCGACTGTTCTTTATCCGATTACCCCCAAACTTCACATTTATTAGTTTTATATGGAAAGGTGACAAAGTGGACCCCGCCTATACCCAAAATCGCATTTTAATTTTTTCAAGGACCACTTTAGTGAGCAGTCTACTAAAATTTATTTTTTTTTTCTTTATAATTTAAACGATGTTCCAAATTCGAAAAATTCGGAATTTATTTTAAAATATGGTGGAATTCCAGTAATCCGGAAAAAAAATAATTGCGTAATATAAAAATACTTTTGACATTGTGTTTTGTTATTGTTTTTAAAGCCAGTTAAATACATTAAAATACAGATCATGGCAGATTATGTAAAGTATATCATAATCGTTGTAGCCTTACATGATCGCGTTCTTATATCATGTATCACATACATACGAGTATCTATTTTTTCATAATAAGAATTTAAATAATATTAATTTCCTTAATAAAAATAACTTTTAATAAAAGTGTTTTTATTTATATTCATATTATCATCAATTTGAATTGTTTACATTTTTAGAATGTTCTCTTTTTGGATTTAAAAACTTATTTACTTAAAATTGTTATTAAATTATATATTATTTATTACTGTTATTGCTTTGTTTTTTTTAGGGGACTTCACTTTTTGTTGCAGAGGTGTTTACAAAGCTCATAAGAAATGTTTTTTTCTTTTAAATTTGGCCTTTAACATTTTAGTATATTTTAACTTAATCTATATATACTAACTAGATGTAACACGGTGTGCTTCGTTCCTGCCAATTGGCCATGTGAATTGGACTAATTTCAATTATATTTGTGTCAGTTTAGCGTCTATATGGCTTTATGGCGATCCAGATGTAATCCGAGATATTTAACAGAGAAATGTTGAGGTATGGGCTGGTTCCTAATTCGAATTTGAGAGCAAGTCTCCCTTCTTAGGGTAAAAGTTACGTTGATACACTTTTGTTCATTTACTTTAATCTTCCACATATCTAGCCAATCTTCCAGCTGTTCAATATGGCTCTGTAAAAGAGATGCCGTTAAGGGGTTTTCGTGTACGCTTAAAATTGCAGTATCATCCGCAAAAGTCGATAAGTGTGTTTTTATTTGTTGGCATGTCTGATGTGTAAATGATGTACAGAAGCGGGCCCAAGATACTACCTTGTGGTACACCAGCATGAATTGTCTGTGGAAGGCTCACAAAGTTTTTCTCTCTTATAGAGAATTTTCTATTAATTATATAGATCTCCATTAGCTTATGTGTCTTCGGGGGCAACAACTCTTCAACTTTATAGAGGAGTCCCTCGTGCCAAACTCGGTCGAAGGCTTGCGAGACTTCTATAAAAAGTGCAGAGCAGTACTTTTTCTCTTCAAAAGCTCTTCTTATGGCACTTACAATTCTGTGACCTTGCTCAGTGGTGCTGAGTTTTCGTCCGAAACCAAATTTATGTGCTGGAATGACATTATTTTGATCTACGGATATTGTAAGTTTGTTTACCAAAATTCTTTCGAATAATTTTGACAAGTTGGACAGTAAACTTATTGGTCTATACGAATCGACCTTGTGTGATCTTTACTGGTTTAGGTATCATTGTAACGAGTGAAACTTTTCATTCTGGGGGAAAATGTTCAAGGCGTGTTATAACATTAAAAATAAACAGAATAATCCTTAATGCTATTTGGGGTAGCTCCAAAACCATTTTATTACTGATCCCATCGATCCCCGATGCTTTTTTGAGGTTTAAATCAACAATATCCTTTTCGACCTCTCGAATCTCAAAACGAAGGGACACTGTGAAGTAACAGGTGGCAACTCATCAATAGAACTAGGGGTTATATTTGTAGTAAAAACTTTTTTAAAAGTTCCACAAACAGATCTCTCTTCTCTTTGTCATTCCTAGCCCATCCTCCACTTTCCTTTCTTGTAGGAGGCTTACATACAACAGGTCTTTTAAGATTTTTTGTAGCACGCCATAAGAGTAATCAGTTTTTTCTGTTGGATCCAGTTTTTCAAGATTATTTAACGTTTCTTTGTGTTTCAAGCAGTTTCTGTAGGTTTTTCGTGCATTCTTGCAATTGCTGCCTAAGTTGAGGAGATCTGTGCAGTTGCCTCTCTCTTCGAATTCTTCTTTTTTTCAACATCTACAGAAGTAGTTCTATATGGCCTGGTATGACGAGGAGGCTTAGTAGCAAGTTGAGCAGCTAGTTTGAGATTTTGTTCGAAGTTTACAATCGTCAATATTATCTGGTGTTCTTAGCGGAAAGTTTTCTTTGCAATGGGTACTAAGAAACTTTTTGTATTTTAGCCAATCAATATTATTTAAAAGCGTTAAATCACCAGATGGGGACATAACTTTTTGTGGGTTCGAAATAGTAACAATAACGGGAGTGTGGTCAGACGAGAGTTCCAATGAAGATTCTACATGCACAAGTTCTTTTGCGATGTTCTTCGTTAATCCGAAATCGATCAAATCGGGTATTTTTTGCCCATCTGTTGGCCAGTACGTTGGTTCTCCGCTTGAGACCACATCAACACCCATTTTAGGAATTGTATTGAACAAATCACGACCCTTCGGGGAAATTATCCGTGGCCCCCAGAATGTATGCTTGACATTAAAATCGCCAGCAACTATGAAACGAGGGCCTAGTGATTTAAAAAAACATGTATATTGATTTCCTGATATAGAAAACCTTGGGGGAGAATATATTGATTAAATCACTAGGCTGTTTCAAAGTTCTTCAAAGCAAATAGTAGTAGCTTGAAGGTAGTTTTCACAATGATCACACATTAAATAATGTTTTAATCTGGATTTAATTGAGATCCTTAGTATCATACAAGGTGTATCCGCGCAGTGAAAAGAGACTCTTACGAGTCAAGTGAGTTTCAAAGACAGCCAAAATATCAATTTGATTGTCTCTAAGAAAATGATCAACTTCGTCTTTATATTGGCTTAAGCCGTTTGCGTTCCAGAAATATATTTTCAAACAGTTCATGCATAGCTTGCAATATCATGGATTGCATTTTCACCATCTCTTGCATCATGTTGTTCATAGCGTTCGTGAATGTATACATCGTTTGAACAAGAGTATCGAGGGTCGACTCAAGTTTACTTTGATTTTTATTCGGGGGATCGCATTCTAAATTTGGTACAGCGGGGTGTGAACGTACAACATTAGCATATGATCGAATATTTTGCGGATAGTCTGTATTAATTGGATAATTTCTAGGAGCAGCTGTGTTAATATTTGATGATTGCGGGTAAATTGTTTTCGATATGGGTGAAGCATGTTTCTTTGTTTTCATATTTTTATATATCGCAGAGTAAACTGGGCAGCCCCTGTAATTTGCGGTGTGGTTTTTACCACAGTTGCTACACTTTTTTACCTTATCATCTGTTTTTGGTTTGTCACACTGACTCGTAATATGCAACTCACCACAAACGATACATCTAGTGGTAGCTTGCAGTATGCCCTAGTATGTCGGAACTCCTGACAGTTTAAGCACTGAATCGGCCGTGTTCTTTTATGGGGCTGTTCCACGGTAATTTTCTATGCAGGATATATCTCAAATTGTATACTGGGTGCACTTCAGTTTTCTTTAATATTATATCCCCAGGCTCTAACTCTACGCGGAAAAGATGTAGTGGGATGTGTTCGCGGTTTCTGATATTTACTACAACTTTAACCCGAAATCCTTTTTTTTTTTCGAGTTCACTTTTCAATTCGAGCGGGTCGACACACGAATCAATACCCTTTATAACGAATTGAAGGCCCTTGCCGCTCTTCAACTGATAAATGTAAAAATTTTTACCCTGCTTATCCAATGAAGATATAATTTTTCGGTAATTACCCTCGTGATGGACCTGAATTTTTGTCTCATATATATTACCTTTTTTATGGGGATCACGTAAAATGAGTTTTCCCCAGTTAATTCCATCAAATTTTTCACTAAATTGTTGGAATTTTGTTCCCGTAAGTATATTGGGGGTGGCTTAGAGGGCTTACCTTTTGTCGGTTCATCACCACTTACCTCGTCCAAAAGGGAAAAACGATTTGGGTTTCAATAGCATCATCGTCCTTTATATGCTTCCATGATGAGGCAATTTTAGCAGATTTGGGGCTGCGTTGCCTTTTCATCACGGTGAAGTGTCTGTCCAATCAGGTCTGTACAGATGCTTTCGGTGTACTTATCTTGTTCTGAAGTTTTTGTGAAGAAATTCCCTTCGACGATCACCATTCAATCACCATTCATGGTAACAGAAGGCGTGGCACCTCCCATATAAAGTTAACTTTTAATGTCATATATATTGAGTAGTGTGGCAGAGAGAGCTTTGCAATATGTGTGACGTCACCTATTATTTATGTCAGTAGCCGTGCCGAAAATAGGCGTGGCACCTCCAATACAAAGTAATAATTCAATATTATAATTCTCGAGTACTATGACAGAGACAGATTTGCAAATATGTCTGAGGTCATCTATTATTAATAATAAAATGGACGGTATCGGACCAATGGGCGTGGTACCTCCCATAAAAAGTAGATGAGAAACGTCATATCTGGAGCACTGTAATAGTGTGAGCCCATAAGTTATACATGTGATAAGTCTAACAAAAAATGGGCGTGATCGGAGCAGTGGGCGTGGCACCGCCCATACAAAGTAAATATATATCACAAAACTGGTGTACTATAAAAAGGAAAGCCTAGATAGACACTTTGCACGAGTCCATCAGATATTAATGTGAGTAGTCCGATAAAAATTGGGTGGAATGGGATAGTGGGCATGGCATGAAGTACTATGAAAGCAACGGTCTTGAAACTTTTGACAAGTACATTAATTATCAACTAGCAGAGCCCAGCGCTCGAAATTCGAGTGCAAATTCTAGGAATTTTTATTTTTTCATTAAATAAATAATTTTATAAGAGCCTAAAGGTATGCAAATCAATTTTAGCCAATTCACAATTCACCACAGGGTTTATGATATTTATAATAAACACACACACGGTATGTTTTTTATACCCTGTACCCTGTACCACTATATGGTCTGGTTATAATGACTTTGTGCTGATGTTTGTAACTACCAAAAATATTTAACCCAGACCCATCCTTTATTATACCGATCGACTTAGAATCACTTTCTGAAAATCACTTTCCGAGTCGATTTAACGGTGTCCGTCCGTCTGTCCGTCTGTGTGTCCATGTAAACCTCGTAATCCAACTACAGGTCGCAAATATGAATATATATTGAGGAAATTTAGTATATAAGCTTCTATCGGCCATAGGATGAACGTTCAATAGCGTTGGTTCAATAGCGTTGGTGAAAATCGATTCATGTTCAGACCTAGTCCTCATACAAGTGACCCCTATGAGATCGACTTAAGTTTTCATAATATCCAAATTATCATATAGATCTCGGTCAAATTAGGTTTGTTTACGTTTATACATTCTCTTATCATTAGTCCAAAAATAGACCCTGTAGGACAATTCTTAGTCATAGCCCCCATATAAAGCTGATTCCCGATTATCACTTAAATCTATCAAAAAACAAAAATAATGCACAGATTTTTCTCAAATTTGGTATTTATATATTTTTCGACCTAGTCCCCATATAAATACAGCATCTGATATGAACTTTTTCATATCCGAAAGCAAAATATTATAACAATGCAACTCAAATTTGGTTCATGCTTATTATCTATATCAAACTAGTTGGACCTAAGAGATAGGGTCTCAAATCGCATGGTATAGGGTATCGTATAGTGGGTCTAGACCAACTATAATTTTCTTACTTGTTATGTATTTTTTAGTAGCAACCGAATGAAAAACAAAAAATATTGTATATCAGCAAGCATTGAAATATAAAAATGTAAAATAAATAAAATAAAATATTTTAATTACACAATACAAACTTCGTAGGAAAAATTGATTTTGAAATAAAACATGCTAATATGTCTCGATAAGTCGTAGAGAAGCGCGACAGGGCATACTAGTACCAAATATTTTGCAACTTTTAATTTTAATAATTGCGCTACCATTGTTGAATTCCGCTAATAAAATGTAAGCATGTGACTATGAAGATAATAAAAAAGTATTTTTTATGCAACTTATTCAGTATTGAAGAATTGCAAAGCAGACATATGCGATAAGGACATCATTGATCCATAGTCACATGGTTGTTTACGTTTTTTTGCAGCATATTGTTTATTATAGATGTAAGGTCCAACTGCTTATACGTAAGTAAAATAATAATTTACATCTTTGGGTATTTTTACTTTTTCTCGGGTAAGTAATTTCATTTTGGCGTTGTGTTAGTGTTGTAGTCCCTTTCGTTGCATTTTTCAGGTAGCATTTGGCATTCCCTGCCGTAAAAACTCCACAATATGACCTTATCACTTTCTATATGTATACTCTACACTACTCAGTTGTCAGGGTTTGTTTGTTGAGTTTGTTTGACCTAGATCCACCTTTTATTATACCAATCGAATCACACCTTGTAATAAAACTATAGATAGGAAATATAAATTTATTTTATTTTATTTAATGTAGCTTTTGTTGGCTGTAGGTCAATCGGCATTAAAATTGGTAAAAGCGAAATATGTTCATGTGACTGACTTAAATTGCCATAAGATCCAGACTATCATAGTCTCCATAGTCTCCTTCAAAAGCTGTGCAGAGCGGATATATAGGTTTGACATTTCTTTTGTAACGCATCGAAAAATTAAATTCTTGATCCTTATAACAGCTCGAGTTGATATAGCAATGTCCGTCTGTCCGTCAGCCTTTTGAAATCCCCAATCACTCACAAAATAAACCATTTACCTGGGAAAAGTTATGATATTATTATTTGCCATAGTTTCGAGAAGGTTGGTATTTAAAAAGGGGTAAATCGAATGTCATTGTGCTGAGATCTGGCCCTAAATTAGTATACACCTTTAAAAAAAACTAAAAACCCAGTGTGTTTGTTGTAATATTTTAGTGGTTGAACATAATAGTGTTGTAAAACAACATACACAGTTCCAAAAAAGCCACAAAAAAAACAAGCAATATGCATCTTAAACTCAATATTACAACCAATATTGGGTCCGGCTACCACTTAAAAACTATTGTCTAAAATTTTAATTTCGAGTACCAATTAAATTTAAAGTTAATTGCTTTTCTTGTTGGCCAGTTTGCATTATAATTTATTGTTATAAAAAGCAATGATCGTGTCTTCGATAGAAAGAATAAATTTCTATTTGAAAAATTTTAAAATTTTAAATTTTAAATTTTTAATTTAATTTTTAATATTTAATTTTAAATTTTTAATATTTATTTTTAATTTTTACTTATTACTTTTTACTCTTTAATTTCTAATTTTTATTTTTAGTTTTTAATTTTTAATTTTTAATTTTTGATTTTTAATTTTTAATTTTTAATTTTTAATTTTTAATTTTTAATTTTTAATTTTTAATTTTTAATTTTTAATTTTTAATTTTTAATTTTTAATTTTTAATTTTTAATTTTTAATTTTTAATATTTAATTTTTAATTTTTAATTTTTAATTTTTAATTTTTAATTTTTAATTTTTAATTTTTAATTTTTAATTTTTAATTTTTAATTTTTAATTTTTAATTTTTAATTTTTAATTTTTAATTTTTAATTTTTAATTTTTAATTTTTAATTTTTAATTTTTAATTTTTAATTTTTAATTTTTAATTTTTAATTTTTAATTTTTAATTTTTAATTTTTAATTTTTAATTTTTAATTTTTAATTTTTAATTTTTAATTTTTAATTTTTAATTTTTAATTTTTAATTTTTAATTTTTAATTTTTAATTTTTAATTTTTAATTTTTAATTTTTAATTTTTAATTTTTAATTTTTAATTTTTAATTTTTAATTTTTAATTTCCAATTTTTAATTTTTAATTTTTAATATTTAATTTTTAATATTTAATTTTTAATTTTAGATTTTTAATTTTTACTTTTTAATTTTTAATTTTTAATTTTCAATTTTTAATTTTTAATTTTTAATTTTTAATTTTTAATTTTTATTTTTAGTTTTTAATTTTTAATGTTTAATTTTTAAATTTTAAATTTTAAATTTTAAGTTTTAATTTATAATTTTAAATTTAAAATTTTTAATTTTTTTATTTTTAATTTTTAAATTTTGATTTTTAATTTCTAATTTTTAATTTATAATTTTAAATTTAAAATTTTTTGTTTTTAATTTTTAATTCTTAATTTTTAATTTTTATCTTTTAATTTTTAATTTTTAAATTTTAATTTTTAATTTTTAATTTTTAATTTATAACTTTTAATTTTTAATATTTAATTTTTAATTTTTAATTTTTAATTTTTAATTTTTAATTTTTAATTTTTAATTTTTAATTTTTAATTTTTAATTTTTAATTTTTAATTTTTAATATTTAATTTGTAATTTTTAATTTTTAATTTCTAATTTCTAATTTTTAATTTTTATTTTTAATATTTAACTTTTTAAATTGTATTTTTTTTTTTAAAGGGTACTTTTTTCAAAAGAGGGTACTTTTTGTTTTACTTTCATAGGGATAATAATTTTTCTTTCCATCCCAGTTGGCAACGTCTTCAAGACATCTTAAACGAAGGGTACAGGACCATAGTAAATCGTTGAAGACAAATTGAGGACAGTTCGATCTAATCGTTGACGAAATTTTCATACAAATGTCCGCGAAATCGTACAAGACCATAAGAGACACACTTTCGCTTATCTTGTCCACGATAACGATAAAAAATATGTTGCAATACTTGCTTGGCTAATGTGACACGTGCAGTATAAATATACACACAACTACAATGACGAAAGCAAAAGAAGAATTACCATATATAACATACATATCTTAATTAACACAATAAACGCACTGAAAATTACATTCAAGATTTTTTTTTAACATTCATATCTTGTGATTCTTTTGACCGGTTTTGGTGATTTTAAATAGCAACTACTTTGGGGTGTGAATACACGATTTCAAGCAAATACGAAGAGTCTAGCTTAGTTATTGAGGTTGTGGCCGTGATTTCCACAGACAGACGGACAGACGGTCATCGCTAAATCGGCTTCCCTTGTTACAATGCTCAAGAAAATATATGGTTCTGGGGTCAGCGGAATTTATTTCGATGCGTAACAAACAGAATAACAAATCTTGTATAGATAGTTATAATATTGAGTTTAAGGCAAAGGTGGAGGGTATCAAAGATTCGTCGCAGCCGAATTTATATCTATCGGACATGTTATTATATCTACTGGGCATGTCCACGCTGCAGAATGATTGGTATTGAATTTAATAACTTTTTAAAAAATTCTCGCAATAATTTTAATGATCTTGTTGCTTTACAAGCAAAATTTTCTAAATATCGTAAATTATTTACTAAATTCCATATTTCAGATAAATTTGCTTGTACTCTACATCCATCGTGTCCTAAAAGGAAAAAGGTATCGGTATTAGCAACTATTCTACCCCAAACTTCCCTTTCTACGATTTTTGAACCTCAGAACTTGACTGATATGAATGCTGTTGCTCCTCTTCCATCTACTTCCTCTACGAATTCAATTGCAGCTCCTCCGGTTGAATCTGTCACTGTCACTCCGGTAAGAAATTCTTCCTCGATAACAAATACTTCCTCAATGCCTTCTTTTAACTTTTCTGCCTCAATTGAGTGCTGCTCCTTTGGATGATTTTGAAAACAATCTTTCTAACAGTCTGACTTCGGGATACAAGTGCTCGAGACACAACTGCCGATGACTTATTATTCTATGTTAAGTCAAAAATTGATGTGGACTTGGAGATCCTGTGTTTAAAGATCAATGTTGATCAGAATCGTATATTCAGGTTTATTGTCCCATGTGAGATATGTAATAAAATCGTTATCCCTCAATTTTGACCCATTGGGATTTACAGGGAAAATCCTAGATCAAGTCCAGCATTTCTTCCTTCTAATCTCCGAAATCAACTTAATTCACCAAGAAACTAAGGCTGGGAAAGTCAGATAGAATTTCCATTGCTTATCAGAATGTACATAGACTTAATACGAAACTCACTAACCATTATAATAATATTTTTGATTTGGATTATGATGTTATCGTACTTATGGAAACTTGGCTTCGCGGGAATATATGATACGGAGATTATGTCGAGTAAATTTCAGATATTTCGTTGTGATAGATTGATAAGGACTAGAAGTGGTGTTCTAATTGCTGTACATTGTGAGTTTACCTCAAATTTGGTTCAATTTGGTGTTATTGATATTAATATTGAATTCATATGTGTGAAGCCTATTTTCCCGAGGAAAACTATGTATATCACCTGTTCCTATATTCCCAATGCTATGTGAATACAGTATATAATGTTCATGTTAATGCGAATTCCTCTGTAAGTAGTTGTCTGAAACATGGTGACTCACTTGAAATTCTTGGCGATTTCAATTTAACTAATGTATTCCTTTATCGTTTATTCCATCTACGATTTTTCCCTTTTATGATAAACTTCTAGAGAATATATCTGATCTGGGAATATTTAAGATACATTGTGTTTTAAACTCGGACAACAAAATGTAGATCTAGTTTTTGTGGATAATGTTGAAAGCTTTGTAGTAAATTGCATTGACCCAATATATGGATATCATTCTACTCTTGGTATAATTCTAGATGTTGACTTAGAAGAGCCTACAAAGAGGCTAAATACTGTGATGACTTAATCATTTTGTTTTAAGCGTACTAATTATGATAAATTAAATGAACTACTTTATCATATTGACTGGCCATTTTTGGTTGAAAATCAGCTCCTTAACACTTTCTTTTGGTAAAATCTTATGATATTTTAAACGGGTGTTTTTCTAAATGCCGTCCTCTTCCCCATCATTCAAAGGAATTGTCGAGGCTAAAAAAAGGAAATCTCGCCTTTTTAAAACATACGCAAAATCCTGTTCAACTTTAGATTATGCAAAATATTCTACCGCTTGCGCTGAGTATAATTTACCGAATAATAATTGTTGTACGAGGTATTTGGATAATTTAAAATCACACTTTGCTAATAACCTAAAGTCCTTCTTTGAATTTGTACATCTTAAACCTACAATGTTTTGTAATGATAATTCATCTCTGGTTATCTTGATATTGCGAATATGTTTGGTGATTTCTTCCAGTCCACGTATAGCAATTCTATTTCAAATACTTCAACCGTCGCTAACTATCCATATTTAATAAAAATTGCATCGATATCAAATATTCCGCTGTTTGATACGGAAACTGTTCTTAAGTCTCCGATTCAGTTGAAATTGTCATACAAGCCTGGTCCTGATGGTGTTCCTGCTTGCATTATGAGAAATTGCGCTCAAATTGTAAGTGTGTCAGTCTTTCAGTTTTTTTCAAATTGCTTACTTTCCTACTTCTCGGAAAGTATCATTTATTATTAATAGGTATGGCGATTACTTCAAATCCCTTTTAAACTTTTAGTTACCAACCGATGTTGACAAAAATATACCATTAGAAAGGTATTTCTTTCCAGATGTGCACCATATTACAGATTCGCACCATCTGGTACATTTTTTTGGAGTAAAATTCATTTAAAGTAGCTACAAACACATAAACAAAACTATAGAATGCTGTGTATGTGTTTATTAAATTTGATTTGAATTGTGAATTGGCTAAAATTGATATGCATACATTTAGGCTCTTATAAAATTATTTGTAATGAACCCATTTATATATCTTCTGTGTGTTCAACAAATATTTATAATGAAATTTAATGAATTTTAAAATTTTCTGGAATTTGCAATCGAATTTCGAGGGCTGTATAAGTCAGGTGGAAGGGCAAATGTACTTAATATAGGGGAATAGCAAAGCTAAGTATTATTCCTAAGTTAATGGAGAAACTTGTTACTGATTATCTCTCATATTAACTATGTCTCACTTCAAGGTTGACAGATAATAATCTTTTAGAATTTACAACTCCTGTTTTTATAGGTTTTGTCCGTGGGGAGTAGACGGATATGATATACACAGATTTTAGTCAAGTCTTTGATAGGGTGAATAATAATATTTTACTTCTCAAACTAAGATTCTGAATCTATTATTTTGTGAATTGAATCGTAAATTACATTTAGAGCGCAGAGTTACTATTCGCAACATTGAATCTAATGCCGTTTTCTTTTCTGACAAAAATGTCGCCCTTTTTTGCCCTTTTTCGAAAAGTTTATTTTTTATATATTCTGAATTAAGAGCAACCTTATCTTATATATCAATCGAAAGGTCTCAAAGTCGAGCCCTCATAAATCACTAAAAATTCGAGCCATTGACTTCTTTCAGGTCATAGTGGGAGAATATTTCCCCATTATTCCCCTTTTTTGAACATTTTCACCCTATGACTTCCAAGAGGATAATAATCAAATTTTTTTTCTATTTATGAACACAGCACCTTGAGACCTTTCGATTGATATATAATACAAGGTTGCTCTTAATTCAGAATATATAAAAAAATACCCTTTTCCAAAAAAGGGCAAAAAAAGGGCGACATTTTTTGTCAGGAAAGAAAAGGCATAAAAGATTGTAAGTGTTACTTCTGGCGTTCCCCAAGGCAGTCAATTGGGCCCGTTATTGCTTTTATTATAATTAAATGTAATTTCTAATTGTAATATCCATATGTATGCAGATGATGTTAAGCTATTTCACTGTTTCAGTGACACAAATGGTCATATTACTCTTCAATTTTAACTTGATTTATATGTTGAATGGTGTAATGTGAACTTGATGTAATTGAATCTTAAGAAATGTAAACATATTGTTTTTATACCCTATACCACTATGTGGTTTGGGTATAATGACTTTGTGCTGCTGTTTGTAACAACCAAAAATATTTGACAGACCCATCTTTAATTATACCGATCGAATCAGAATCACTTTTTGAGTTGATTTAACAATGTCCGTCCGTCCGTCCGTCCGTCCGTCTGTGTGTCCATGTAAACCTTGTAATCAAACTGCAGGTCGCAAATATGAATATATTTTGATGAAATTTGGTATATAAGGTTTTATCGGCCATGGGATGAATGCTATTGAAATTGGTGAAATTCGGTCCATGTTCAGAATTGCCATAAGATCCAAATTGTCATATAGATCTTACTCAAATTGGGTTTGTATGCGTTCATTACATCCATTAATGAGTAGTCCAAAAATGATCCCTTTGGCCCCATACAGAGCTGCTTCCCGATATTCACTTAAATCTATTAAAAAACCAAAATATTGCACTGATTCTTCTCAAATTTTGTTTGTATATGTTTTTGCAAAATACAAGAGACGTTACCAACCATGGTCAGGATCGGTCCATTTTTGGACCTAGTCCCCATATAGGTATAGCATCCGATATGAACTTTTTCATATCTGCAGCCAAAAAAATTAATAAAAATCCCACTCAAATTTGGTTTTTGCTTATTTTCTATGTCCAGTTAGTTGTGCCTAAGAGATAGGGTTTCCAAACGCATGGTATATGGTATCGTATAGTCGGTCTAGACCGACTATAATTTTCTTACTTGTTTTATTTTACAGAAGGGGAATAATTTCTGAGGAGTATTGTATTAATGGAGTAGTATTGGACACCGTTCTAACATTTCTAGATCTCGGTGCACTAATCTCCCAACAGTGCCTCAAATTTGCTTAAATGTCGCAAAATTTTCTTTAAATATGGTTAAAAAATATAAAAATTTTCGACATTATAGCAATTATGAGACACTAGATGCAGTTTTTTCGGGTTAATTTGTTTTACACTTTTTTCTCCTAGCCTATAGACAGGACAGCAAAATTCCAACTAGTTATCGAGATATAGCCTTGAGAAAAATTGCATGTTCTTCGGAAAAATCAAGTTATAGCTAAAATGTACATGAGGCCATAAAATCCGAACAGCAGCTAAACTAGCAAAACCAAAATAGGGTTTTGTTAGTTTCGATAAATACTTCGAAAACCGCACACAAAGAGTTTAACTTATATGCTTTGCACAGTTTAAAGTATATAGCAATAAAAAAAATAAAATACGTTAAAACTTCTCTTATACCTTTTCGTGTTCAACAAAAAAAAAATTAAGACACAAATTTAGTCCCTAGTCCATATTTAATATGTAAAAAGTATGTCAAAAAAACTTACACACGCTTTAAATTAAATAAAACTAAACCGTTCAATTTAAAAATTCTTAAAAATACGTGAATTTATTAAAATATTATACAAATTCACTACACAATAAAATATTGGAATATTTTCCGGAAATCCTTCCATTAACGATTTTATAGTGTTTCCGTTACCTTTTTGGAAGAGGCGCTCCATTAACGCTTGATATGTGACATGTCCTGTGATAACTTTCCTGTGTTCTTTTAATCTGTATTTATCGTACCTGATGTCACAAATGCCTGGCTTCTTTTGCCACAACTGCAAATTTCTTGCCACACAAGAAACTTCTTTGAGAAATGTGTTTGCTTTTTTGTTTAGTTTATTATTACTAGTATTTTAATACTTTTAAATGATTAATTTAACAAAATGTTACAATATACTCTGTTTAAAAGTTCAGATTTTTAATAAAATGTAGTTTTCTTTCTAAAAAAAAATTATATTCATTTGGTTCTTGACATCATTCGGCATCATATGTAAACATTTACTCCTTTGTAATATAACGATTTTTGTATTGCTGTTGTATCAACTCACTGTGGCCTAAAGTCTAAGGCATTCCTAAGGTTATAAGGTGCTCTTCGGATTTTAATATTTTGGATAAAAAATATTGTATTAAGTTGCAGCCTTTGCAGAATGTTTAGCCATTTCAGTGTGTCTAACATATATCTTATTGACGTAAACCGATTGCATTTTAAAATTGTGCGCATAGCCTTATTTTGTAGCTTTTGCAGCCTAGTAGTTGTTGGTCTGAATAATATTGTTACTTTATTTCTTAAACATTTAAAAACCCTAATTTTCGTGCCAATTTTCTTACATATGTATTTGACATGATCTTTAAAGTTTAAATCTTTGACCATTAAGAAACCCAGATATTTTATATTATTTACTTTTTCTATTATTCTATTATTTATTTTGAATGTAATGTTTGTGTTCACATTCATTAATTTAGTTTTGTTTTCGTTTAGTTTTAATTTATTAATTTTAAGCCACTTATTAATATAATCTATGTATATAATTTTTTTAAATTTTCATGACATTTCCTCCGTTGCTGTTTCTGTGAAAATCAAAGTCTCGTCTGCATATAGTACAGCTCCGCATTTCTCGGAAGTTGTGAAAAGTCGGCCAGAACATAGGTTTTAATCATCCATCACACAGCAAGTGTATTTTTTTATAAAATTCGACCTTACGATCTTTTCTGACAGAAGTGTTCGGCGCTCTTCGAAGGAATTGTTCGACTTCTTTTGCCTTACCAATATCTGTCAGACCTTTTTTCTTCCTTTAGATCTTTTGCTATTGTTTTCAAAGCCCACAATGGATTTTATTGAAAAATTTTAATTATTTTTTCACGTACTTTTTTTTCGCTGTCCATTTTGAACGAAATAACAATTGAAAATGAATGATTTGAATAAATATAATAACTAACATATTTTTTTAAAGCTAACGTGATTCAAAAAATAATAATTCGTTGCACACAGGATAAGTTTTGGCTGAAAGTGTATAAGTTTTTTTTCAATACTATTAAAGAATTTACAGAGTACGGAGTACGGAAAAGTCAATATATTGATCAGTTAAAAAAAGAGAATTCATTGACAGTTTTTGAAGTTAAGTACTTCAAAGATTTTAAAATTCTTTTATAAAGTTTATAAAATCTTCAGTTTTTTGCAAAAATGTTGGCCACGCTGATTTAATTAATTTTTTTATGTTGTAAAATTAGATGGCAATTTAAGTCTTAACTCTTAATTCTTTTTCTGATTCTTCAAAATTATTGTCAAAACAGCCCTTTTCAGAACCATAACTTAAACAGCAAATTACAATATGCGTAGGTATTGTGAGTATGACTGCATCATAGTTGAATTTCAATGATACTTAAAGTTTCACAAGTGACTATTAATAGCGAAAAAACGATTCATTTCTGATCTCTGGTCGGAACTATGAAATTTTATATATGTACTTCAGTGGCTTGTATTGATGTAAAACGAACGTTACTGAAATTGGTGAATATCGGTACCTGTGCAGGCGTAAACCCGATGGAAATGTCCCCTATGAGATCGACTTAAAACGCCATAAGATCCAAATTATATATATCCAGCCCATACAAAGCTGCTTCTCGATCTTCACTTAAATCTATGAAAAACATACGATACCCTATACCATGGTTTTGAGACCCTATCTCTTCGGTCCAATTAATTGGATATAGCAAATAAGCATAAACCAAATTTGAGTGGCATTTTTATTAATTTTTTTGGCTGCAGATATGAAAAAGTTCATATCGGATGATATTTCTATATGGGGACTAGGTCCAAAAAAGGACCGATCCTGATCATATTTGGTAAAGTCACTTACACTTTGAAAAAATATATACAAACCAAATTTGAAAAAATCTGTGCAATATTTTTGTTTTTTGATAGATTTAAGTGAAGATCGGGAAGCAGCTCTATATGGGGCCTATGACTAAGAGTTGTCCAATAGGGATCATTTTTGGACTACTGATTAATGGATGTAATATATACATATAAACCTAATTTGACTAAGATTTGTATGATAATTTGGATCTAGCAATATATGTTGATTTCATAGGGGTCATTTGTATGGGGGCTAGGTCTGAACATGGACCGATTTTCACCAATTTCAATAGCGTTCATCCCATGGCCGATAGAAGCTTAAATACCAAATTTCATCAAAATACATTCATATTTGCGACCTGCAGTTTGATTACAAGCTTTACATGGACACACAGACGGACGGACGGACGGACATCGTTAAATCGAATCAGATAGTGATTCTGATTCGATCGGTATAATTAAAGATGGGTGTAGGTCAAATATTTTTGGTTGTTACAAACAGCAGCACAAAGTCATTATACCCAAACCACATAGTGGTATAGGGTATAAAAAGATAAATATTGCACACATTTTTCTCAAATTTGGTTTGTATATGTTTTTGCAAAAAATTAGTGACTAACAAATATCGTCAGGATCGGTCGATTTTTCGACCCAGTCTCCATATAAATATAGCATCCGATATGACCTATCCTCCTATTATAAGATACCTCATTAAATACGGCCTTAATCAGACTATTTCTGGACTCATTTCCCAATAACAAAATAAGGATGATGTTTATTTTTATGCCCATTTATGACCTCATTTATTGTGGTTGGTTGGGTATCGCAAAGTTGGCATAAGCCGCTCAACATGGCCGATTTTAGAAATAACACGAATTGTAACTAAATGTTTGAAATTTTTATGAAAAAATTTGAGCTGAATTTCCAAAATTTGGATTTTCTAAAATTTAAAACGGTACGCAAACGCAAGATATATACAATGACTGCTTTAGTTTACAAAAAAAAAAATTATTTAAAATTCGTTTATTAGACTGATTTCTTTCAAATACTCTTTCGATATAACTGAAAAAACTAAACGTAATTTTGTAAAAAAAGATTTCCATGTTAAATTTTTCAAATAACTTAAAAATGACACCATTTATCCGAATGGTAATTATGAATGTTTTATAAATCATTACTTAAATAAATGAGAATAATAAAACAATTGTCAGTTTCGTTAGTTGTGGAAATCACCACTTCAATTGATGCTAAATCCCTTAAACACAGTTTTGATAAATAATTACACCAATTTCTTAGCTTCAAAGAAACTTTTCAAATGTCTCATTTGCCAGAAGCCCATACAAACTAAAACAACAGTTTGAGCAACAGACCACCACAGAACACGAGAGTTGGTACTTTCGCTAGTTAGACGGAAACGTTCTTCGCGATAACGTTGATAGTTCTGTTCCTTCGTAATTTGATCAACTTGATCCAAAAGTTGACGTATACGCAATTGAAGTTCCGTTAATTTTTCCTTTTGTGCCACACTAGCATAATCAATGGCATGTTCTCCTACTTGTATATCCAAATGAACACGTAACTGAGCACCATTGAACCATGCTGTACTATTTGAGTACATACAAATTACATGTTCTCCTGGGGTATGTGATGTAAAAGATATGCGTCCTTCTGAACTATAAACACGAGAGAGGATAATCTTATCATCACTATCGCGAACTTCTACATGCATGCCAATGCCGGGTGAAGATGGCATAAAACCATTCGAACGGGGATCATATAATTCCACCTTATAATTGACTAAAATGTTGAGCAGTATTAATGTGATTTTTATTAAAATATTCTCGATATACTTATTTACCTATAACAGTTGTTTCGTCTGGCACTTCTTCTATAAAACATTTACGCTCTGTTTCGGCAATGTGAAAATACAAACCAAATACTGTATTACAACTGGCCATCAGAGCCACTATACCTATCAATTGTTTCATCATGTCGAATAATGTAATTATTTTATGATTTTGTGTGTTTTTAAGTCTAGCAGATTTCTTGACAAATTTTTATTTAAGTCGACACGTCATGAGAAAAAATATGACACCACACAAAATGCCAAATTGACAATAACCCAGCAGTGTTGGTAACTATTTAAAAAAAAAAACGCATTATTTTACATCAAGTATAAAATTATTAACACTAAAATATTACAACAAACACACTGGGTTTTATGTTTTTTTTAGAAGTATCTACATATTTTTGCTCGTATCTAAGCACAATGATGCTCGATGTACCCCATTTTAAATACCAACCTGGTGGGAATAATGGCAAATGATATTATCATAACTTTACGCAGTCAAATGGTTTTTGATGTGTAACCATCTATACGCGGGGGGTAAAAATTTCTATTCACAACACAATCATAAAAACAGCGTAACATGTGAGCCGTAAGACAAAATCGTTGTGACTTATGATTGTATTGGTGAAAAAATTAAAAAAGTAATATCCTGTTTGAAAAATAAAAAAATAAAAATGAAAATGAAAAATGAAAAACGAAAAATGAAAAATGAAAAATAAAAAATGAAATATGAAAAATAAAAAATTAAAAAAGAAAAATAAAAAATGAAAAATAAGAAATGAAAAATTAAAAACGAAAAATTAAAAAATTAAAAATGAAAAATAAAAAACAAAAAATTAAAAGTTAACCTGTTGAAATAATAAATAATAATAAATATATTTATAGTAGCAGAGACCCTGCAATTGATTTTTAAAGGGTCATAAAAAAATCTTTAATTTCTAAATGTTTACACATCTCCCCTGTGATCGGACTCACGTTTTTTTTTTTTTTTTGTGAAGGAGCGTGATTTCAGACGGACAGACGGACATCGCTATGTCGACTCGAGCTGTGATAAGGATCAAGAATATATATACTTTATGGGGTCGGAATTCAGTTGTTCGATGTGTTACAAACGGAATGACATACCTATATATACCCTCTGCCGCTAATGTTTTTTTTTATTTTTATTATTTTTTTTATTAGTATTAAAAATACTAATGCTCCTATGCTCCTTATAGGAGTTTCGGGAACATATATATATATATATAAAAATACTTTAAATATTCAAAAACATTACATAAATTCATATTACATTAGTTATAAGTTCTATATAAATAAATTGTATCTTACTACATTTGTACATTTTTTTCTAAATACATTGTAATTTCTTTCAAGTTTCATATGTTTGGTAAATCATTGAATAGTTTGAAGCCTTTATAAAAAAGGGATCTTTGCATATGTGTTGTCATGACCCTTTGGATTCGAAAATCTTCAGTATTTCTTAGTGCATACGGTTATACTTCTCCAACATATTTAATTTGATCGCATAGATATTCTGGGGCATAACCTTGTTCCATTTTTTTAATAAAAATTAAAGTGTTGAATTTCAGTCTTTGATTTATATTTAACCATTTTAGTTCTCTAAGCATTTCGTTGATGTGTTATATCGATTGCATTTTAGTATAACCCTAATTGCTTTGTTTTGTAGTTTTTGCATTCTTTCTACCTGACTATCATTACAGCAAGTATATATTATTGTCGATCCGTATTCAAAATGTGGTTTAATTATTGTATTATAAATATTTATTGCAGTTGTTTTTGATATTTTATTTCGTATTCTTTTAAAAAATCCGATTTTTTTCCCGATTTTTTACAAGTATAGTCTATGTGTTCTTTAAATTTTAAGTCTTTATCTATTATAAATCCGAGATATTTTATGTGTTCCACCTTTTCTATTATTTTATCGTTAATTTTAAATATTGCTTCAGTGTTCATATTTATTTCAATTATTTTTGTTTTATTTTCGTTTGGTTTTAGTTTATTCATTTTTAACCAGGTATTAATTTTATTGATGTCATGGTACATATTTGCTCTGCAACTTTCATCATCATCTCCTTCCGTGTATATTAATGTATCATCTGCGTATAGGACCATTTCACTTCTATCTAATACCTTTGGCATATCATTAATATATATAATAAATAAGAGAGCTCTCAAAATTGAGCCTTGTGGTACACCGAAATCATTTTCAATTTCAGTTGACAAAACATTATTAACTTTAGTTATTTGCTTCCTATTTTTCAAATACGACTCGAACCAATTTAATTCCGTACCTTGTATTCCATACATATAGAGTTTTTTCACTATAATTTGCCTGTCTATTGTTTCAAAGGCTCGTTTAAAATCTAAAAAAATTGCCATCACTTTTTTTTGTTTTTTCTATATTTTTCCATTTACTTATTACATAATTTACAGTCGTTTCACATGAGTATTTTTTACGGAATCCTGATTGGTACTTTGACAATATAGAGTTTTCTTCAATATATTTTTCTAATTGTTCTTTGACAACTTTTTTCAAAATTTTTTCACAGGTTTTTAATGTGTTTATTGGCCGGTATTCTTCGCATTTATTTGTTTTTGTCACTTTTTCAATTGGTGTTATCATAGTTACTTTCCAATTTTCAGGGAATTCACCTGTCTCTAGCGATTTATTTATAATTTTTAATATTGATTCTCCTGTTACGTTCCAGTTATCAAGAATGATTTTATTAGATATTTTATCACAGTCAGTTTTATTTTTCATATGTATAATTATATTCTTAAGTTCTAAAATGTTTATTGCATAGAATTTGAATTGTTGGTTTATCACAGTTATTTGGTTTTCATATTGCTCATATTATATGGAATCTCTTATTAATATAATACTATCTATAAAATAATTATTGAATTGACTAGCAATTTCTATATTATCCTTATATTCTACTTGGTTAAATATCACAGTTTTTATCACATTATGTTTTTTTTAAATTACTTTGATCTCTCTCCACATTTGTTTTTGATCACCCGCATTGTTAATTTTATTATTAATGTATTTATTTTTTTCGTTTTCGATTTTCACTTTATATAAATTTCTTATTGTTTTGTAATTGGTCCATGCCTGATTTGTATTTTCCAATTTTGCTGTTTGGTATTTAATTATTTTGTCCTTTTTCATTAAACGTAATTCACTATTAAACCACCGATTTATATTGCTTTTTTCCCGTATAATTGTCTTATTAGTAAATTTTTGTATAGTTTCTTTAAAGCAATTATCAAATAAAGTTACATTTTCATTAATGTTTTCGTTATCATTGTATCCCATATTTTTACTTAACTCTGTGTTAAATGTCTCTTTGTTGTACTTAAAAATTTCTAATTCTTGGTTGTCTATGTTGGTATAATTATTTTTTTCAGTTTTAATTAAAATATTTATCATTTCATGATCCGCTATTTTATTTGTATTGCTGTTGTTTACTGATATATTACAATTATTTGTTATAACAAAGTCAATTATTGTTCTAGAATTTTTTGCTATTCTAGTATATTCACTAACTAATTGCCTAAGACCATTATCATTTAGTATACATTCAAGTTGATTTTTATGTGTCGAATTTTTGGACCAATCAATATTAAAATTTCCTGTTATTAAAATATCACAGTTATAATCACTTATTTCATCTAAAACTTCTTCAAAACTTTTACAAAACTCCGACTCTCCATAACTAGGCGATCTGTATATTGCAGCAATTATTATTTGATTGTCTTCACATGTGGCTTTACATACTAACATCCAGTATTTAGCACCTTCTATCTTTTCAATAATTTCAGTTAGTTTCCATATCTTTTTAAAATAAATAATGACTCCACCAGTTCTTGTAGAAGTAGAAAACGATAAAATATGATCATATCGAGGTTTAAAATATGAATGTAATATTTTGTAATATTTGATAGATTTCATGAATTTTTTAATATAATATTTTCTATTTTTGTCTTTTATATGTAACAATTTGCACTTATTTTTTGCTGTCAAAAAGACAAACGATTATTGTTTAAGAGTCGATGAGCTTAAACTAAAAACACGGTTCTTTTTTATTTTGTAAATTTCTAAAATTTTAGTTCTTTATTTCAATTTATTAGAACTTTTGTTTGTTGTTCTTAGTTTTAGGTCTATGTTATATTAAAATTGTCACTTTTAATATATGTTTAAATTTTAATTTGTTTTCAAATGTTTTTGTTTCTATATAAATGTTTTAATGTTTTTAGTGTTTTATTTTATTTAATGTCACTGTTCATTATAAAATTTTCTCTTCACTGATCAAGGTTTTAAATTACTTGTGTGATGTTCAAAGGTTTAAACTAGTGTGTCTTATATTAAAATATGTACAACTTAAGGTGCTATTACATGATGTGTTTTTTACATATGTACTGTCAAATTTTCCCACAACAAAAGTTGTACACATCGTGTGATACATATGAAACGTTGTTTATGTACAATACATGAGGAAAGTCACATGTACATTTATCAATTAGAACAGGTTCTATTTTTGCATGACAAACATATGAAAATACAACACTGCTTGAAAGGATAACAGAGTAAATTTTAAAGATTAATATTGAAAGAAAATAAATTGTTTAGTATTAATTAACAATTAAAAAATATATAACCTTTTTTTAACAATAAATTTTTGTAAATTCACAAATTAAATCAGATGTTGTTTACATTTAGAGGTTATGTCATACGGAAATACATATGCACGTGTGATAGCAAAAATTATGAATCGTATGTAAAAGACAATTTTGACAGACATGAGGAATTTCATATGGATAAAAAAAGTGACAGTACATATGTAAAAAATACTTCGTGTAATAGCACCTTTAGTAAAGCTGCGTTCACACTACGTATTTTGCTCGTGTTTTTCTTATTTTTTTAGCACATGTAATTTGTACACATAGTGAGGGTTCACAAACGTTGTTTATGTACCACACATTTTGCAAGACATATGTAAATTTTTCAATTAGAGCAGGTTCTATTTTGACAAGACAAACATATGAAAATACAACACAGCTTTTGGCGAAAGAAAAACAGAGTAAATTATAAAGATTAATATTGAAAGAAAAATAAATTGGTTAATATAAATTAACAATTAAAAAATATATAAAATATATAACTTTATTTTTAACAATAAATTTTTGTAAATTCACAAATTAAATCAGCTGTTGTTTACATTTTGAGGTTATGTCATACGGAAATACATGTGTACGTTTGAACGCAAAAATTATGAATCGTATGTAAAACGCCAATTTTGACACACACACGGAATTACGTATGGATCGTAAAACTGAATTTACATATGGAAAATACACATAGTGTAAACACACCTTAAGTGAACAAACATGATAAATAAAAAGAGAGCAATTATCTTTCAGATTAGTGATGGGTGAAAACAGTGACGGCAAATTTGAATGAAGTTGGGACATCTTTTTAAAATTACAATCGATTTAAAATTCAATCTTCTCAATATTTGTCAACAATGTTCTCTACAACCTGCCCTAAAGTCAACAATGGCAACACAATGTTATAGACAAAAAACCCGCTTATTGTATCAGGAAATGCGACAGAAACCAATAAAAACTGTTCAAAAGTCAACGGTTTGAAATTGTTAAAATTAAAATGTATAATATAAAGAGATTAAATTTTAACTTCCTTAAGTAAAATATTATTTTTCACATTCAATGCCTGACCACCTTGGTATCGTTTATATTTGGAATTACTAGATATTGTTTGGTGATTTATTTAAGCAAAAGATTTGTTTAAAAAACACAAATCATCAATAGTAGTAAATCAAAAATTAACAAATTAAAATATTAAAATTTTAAAAAAAATTAACTACTTTTCATCATAACTCCTGATTTCATTGAGATCCCACTCTTAGGCCTTTAATATTAAAAAATATATTATATTTTATTTTTATAAATACAAAAATCGTATTTTTTACCTTTATCATATAATGATTGAGTTAGAAATTAATCATGCAGAGGAAATTAAATATGCGGTCTGTAAAGAAAGTGTTTTCAGATAATACAAATTTTTTTGCTTTACAAATATTTCATTCCGTAATTCAGATATTAAGACTTTGGAACAAACAACCTCTTTTGGACATTACAATTTTTAGATGTATGTATGACATACGATACTGTAACCAAATAGTTTGTGCGAGGTTTATTATGAAAATAACTATTATGGTATTTTAAATATAATATTAAAATATATATGTATTGCAATTCTTTTTATTTGAAGACTATTTTGCAAATAAATGAGTTAGCATTAGATAAATTTTTTTACTGCAAATAAAGCAAAAAACTTTAGCACCTTTGATTTAAAAATTGATTTATATTCTGCAAGACAGGTTATGCAGCTGTTTCGGGTCGATACATCAACTCTCATCAGTAACCAAGGGCAAAATTGTTTCATATTTTATGTTGTTACATTGGAAGAAGCTTATAGTACAACTCTTTGCTTGGATTCTCATTAGGTTGGTTTCAGGAAAGTTACAAAATTTTAACTTTTTACTAAACCAACTACTACTTTTGGTTACTGATATTCATACATTTTAAAAATATAGGTTTATTTTTTTGACTCTACACACATACTGCCAGGATAAACTCAAAACCTAGACACCATTAAACAACTACCGTCGTAGTAGAATGAGGAACTATTTAAACCTTATCTTCAAATGAGTTTTGTTGGTTACCACTAGTCAGAACTTTATAACCAAGAATAAGTTTATCTATTGGAGCTTTAAATGATTGCGGTATTTAAGTACTAAATTGATTTTAGTACTTATTGACAAAATTATAGTGTTTATTAAAAGCGCTAGACTGCCGATAGAGCCCATCAAAAAGCGCTAGACGTAGCACGATGCGCTGTATGTCAGCAGCATTGACATCAAATTAACAACTTATTCAGAAACGCCCTGTTAACGAATGTTGGAATATATTAAAAAAATTTTGTTGACGTTTGCACTGAAGTTGTGATCAAAACTGCGAAAAAGGAGAATTTGTGATAAAATGGATTTAGCGATATTAATGAGCATAGCCGCTGGCTTATTGTTGATTTTAGTTGCATTATTTTTCTTGGAAAAGAAAAAATCAAAATTAGGTGTGTAAAATGTTTTCTTGCAATATGTACATTCATTGAATCTAATTTTAGAAGTTGATCAACAACCTCAGCAACAACAACAACGTGCACTGCCACAACGAGCTCAAGAAGGTGTACCACGTAGAGCACAAATTGTACGCAATCAACGTAATCGTGTAAGGCAAAATGCACCTCCAGTTGGTCCTGCAGCTGCTTTGGACAACGCTTTGAATGATGTGAGCGATGACGACGCCGAACATGGCAATGTACCACAAGGACAAGTTCTAGATGAAAAAATGGGTGCCAAGAAACGGGCAAAACTTGAACAAAAAGAGCAAAAACGCATTATGCGTGAACAAGAAATGAAAATGCGTGAAGAAAAGAAGACTATAGATGCAAAGTTAGAAGATGAACGTAAAAAGCTGGAAGATCGGCAAGCTGAGGAAGAGCGAAAACAAGCCGAAGAAGAACGTTTAGCTCGAGAAGAGCAGGAACGAAAAGATCACGAAGAATATCTTAAAATGAAAGCGGCCTTTAGTGTTGAGGAAGAAGGTTTCGAGGAAGATTCAGATGAGAAAGAAAACCTATTAGCCGATTTTATAAAATACATACAAGACAACAAGGTGGTGGTTTTAGAAGATTTAGCCACGGAATTCAAACTGAAAACTCAGCAAGCCATTGAACGTATACAAAATTTACAATCTAATGGTGGTATTACAGGAGTTATTGATGATCGTGGAAAATTTATCTACATTTCCCAAGATGAGCTGCAATCAGTAGCAAAATTTATCAGACAAAGAGGTAGAGTTTCAATAGCGGAATTGGCAGAAAGTAGTAACAATTTAATTAATTTAACTCCGGTGGCTACAAATTGAAATATTTTCGGAACTGCGTTGTAGGAATTATATTGTTAATTTTTTTATTATTAAAATTATAAATTTATATGTATAAAAAGTACAGTACACGTTTCTTTGTTATTAATCGATAAGAAAATTTTAGTAAAAAAAGGAAATTAATTTATTAAATTTAACCTTTTAGAATATTTCATTTTAAAAATGAAATTAATTAGTCTTCCATATCACCATCATCATCCATATCCACATCATCCTCATCATCGTCTTCACTGGTTTCATCGGGTTCCTTAGCTTCAAGTTGACATTTGGGACATTGACACAAAAATATATAGTTCTCTTTAAGTATCTGCATAAAAAAATCAAAAACAATCAAAAGTTTGTTCTCAATTATTTAATAGTTGAAATGGATCAACCTTTTGCCTAGAATGTCTACTTCTCTCCAACTGACATTCATCCAGATACGAAATGCAAATTTCTTCACCCGGCTGTATGGGTTGTATCGCCTTTAATACCACAATATCGTTGGAATAAGGAAATGTTGATTGTGCATTGGGTACACAGCTATGATTTATTTTACTTTGCAATAAGTATAAGCCAGAACCTTCATTATTTAAGAATTCGCCAGCAACTAATAAGAAAATTTATGTTAATAAATGTTAAAATCATTTTGTTATTCTATGAAGAATTTTATATGTATTATCCTAATGACGGCAGAATTATTTAAAATGCAAAATAAGATATATGGAAAAATGGGCTTTAATAAATTAAAAAGAAACATAAATTTTTGTTGTTAAGAATTCACTGAATTGAGAATGTTCTTTAAATTTTAAGAATAGTCTGTTGTTGGTTGCTAGAATTTGTAATCACAGTAATTTTCTTTTATTGTTATTACGAATAGGAATTTGTAAATTATGTATTTTCTTTAAAACACTTACATTCTCCTACTTTATTGTATAAATCGTCTATATATTCGTCCAATTTCGTTTTATCAGCTTCAGGCAAAGGTATATCTGCAACTTTCTTTACCCATTCCGCTAAAACGCTAGTAGCGATACCTTGGCTGTTTGTACCAACCAAACCCATTAAAGTCTTAAAAGCATCTGGGGTAGTAAACTTTAAAAAAAATTTATAGATTCATATTTATTGTTTGAATATTTAATTACCACTCCGAACTCTTCTCCTTGAAAAGCTTCACAAAAGGCAGTATATAGTTGCTCCAATTGTTGTTCAAAATTTTCACCCAACATTTTATGATATATTTGTTGGTCTTTATTAACAATCAAAGACTGGAATGATTGCAAAGATTCCAAAAACACTGGTTTATTATTGCTCTGTTGATACATAGCCATTAAACGTACTAACAGCATAATTGTGCCCGTCTCAGGAGGGTAGTGCATTTTCCTTTAAATGTATTTTATAAAAGTTAGAACATATTCCAAATATGAAATACCTACTTCCAAATTTCATTCAATTTATTAATTGGATGTGCATCGTCTGTACGATAGTTATCCATACAGGCTACACGATGATATTTTTTTAAAGCTTCCATACGACAGTCTTCAGAACAATAACGTACTTTACACCTGGGACAGCAACAAAATTGTTCTAGCCACGGTTTGGTGGGATCGTGCTCAATAAGTGGGACCACTATTGCTGGATTACTAGCCAGACGTCTTACATTTTCTGTTACTGTTTCCAACGGACGCATACAATGGTCACAAGCTGTATAACCATATGCAGAATTCCAAGAAAATTGACTTGATGCAAAAGGTTCTTCCTCAAAGATAACGTCTCCCACGTTGAAGGATTTAGTGGCTATCATAGCACGACCCTATGAAAGTTTTTCTTTGGTAGTAATCAACAACAAAAATATTTGTAAATGACATTTACCTTTCCTGGTATATCTTTAATATCAAAAGAATACATTATTATTTAAATGTAATAAATTTAATATCTCGCACCAATAATTTGTTATGATTTTGCGGCATGTGCTTGCTTGTCAAAGATCAACTCTACCGCAAAATGAAACACTGCTTATAACGGGTGATTTTTTTGAGGTTAGGATTTTCATGCATTAGTATTTGACAGATCACGTGGGATTTCAGACATGGTGTCAAAGAGAAAGATGCTCAGTATGCTTTGACATTTCATCATGAATAGACTTACTAACGAGCAACGCTTGCAAATCATTGAATTTTATTACCAAAATCAGTGTTCGGTTCGAAATGTGTTTCGCGCTTTACGTCCGATTTATGGTCTACATAATCGACCAAGTGAGCAAACAATTAATGCGATTGTGACCAAGTTTCGCACTCAGTTTACTTTATTGGACATTAAACCAACCACACGAATGCGTACAGTGCGTACAGAAGAGAATATTGCGTCTGTTTCTGAGAGTGTTACTGAAGACCGTGAAATGTCGATTCGTCGCCGTTCGCAGCAAATGGGTTTGTGTTATTCGACCACATGGAAGATTTTACGCAAAGATCTTGGTGTAAAACCGTATAAAATACAGCTCGTGCAAGAACTGAAGCCGAACGATCTGCCACAACGTCTAATTTTCAGTGAATGGGCCCTAGAAAAGTTGGCAGAAAATCCGCTTTTTTATCGACAAATTTTGTTCAGCGATGAGGCTCATTTCTGGTTGAATGGCTTCGTAAATAAGCAAAATTGCCGTATTTGGAGTGAAGAGCAACCAGAAGCCGTTCAAGAACTGCCCATGCATCCCGAAAAATGCACTGTTTGGTGTGGTTTGTACGCTGGTGGAATCATTGGACCGTATTTTTTCAAAGATGCTGTTGGACGCAACGTTACGGTGAATGGCGATCGCTATCGTTCGATGCTAACAAACTTTTTGTTGCCAAAAATGGAAGAACTGAACTTGGTTGACATGTGGTTTCAACAAGATGGCGCTACATGCCACACAGCTCGCGATTCTATGGCCATTTTGAGGGAAAACTTCGGAGAACAATTCATCTCAAGAAATGGACCGGTAAGTTGGCCACCAAGATCATGCGATTTGACGCCTTTAGACTATTTTTTGTGGGGCTACGTCAAGTCTAAAGTCTACAGAAATAAGCCAGCAACTATTCCAGCTTTGGAAGACAACATTTCCGAAGAAATTCGGGCTATTCCGGCCGAAATGCTCGAAAAAGTTGCCCAAAATTTGACTTTCCGAATGGACCACCTAAGACGCAGCCGCGGTCAACATTTAAATGAAATTATCTTCAAAAAGTAAATGTCATGGACCAATCTAACGTTTCAAATAAAGAACCGATGAGATTTTGCAAATTTTATGCGTTTTTTTTTAAAAAAAAGTTATCAAGCTCTTAAAAAATCACCCGTTACATACATGTATGTAAAATGAATAAAATTGACAATGCTCATAAGTTGGTTTATTTCATTCGTTCCTTTTGGTTAAAAAACCATAGACCAAAAAGCAGTTCTATGACATAAATTCAAAGAGTAGAAAACACGTAAAAAATTAAATATGAGCCACAAAAAATAAGATATGTGCGTCTTATCTTATTATATAACAACTTATAAAAAAATTATATTACAACTTCGAAAAATATTTTTTTTTTTAAATTTCATTCATTTTTTCTTACTTTTCCAAAAATATTTTTTAAATTACAACTTACAAAAAAAATTTATTTCTATTCTTTACAGTGATTAGATTATTTAAAACAAGTAAGAGTCTTAAATTGGGCTGTGCCGAATTTTTATACTCTCCACCTGCGTCTTAAACCCATTATTACACCCAATGTTGAGTACGGCTACCACTTTAAAACTATTGCCGATAATGAAACATTTAGGTATGTGATGGAAATCGATCGATTTCAAAAGTGAAAACGATTTTAAAATCGACAACGGTGTGATGAATTTCGATCGATTTCATTTTCCACTTTTGTATCATTCCGTATCATTTCTTTTGAAAAATACAACAATGTATTGAAAAGTTGTCGTGAAAATTGTAAAATAACAATAAAACATTTGTGAAATTTATAAGTAAATATTTACAAAATCATAAAATGTCGATAATTTTGGCAGCATTCTATTTGTTATTAGAAGAGGATAATAAAAAGAAAACATAAAGAAGAAACATTTACGTGACAACTCGGATCCACAGAACAAAATGGAAATTGAAATCGACACTATAAAATGAGAAATATAAACGCATCACAACTTTAATTGAATTTAAATCGTTTTAGTGTCTTAATCGATTTCCATCACATACTTGATTAATTCCGAATACCAATTAAATTAAAAATTGTTTTTTTTCTTTTTGGTCAGTTTCTATTATAATTTCTTTTTATACAAAATTATGATCATGTCTTCTGTAGAAAGAATTAATTACTATTTGGTTAATAGAGTAGAAATCCTATAAGTTCCCTAAGTACTACATAGAACACTAATGAAATTCATTATTTAACGCAGCCGGCATTATAATACCCAAAGTTTGATCGCTATCAGAATGTTTTGAGTCAGAAGTTATTAATAATTAAAAAAAAATTCAAATGATTCTTGGCTAAAAATTATTAATATTAAAAATAAGCAAACTTTAAAATGTTTTTATCTGAATTATGTATATGTTATACGTTTATATTCTGAAATTTTTGTCGTTTTACAGCTTACATGTTACGCTGTTCTTGTGATTGTATTGTGAAATAGAAATTTTTCCCCTGCGCGTATACTAGATGTTTACACATCAAATATACGTAATAATAACAGGTGAGAAGCTAAATAAAATTAAATAAAATTAAAAATAAAAATGAAATTAAAACTTTTAACTTTAAATTTTTAATTTTGAATTTTTAAATAAAGTGAATATAGAAATTAAAACTTTTAATTTTAAATTTTTAATTATTTAATTTATAATTTTTTATTTTTAATTTTTCATTTTCCATTTATAATTTTTTTTTTAACATATCACTTTTCCCTTTTCATTTTTAATTTTTAATTTTCAATTTTTAATTTTAAGTTTTTAGTGTTTAATTTTTAATTTTTAGTTTTTAATTTTTAATTTTTCCATTTTCATTAGAGATTATATTTTTTCTTTCATATTGGCGATTTATTTTTATTATATCGTGATAACGATAAAAAAATATGTGGCAATACTACTAACATAGCTCATGGAAGTTGTGGAAGTTGTGTTTGTTGGTATGATTGCATCATTTTTTTGTGGCTTTTTTGAACTGTGTATGTTCTTGTACAACTATTATGTTCAACCACTAAAATATTTTGTTTTTTTTTTAGTGGTATCTACATATTTTAGCTCGTATCTAAGCGTAATGATGCCCGATTTTCCCCATTTTAAATACCAACCTGGTGGGAATAATGGCAAATGATAGTGTCGTAACTTTACCCAGTTAAATGTTTTTTTTTTGTGAATGAACGTGATTTCAACAGACAGACGGACATTACTACATTGACTCGGGCTGTGATAAGGATCAAGAATATATATGTATACTTTATGGGATCGGAAATAAGTTTTTCGATGCGCTACAAACGGAATGACAAACCTATATATCGAGGGCGATTTTTCAAAACGTGCTATTTGCATAATCACAATTTTTCAGGAGAGTTAATGTAAAGAGTAAGAACTAATCTTTCTTTTACAATATTATTTAAAAATGACACCGAAGTTATATATATGTTTTTTTTTTAATTCCTATTATTTGCGCAGATATAGCAGATAGCACTTTTTACAATTTAAATTTGATAAAATTATATTTTCAAATAAGCAAATAGCACTTTTTGTACAAAAATACAAGAATGCTATATTGTATACTATTGAATGATTTTTATTTAAATTTCATGCTTTTTATTCAAGTTAATGGGGTTTTAATGTAAAACATTATTGGAAAGTAATATAATAACAATATTAATACATATAAAAATGTTAGAAGTCAGAATTTAAACTAAAAGGTACCTATTAATATAAATAACAATCATTTTACGATTAGTCTTTCTTCGCCTGTTTTAAGTTGTCATAAAAATAATGATATTCTCGCGGAATAACAAGTTTTAATGCTTGCAAATGCTTCCATTTGCTTGGCTGGATAGGACGTGGAGCAGATAGTAAGGGTTTTGGTTCGTTATAACCTTCGTATGTTTTGATTGTGGTTGGAAGGTTCATGTATTCTTCATCGAAACTGAGTTTATATTTAATGTCGCCACTTGGTAGATATATAAGAGATTTTATTTGTGATACGGTGGGATCATTCTTATTTAAAGAAATTATAGTCCAGATATAGAGCATCAAAGGGCATATTTATTATTTTGTTATCTATTTTGACGGTCTTTCTAGCTTCTTTTGTTATTATTACATAGTCATTTGGCAAGTATATTGTCTGCTTTTTTAACTTCACCTCAATCTTAGCGTGTGCACTGTCGCACTCCATTTGAGTGTGCCCCTTCTCTAAGTACTTCTGTTCAATTATCTTACTATTTTCGATAGCAAAAATGGACAATGCGTTTGATAAATAGTGGTTACGATTCTGATAGCCACAACCATCGGAATATATTATGATCGGTAAGGTGTCTGATAAACAATGGGTTTTTAAGTGATATATTATACATGAAATAAACGTCGACGCGGATAGATCTCCATTAGTTTCGTTCCACCAGTAATTTGTACATTGGTGTGCGAGATTATAAATTGTGAAGTTGTGTACTTGAAGACGCTGTTTATAATAAATAGCGGATGCGTTTATATCGGGACAAAGTTTTACAGAGTTTGTCCCGTTGCTTTTCTAATTGAGCACGTTCTTTTTTAAATATATGGGTGTTATATTCATCCGCTGCAACTTGTTTGGCTTTAAATCCAACACACGTATCACATTCATCTTTACGAGGCATATATAGAGCCAAATTTTGTTCTGCAAAAACATGTTTAAACGTAGAAATTGACACCGGACGAACTTGATTATCCAAACATTTAGATTTATAATCCTTATATATATCGGCTTTAGTTTTGAATGTTGTTGCGATATATACCTTACTACTGTCTTTGCGGCAATAATGACTTTCCATTTTATCTAGGTTTTTGAAATATTCTCCTAAGTATCTTCTACAACCAGCATTTTTAGAATGAACTGTGTGCCGTTCATTTTGTTTGACATGAGGAGAAGAAACTGGTTTGTCATTGACCAACCAACGTCGTAGTATTCCTCTATTTATAGAAAGTGTTGAAAGAAACATAGATCTACACACTTGAAGCGATTCATGATTGCAAGGAAGTTTATATACAAAGGTTTTCTGTTTTTTAGAATTTTCCACTATGGTCCTTTTTGTAGGTATCTGTGATATGTAGGCCTTTAAAAACACTCGCTTAGCTTCCCAAGACATGTTCCAAAACATTTTGAAAATATTGTTTCTGGTAAATTCATAAAATTTTTGTCAGTACATTACCTTCCTTTTTATACAAACTGCCGATAAACACGTTGGTCCAATTTGTCTTGCCGCTTTTGGAACATTTTGTTTGACAACTTTATCGAAAATCCCAAATATTGTTGACCCTTCATCCTCTTTATCTTATTTTCCTTTCGAATTTCTGCAAAGAAATGGGCTCGTTTTTTTCTACGGCAAGCGACTACATTGTTGTTGATTTGTTCATTCTCGGAATCTGGATAAAATTATTGTTTACAATTATAATTGTCATCGTCTTCGTCGGATGAATCATAATCAATTGCAATACGTTCTAGGGAATTACAATACACGGCTTTATGCTGCTCACTTTTTGAATAAATATTCATTTCAATCATAACAAATTTCAGTATAATAATGACAAATAATTATTTTTTTATGCAAATAGCACTTTTTGTATGCACAAATTAACGTATTGCAGATAGCACAATCACAAATTTTATAATAAAATGATTGTAGAAATAATTTTTCACTTTAAAATAAATATAATACATGACAACTAAATCAGCGAACACATTGCCATCAAAAACTCATTTTCGACAAAAGTGCAAATAGCACGTTTTGAAAAATTGCCCTCGATATACCCTCTGCCACTGAGGTGTGGAGGGTATAAAGGTACACAAAAATCATTATTTCATACACAAAAAAATTTCGTTTCACTGAATACCACCCCGGTTTGCACATCCTCATATTATGTGGTCCTTGATAATACGATGGTTTCGTGCCACGCCATTAAATCTTAAATTTAAAAAAATCCACGCTTAAGCTGGTATTGCCACACTTTGTTTACGTCATGGCGAAAGAAATAATAAATAAAAAAGTACCTAATTATTAAAAAATTGGAAATAACTATTTATAAATTTTGATATCAATTAATTAGATTTTAATAATATTTTTTGCAACACTTTAGCAGTTTTTTTAATATATCTAAAATTTAACTTATACAATTTTAACAAACAATTTTAAATTATTTGTATACAATATATCATGTTTTGATGAATACAGTATATTCGTTTCGTAAAAAAACTCTCAGATTAGAAAGTTTAAGCATATGACGTAATCAATCAAAGATTTCATTGCCTATAATTCTGTACAAATTAATTGTAAACATTAATTAATATTGGGTCTCAAGTGAAATTTATTCAAGTAGAATTTAATATGGAGAATACGCGTACAAAATTTTTAATTGACTCGTTATACATTCCATGTAATTTCACCGCGTCTAAAATATATGATGGCCCGGACAAAATTCTGCAGACTGCCAGTACTTTCGGTGGCTTTATCATGGGAAGAGCCATGAATGCTAGAAATCCAAGCTGGGGTGATAGAAAATAAGCATAAACCAAATTTTAGTGGCACTGTTATTAATTTTTTTGGCTGCAGATATGAAAAAGTTCATATCGGATGTAATATTTATATGGGTACTAGGTCGAAAAATGGACCGATCCTGACCATATTTGGTAATGTCACTTATATTTTGAAAAAATATATACAAACCAAATTTGAGAAAAATCTATGGATTATTTTTATTTTTTGATTGATTTAAGTGAAAATCGGGAAGCAGCTTTATATGGGGCTATGGCAAAGAATTGCCATATGGGGTTTATTTTTGGACAACTGATAAATGGATGTAATAAACACATACAAACCCAATTTGACTGAGATCTATATGATAATTTGGATCTAATGGCAATTTACGTCGATTTCATAGGGGTCTGAACACGGACCGAATTTTACAAATTTCAATAGCGTTCATCCTATGACCGATAAAAGCTTATGTACAAAATTTCATCAAAATATATTCATATTTGCGACCTGCAGTTTGATTACATGTTTACAATGACACACAGACGGACGGACGGACGCACGGACATCGTTAAATCGAATCAGTTAGTGATTCTGATTCGATCGGTATAATAAAAGATGGGTCTAGGTCAAATATTTCTGGTAGTTACAAACAGCAGCACAAAGTCATTATACCCAAACCACATAGTGGTATAGGGTATAAAAATAGATGTTGTTCTTACCAGAATGGCCCGTCCTACTTGAACCATTTTCTGATGAGTCCGCATCTTCTCAATATGGGAATTCCAAATTTCACTATATCCAGCTGCCCAACGTTCTCCGACCATTTTCCCGTAAAATTGAATGTACATTTAGCACTAGGTCAAATTATTATCAATATTCCCATGATTATTACATCGTACAGAAACACAAATTAGCACCAATTTCATCGCGACTGGGAAATATTCACCTTCAGTATTACGCCTTCTGAAAATATATGTACATTTACATAATAGTAAAATAGATGTCTTAATAGACGAATTTAATTCGAAGCTTACCTATATCCCCAATGCTCATTAAGAGAGAATAGAGCATACCAACTCTAAAATACTGTTTTCTGAAAATATAAGAAAATCATTTAAAACAAAATATAGATGGCAAAGGGATTTAAAAAAATATTTCACCGAACGGAAAATAGACTCAACCCTGTCAACAAATCCTTATCAACGATCATACCTTAACAAATGATAGTGAAATATCTCACTATTGTCTAACATAATAAAAATGGTTGATATTTTTAACCCGGTTTCATCATTCCAATTTGGTTTTAAACAGTTCAAATCTCATTCTCTTTATGAACGATCGTGTAAATAATTAAACCGCTTAGAGTACAACTATTTAAAATTAAAAAAAAACAAGTGTATATTTTTGTTTTTGCAATTGCCTATTCTTGATCTCATTTGAACTCACGTGGTAACAATTCAGCTGCAAAACAGAAATAAAAATTTAGCGATGGCCCGAGGGGCCAAATCTTCATAAAAAAAGCTCCTTGCCAACAAGAAGATGATAAAACTTTCTCCGGGTTTTGTTCAACTTCAAGCAACAGATTCAGCCTACTGGCTGGCCTCAATGATATGGACGTAACTCCCGTATCAAATATAAACGATGTTAAGCAACACAAACCTCCACCTATTGTTGTAGAAGCTAACGCCTCATTTACAGAAATACAAAAACTACTTGGAAAGGATTGTATATTCAAACGTACTTCAATTGGTACCAGAATTTTTGCTCCAAGTAAAGAAATGTACGAATGCTACAAGCAAATTCTTAAAGGGAGTAAGATGGAGTTTCATTCTTATGGCTCCAAAGATAATAGGTTATACACAACTTTTTTCACGGTTTACCCCCCATAACTCTGAGGACATCACCGAAGAGCTAAAAAACTACAACCTATGCCCTTCTTCCGTAGCTGAAATAGTCACCAAATTCAGTTCGAACAACAATGAAGTTTACAAAGTTTAATTTGTCCGTAAAAGTTTTATCGAACTGCCTTAAAAAATGTAAGAACAATTTCCAATATTATAATTTCTTGGAAAAAATACAAATCTAAATCCAGGAACAAACCAACTCAATGCTGGAACTGCTTAATGTATGGCCATGGGCGGTGAACATTGTCATCGAAGTGCTGCGTGTATGATATGTGCAGAATTATCATAGCCAGAGCCAAATCACCGCATTCGTTATCGAAATTTTTCGATCGAAATAATTTTGAAGAATTATGGCCTCTGATTAAAAAGAAAAGCGAATCGTGGTCGAGCGTTTGTCCGTCTTCTTCAAATAATAAACCAAAATATGGAATTTCGATTGATTTTACTCGATATCAAATGCTGCGATTTGGGCCCAGCTGTTTTAACATGCTTTAATTGCAAAAAAAAACATGGAAAAGAGAGAGCTGATCAAGGCGTAACCTTAACCAAACGTGTCAGCTGTTTTTTCTGTTACATGAAAAGCATTTAGAGCAGTTACCGGACTCAACTGTCACGTAACCGGAACGTCCCAATCTGTTGAAAATAGATTTTTGCTACGTTTGTACGTGACATTTGTGAACAGCTGATAAAGTTTGGTTAATTTTACATAGCAACATGCTGGTTCGTTTTTTAAGTTTTATAATCGCACTAAATGCCAACGTTACATTTACGGTCTGATACATTTTAACAACCTGTGGCTAACTAGGCCTTTACTCTGCAAACGACATCAACTGTCCGTTACGTTCTCTCTATTTGGAAACTAGAACAAGAGTAACTTCTAAAAGTCTGAACAACAGCAGACAACAACTAAATAACTCATTTCAATTAAAGGTAGGAGATTTCCCTAATTTAAGAAACAACAACACAAATTGTAATAATAACATCAATAATAACACAATAAATAACAGCAAAGACACATATGCTATCAACTAACCTAGTAAGCTAAAAAATAACCCAAATAGCTATAGACCTATTAGTCTATTAAGTAAAATATTTGAAAAAATACTACATTCTCTCTCGTCTTAGTGAATTTGTAATGAAAAATTCTATTGTTGCTAAAGAACAATTTGGATTTAAACAAGTTAGAGTGTTAAATTCGGCTGTGCCGAATCTTTGATACCCTCCACCTCGGTTTGAGTATTGATAATAAATGCGGCCATATAGGTCGGATGGAGTAACAAAATAATAACCAAAAAAAGCTCTCTCAACTTTTTTATTAAAATATTGCCATATTTGGAAAACAGAGAATAAATTTATAATAATAAATAATTAAATTAGGGATGCCAAACGCAAAAAACCAAATGTCCCAAACATTTTAAATAAAATAATTTGTTATCTTTATTTTCTGAAAAACTTCAAATTTTCATCCAAAAAAAATTGTGAAAAATAATATATAAATAACATTCTCATCAAATTGCGTTTATTTATGTAAAAATTTGTATGTTCGCAATTCTTAAATATCATTTGAGGTTTTCTAAAATTCATTGAATTTAAATCAATGTTTTCTGTAGTCCGATTCTGTAAATTTCAACGATCCGACAATCGCAAAATATATAGACAGCTATTGTTGTTTGTACTAAGGATTAAGTGATTCACTAAGAACAGACATCTTAACGACAGTCGACCAATCTATTTTTCTATTTATTTAAATTGTAAATCTCTGCCAAAATAAGTGAAAAACACAAAGAAGACATGAAAAAAACAAATTACTTCGTGTTTGACAGGATGATTTTATCTTTATGTTTAATATCTTTATTTTTTTTCTAATATTTCTGTGTATTTATTTGAAAATGAAATGATGAATTGAATATGATATTTAATTTTTTTATTTATATAAAAAAGTTTTTTAATAAAAGCAAAATATTTTCACTATTTTATGAGTTTTATTTATGTATGACGACATTTCAACCTAGAAATTTAAGTTTTTATCGATTGAATAAACAACACAAAAATGGTTGTCGTTTAAAAATTTTACTGATAATTTTTCTATTTCCTTTTTTTTAACAATTCGACTATCGTTAAAAGAAGTTACTAAAAAGCTATTATGCCATTGCCAATATTTTTTTTAAATGTAAACATTTTTTAAATGTAAACATATTTTGTGTTTTTTTTGGAATTTCAATTTGTGTTTAACAAATAAAATTTATTTATTAAATATGCAATTGATGTCTTCTAAATTTAAAATTAGTATTTCCGACATTTTGATATGATTTTCTGAAATTCAATTAATATTTTCTAATTTATAATTTGAAATTTTAATTCCAGTTTTTAGAATTGATATTTTCTTAAATTTGAATGGAAAATTAAAAAAGTGCAATTTTGTATTTATGTGAATAATAATGCTTTAGTAATTATAAACAATTTTTAAAAATTAGATGTAATCGCAATCAGATATTTTGTAGGTAAAGCAAAATAATAATTCTATATAACTATTTTGTGAAGACAACAAAAAGTTAATATGCCAAACTTATGTTCATATTTGTAAAAGAATAATGAAAAACATATGAAATAAAAGACCAGCCCGTGTATACTCTTAACATTGTTCTGTATGATATCTAGTTGAAAATATTGACATCCATGTTAAAATAGAAATAACTATTGCAAAGCTAATTAGAACAAACAAAAATTGTGGCGCCATCTACTGTGGCATAGTCACGCTGAGCACAATGAAGTGACACTCTGTTAATGCAAAAGAAATGTATTTTCCCCACAACAAAATATTGCAGAATTTTATATAAATAAAATAATATACCGACTTATTTCTAACATGCAGTTGGTATGGATATACATATATAATATATGTATATTATTTGTATTATTTAATATGTTTATATAAATTTATAAATAAATTTATACATAAAATTTTTTTTTGCTATATTTACATTGTTTTTTTTTATTAACAACTAGGTATTTTAGCATTATTTGCTTTAGATGTTGGTGAATTTTTACTCCCTTTATATTAACTCGTAGTGTCTGCTTGCCGAAAAAATTTTGGATCGATTTTAACCAATTTCCCGTGAGCCATTCGATCTGAAATTTTGCAGGCATGCTCGTGGTAATAACAGAAATGATCTAACAAATTTTTAGAGTGATGCCAAAACAATGGAAACTTTTAAATTTTTCTACCAGAGTTAATAAAAAAATGTACAAAGGGTTAGTTTTTATTATATTATTACCACAACGACCACAAAAACAACAAGTCCAGCTATGACAACAACACAACATTTAGAATAACAACAAGAACAATATAGAAACATCATATTTTTAATTTTTTTTTTTACTTTTTCAGAGATTTCCCTGGACCTGTTCCACCGATTTTAATGATTTTTGAAATAGAAATCTTCCCATGAATTTGGTGAATCATTCTCACTAAAAATGATCACTGTAGCTGCACTATTCAGGGCGTGATCGTGACAAGAACAACATAGAAAATTATATTTTTTCAAGACTTTTTTTAGTTCTTCATTCAAATCTCGGGCCCTAATCGATCGATTTGGACGCTTTTAAATAGCAAACTTTTCAGGATGTTAGTGAATCATTTTTTATGTCAACGAGCACCCTAGCTGCCCGATTGATGCCGTCATCGTGATTTCCACAGACGGACAGACGGACATCGCTATATCAACTCCGGTTGTTATAAGGATCACAAATATATATATTTTATGGGGTCCAAAATTTTTTTTCTAATTATTACAAACGGAATGACAAACTTATATACACCCTCTGCACACTGGAGTGGAGGATATAAAAATGAAAAATAAAACTGAAAAATAAAAAATGAAAAAGAGAAATAAAAAATGAAAAATACAAAATGAAAAATTAAAAAGAAAAAATGAAGAATGAAAAACGATAAACGATAAACAAAAAATGAAAAATAGAAATATGAAAAATAAAAACTGAAAAATGAATAACGAAAAATAAAAAATTAAAAAAAAAAAAATGAAAATGAAATATGAAAGATAAAAGATGAAAAATAAAAAATATAAAAATTAAAAATAAAAATTGAAAAATTAAAAATAAAAGATGAAAAACAAAAAATTAAAAACGAAAAAATAATAAAAATGAAAAATAAAAAACGAAAAATGAAAAATAAAAAATGAAAAACGAAAAATGAAATTGAAAAACGAAACATAATAATAAATAATTTTATATTAGCAGAGCCCTTGCAGTTGATTGCTATAAGTGATACATAGATGACGCTATCTGTTTGATTTTAAAAAAGTGCCATAAAAAATCTTCAACTACTAGATGTTTACACATCTCCCCTGTGATCGGACTCACATGATTTTTTATTAATTTCAATTTATTTCCTACAAATTTACATGTTCCATTAAATTTTTTTATCTTAAAATTTATTTCAAAATTTTTCAGCAACATTGTGCATTGGCCTGTAACATGGGACACGGTCTATCAACATTTTAAATGTTGCTGGACCATAAAATTTTGTTGATACCCATGTTGTCCCTGTTGTTCATGTTACACTGCTTAAGTTTGCACATCCACTATTTATATATGATCCTTGATAATACTTGTTAAGATACTGCTAATTAACATTTTGTTTTGTTTATATAGTTTTAAGTGTTATCTATTCATAAATATTTTATTAACAGAATTTAAATCTGTAAGTTATCGTTATTGCCGGGATAATTTTTATGTAATAATGCCATTTTTATGTCCATAATTAAGCATGTTGCTTAAGGTGCTATTACACGACGTGTTTTTTACATATGTACTGACAAATTTTCCCACTGCAAAAGTTGTACACATCGTGTGATACATATGAAACATTGCATATGTACAATACATGTGGAAAGTCACATGTATATTTTTCAATTAGAACAGGTTCTATTTGTGACATGACAAAGCATATATATGGGGACTATCATGACCTTAAGGCTAATCGCCGCATTCGAAATCCATATTTCGGTTTATTATTTAAAGAAGAATGACAGACGTCAGACCTGGTTTCACTTTTATTCTTAACTAGGGGCCATTCGTTAACTGTGACAGAGTAACATTATTCGCAGTATTTTATTTTGGAAAACAAAAAATAATACTTAAAACAAAAACATATGTATGTAAATCAAATTTTAGATAAACCTATGCAATAGATTTTATAGATTTAAGCAAAGATCGAGAATCAGCATTATATGTGGAGAATGACAAAAAATGGTTCTACAGGGTTTATTTTTGGTCACAAACGCAGTAAATTTGACAGAGATTTGTGTAATAATCTGGAATTATGACAATCTAAGTCGATATCATGGGGGACATTTCTATATGGGTTAGGTCTGAACATGCAGCGATTTTCACTAATTTAAATATGGCGAAAAAAAGCTTAAATACAAAATTTTCTCAAAATACATTCACATTTGCGACCTGTAGTTTGATTACAAGGTTTTCTTGGACACAAAAAACATACAGACAGAGTGACAGACAAACGGACATCGCTAAATCGACTCAGAAACGAGTCAATCAGTATAATAAAGGGTGGGTCTTTCCCAGATAGTTAGAAACATCAGCATAAATTTATTAAAATAACAGACCACAGAGTGGTATAAAAACAATACCTATTGGCCAATTCACAATAGGTGTTGTATGTCGTATGTTGTATTAAAATACACAATACAATTATTTGTTGTGAGCACTCAGTTGTATTTTCATATTGTAAAATGTCAAATAGTAAAGAAGAATTAAACTTACGGAACGAAAAACAAAAAATAAAAATTAAATGAAAAATGAAAGTGAAAAAGGCAAATTAATTATCGCTTTATGTAAAAAACGTAACTTTGAAATGTTAATGGTTGATTCAAGTTAGTAGAACATGTTTTTTTGGTTTTCATTTTTAAAATAAATCAATTTTTAGGTGATGAAGAGGAAGAAATTCAAGAAAATTTTAGGATGAGTCTTATTCATCTTCTTAAACACCGTAGAAGCGTTCATTTAGGATTGCCAAAATCATCGGTATGGCAGCATAAAGTATTAAAGAACTTTGATGACAAAAGATATAACCATATGGTGCGATTACGTCCAGAAGAATTTCGACACATCCTCGACTTAATCAAAAATGATGATGTTTTCAAAAACTGTGAAAAATCACAACTTCCACCCGAGCTGCAGTTGAAAATTTTGCTTTATCGGCTAGGATCCTCAGGTGATGGTGCTTCTGTCCGAAAGGTAGCATCTCTTTTTGCCATAGGCGATGGCGGTACTATTCAAAATGTTACAAGACGAGTATTTAAAGCAATTTTAAAGCTAAAGGATCAATTTCTATAGTGGCCCAGTGAAACGGAAAGGGCTCAACTTGTTCCAGCAACAAAGAATGAGTTGCCTGGATGTGTTGGCTACATCGATGGCTCTGAAATTAAATTAGCGGAAGCCACTTTCACGAGACATGAGCTGTACTTTTCCCGTAAACGCCAATACGCCATTAAGATTCAAGCCGCTTGTGACCATAAACTGTCTGTAAGACAGATTACTATTGGGTATCCTGGTAGCATTCACGACGCCATAATTTTTTCAAATTCCCCTCTGGCTAAACATCCCCAGCGGTATTTATCGATTGGCCAGTGGCTTGCCGGCGATAGTGCTTACCCATTTTTAATTACACCATTCAGAACAAATAGCTCAGAGCTCACGAAAAAACAAGGGAACAGTTCAATAAATATTTTTCATAATATCGCGTTAGAATTGAAAACTGTTTTGATCATCTAAAAGAAAAATTTGACAGCTTAAAGGAACTTAAATTTAGAATGTTAGATGACAGAAATAAAGAGGACTGCAATGATTGGATTATGGCTTGCTGTATTATTCACAACATTCTTATAAGTTATAATTCAGAAGACGATGATAATGGTGAGATGTTCCAACAAACCTTAAACGTGCCAGAAATAAATAACAGAAATTAATTGCTTCGTTTTATACAAAATCAAACAAATTTTTAATCTATAAAAATAATCCATTAAAAAAAAGCAAAAAAAAAAAAAACAAATTTAAACTACATAATAAAAAACAATTCAATATAAAAAACTTAAATACGTAAAGATGAGGAAAATAAAGCAATATGGAAAAAGTAATAATTCATTAAAAAAACAAAACAAATTAAAAGTAAAACCAAACAATTCAATATATTAAACTTAAAACTTAAATAGATAAATATAGGGAAAAAGTATTTTATTTATATTTTAATCTTAGCTCTTCCATTGCTATTCTTTCTTTCATTTTGAGCTTCATTATTTTGAGCTCCCTCTGATTTTCAATTTCCTTTTCTTTCAGATTTAGTTCACATTCTTTTAATTATACATTCTTCTCCATTAGTTTCACTTCCCTTTCCTTTACTTCTTTCTCGAAGTCACTTTTTACAGTACCGCCTTCCATACTGCCGACTCCTGTTGACCCCTCCCATGCTTTCGCTTTATTGTAGCTAACTCGCATGTTTCTTATTTTTGATCGAACCTGTGTCCAATCAATGGAAATGTTTTTCTCAATGTTAGAAGACAATATTGATTGACATAAGCACGCATTAATACATACCTCGAATTCCCGATTTTCCAATAAAAAGTCAATTAAAGACTTTTCTTCTATCATTGACCACTTCCTTGTTGGATTCACGCGAAGGCGTTTTGGTTGAGACTGAAATGAGAAAATACATATTAAAAATATATAAACATTAATTTTTATATCAATAAACTTACCGGTGTATCTGTATTTGCCATTTTTTTTTATTTATGAATTAATGTTTAATTTCAAATGCTCTATATGTTAATAAAATATTATTTTATTTTTCTTTTTCTTTAAAACTGACATTCAGTTGGGATTGATATCTTCTGGTACACGATACAATATTTCGTAAACATAGCAAATTAAGTTTTATCGTTGTATCAGATTTTTCTGTGTAAATTACCAACAACGATTTTACACTATTGTAAAGTAATACACGATACGACAGATACAACGATACAATACCCGTTGTGAATTGCCCATATATTAAAAAAAATCTCATACCAATTAACCAACTTGAAAGCAACCTCTTTACTTAAGGTGCTATTACATGATGTGTTTTTTACATATGTACTGTCAAATTTTCCCACAACAAAAGTTGTACACATCGTGTGATACATATGAAACATTGTTTATGTACAATACATGAGGAAAGTCACAAGTACATTTTTCAATTAGAACAGGTTCTATTTTTGCATGACAAACATATGAAAATACAACACTGCTTGTGGCGAAAAAAAACAGAGTAAATTTTAAAGATTAATATTGTATAGAGTAAAAAGGCAGGATCGCCCTATAGTGTAAAAGGCAGGATCGCCATATAGTGTAGGTGGGACGCCAGCTAGGATCACCAAATATTATAAAAATCGCTGGACCTTTATATAATGTATGCCTTGTAGCAATCTACGTACATAGTGGCATTTAAATTTAATATAGTGTATGTATGGGGGCCATATAGTGTAAGAGGGGGCAGGACCGCCATATAGTGTTAGCTTGGCAGGATCGCCATATAGTGTAAGAGGGGTGTACAAAAGGATACTAAGATTGGGTGAGAACCGGACCAATCTCAGGAGGAATTTTGTCAAGTGCTTTCCTCAAAGCAGTTCCCGCGTGCACGCTAGATGCACTTTTTTTATACAGCACGTAGGCAGATTATGCCAATGTTTGAACCCTTTGGCAGAATATGCCAGTAAAAAGAGAAAATCTCTGTTTGGTTTTAATTATAACCCTTTCAAATCAGAATTATAATTGATTTATTTATTTTAAAATGCTGGTCTTTTATATCATTATAATTTAATATTTTTACTTAATTTAAATAATAGTCTTCTCTTTTCTTTACATTCGCATATTACAAATTCATTGATTTTTGAACGTTGGGCTCAATAGCCAATCAGAAAACGTTCAATAATCAATTTAAATTTTTCCCCTCAAAATTTGAGTGACATTCCTATTTGTCATGGGTTATTGACACAATTTGAATTTTCACAAATTTGTCATTTTGCATTCCAGTGATATTTAATTACACAATAATTTATTGTTTTGTAATTCAACCCTTTAACCAAGGTTAGTGTACTTTGTGGTATGTGTTGAATGAAAAGAAAAGATATGCAAAAAAAAATAAATAAATGTAAACAAATAATTACAAATAAATATGTGCATGTGCATATAGTAAACAAAAATAAACAAAAAAAATATAAACAAATAAAGATGAATAAATGAAATAAATAAAGATAAATGAAGATGTGTGTAACATCATCACACCCCTACCCTTAAGATGAAATTTATGGGTTTTAGAAAATTCATGAATTTCATTACTTAAAATAAAAATGTTATTTTTGTTTCTCTTAAACTTAGTGGTTATTCTAATTTTGTTTTTGTGATATAATATTATATAAAAAAAAATGTAATAAGTAATTTCTATATCTATTTATTAACAATATAAATAAGTAAGTTTACTATGTGCTCTTATATGTAGTAATTAACAATCTATACAATTTTACATTTTCATTTACGTTTATATAATTTTAAAGTATTATTATGATATGATTTCATATTTCCTTTTACATCTAAAATTGAATTTTCATTTTCAGTATTTATAATTTCATATGGACCATGAGTAGGACAAGTATTTTTTTTCCTACTTTCATATTTTACTAATACTAAATCTCCTTTTTTAAAGTTGCTAACATTAGTGTAATTATCATATTGTATTTTTCTTTTCTCTTTTGCTATTTTAATTAATTTTTTAGCTCTATCTAATGCCGATGCTATTCTAGCTTTGAACTCGTTTGCATAATTTTCTAGATTATAGACTGGCTTGTTATCTGTAATTTTGTCTGTGGGTAGTCTCGCTAATTTACCAAATACTAACTCAAAAGGTGTGTACCCTGTATCTACATTTGGAGTTGTGTTATATGCAAATGTGTAATATTGAATCCAACAATCCCATTCCTCATTTTCCGTAAAGTTCAATAAGTATTCGTTTAGGACTCTGTGATTTCTTTCTAAGGAACCTATTGTTTGGTGGTGATAGGGAGTGGAAAATTTCTGTTCTATTTTTAACATGTCGCATATTTCTTTCAGTAATTGGTTAGCAAATTCCGTACCTCTGTCAGATTTCAAGATTTTAAAAGTGCCATATTTAAGTATGCATTGTTCCACTAAAACCTGAGCTATGCTCCTAGCTTCCTTTGTCTCCATAGGATATGCTATGACATATTTGCTTAAATCGCATTGTAGCGTGAGAATATACCTATAATTATTCGATAACCTAAGTGGACCTATCGTATCGATAGAAATTATTTCAAAAGTATTATCTGGTGTGTCAGTAATTCGCATTTTTTCTTTTATGTTTCTATACTGCTTATTCTTTAAGCATGAATCACAATTATTAATGTATCTCTTAACCATCTTGTTCATATTTTTCCAAATGTATCTTTGTTTTAATCTTAATATGGTCTTTCTGATTCCTTGATGTCCTCCAATTGGACTATCATGATATTCTTTAATTAAATTTAATTGCATGTCTTTATCTACTATTCTCTGCAAAGGCTTATATAAAATAATATTCAAATAAAGATTCTTTAATCTTTTCAACATTTTATTATAAATAGACGTGTAGGTTTCTTTAAACCTTTTCATTGACACGTGTTCAAATATTTCATTATCTACTGATAATGCGAGATCTCGTATCCGATTTTTATTCATGTAAGTAATTAATTTCTCCATAATCATGTCTAGACATGTAGGATTATCGTTAAAACCTATGATAAAATCATCTTGAACTTTATTAATTTGACCGAATTCTAACTTCATAGAAAACATCATTTTGTGCACATTGTTGACATCTGAAATGGACGTACATTCCCATATATGAATATCTTTGGTACTGTCTCTATTTTCAGGAATTAAATTTTGCCTTGCTTGCATACTTCTTGTGATGGGTAGTAATTTCTTGCTAACTGCCTCTTCATCACATGTGGGAATCATTGTTTTTAATATATCAGAATTAATTTGAATTCTCGATAAGGCATCTGCATTAGTGTTCATGCAGCCCTTTTTGTAAACTATATCAAAATCGTAATCACATAAATCTAATCTAATTCTTGTCAGTTTAGAACATGGGTTTTTATGTGAAAATAGCGAAACGAGTGGTCTATGATCTGTTACTACTGTAAATTTTCTACCGTACAGGTATGGTCTGAAAAAATTTATGGACCAGTGAATAGCTAGTAGTTCTTTTTCTATTACGGATTTGTTTAAGTCGTGTTTTTGAAGAGATTTACTTGCGTATGATATTGGTAAATCGTTACCATTGTTATCTTGCGAAAGTACAGCTCCTAATGCATAGTTTGATGCATCAGTGGTAAGCACAAATGTTTTTGAAAAATCTGGATATTGCAAAACAGGTGGGTTAATTAACTTCAATTTCAGTGTTTCAAATGATTTTTGGCATTCGTCAGACCAGACAAATATTTGACCTTTCTTTAACAGATTATTCAAACATTTAGTTAAATCTGCAAAATGAGGTATAAATCTTCTATAGTAATTACAAAATGCCACGAATCGTCGAACTTCATCCGCATCTTTTGGTACGGGATAATTTTCAATTGCCTTATGTTTTGCAGGATCGGTTTTTATGCCGTCTTTGGTTATTAAGTGACCTAAATAAACGACTTCAGATTTTAAAAATACACATTTACTTGCGTTTAGTTTAAGATTATATTTTCTTAACCTTTCAAAAACATTAATTAGGTTTTCATTATGATGATTTAAACTACATCCAAAAATAATGATGTCATCTACGTAAAGAAAAGCTTTGCTATCTAAACCTGAGAGTGCGATAGTTAACATTCGCTGGAAACTATTCGATGAAATTTTTAATCCAAAAGGTAATCTTTTAAATTGATAGTGACCATCTGATGTTGAAAATGCAGTGTGATGTCTAGAATTTTCATCCAACATTATCTGATGAAAAGAGCTAGTCATATCTAAAGTTGAAAAATATTTCGCTCTACCCAGTTTGTCTAGTACATCTTCTAATTTCGTTAATGGAAATTTATCGTTTACTAATTTTCTGTTGAGTTGTCTAAAATCAACTACAAGTCGCCATTTCTTCTTGTCTCCATCGCTCTTCTTTGGAACAACAAGCAATGGTGAGTTGTAGGCACTAGTAGAATTTTCTATTATATCGTCATCAAACAGTTTTTTAACCTGTTGATTAATTTCCTCTATCTGTGTCTGTGGCAAATGATAATTTTTTATATATACAGGTGTTTTATCTGATACAGTCAAATGTTGAGTATAAAAATTATTAGCTGATAGTTCGTCTCCTTCTAAATGAAAAATGTCACAATATTCTTCAATTATTTCATTTAGAGAATTTTTAGCATAATTATCAATACTATCAATATTCAATGTGTCTAATAATTTCTCAAATCGTTTTCTATCTGTACTAGTAAAATTCCGTTTATTTCCAGTTACACAAATATAATTAGAAATTGGTTCGACGTTAAGTTCAATATTCCTAAGTTTTACATCTCTATCAGTTGTATTAAGTATTTTTACGTGAGCAATTCCCTCCTTTGGAATTATGCAATTACTTAGAAATACTCCTTCTTCTAATTGTTTGTTTAGAACTAAACTGTCTTCCGTTAAATTTACGTTAATCTGATGTATGACTTCGCTACGTTTGGGTATTGTCATGTAAAAATCTCTTAAGACTTTTGATTTCATAGGTATAGTATATTCTTCATTCTCAACAACAAAAGTTATAGTAAAAGTTTCATAGTCTATTTTAGCTAATAGTTTATTTAAAATATCGCGACCTATTATTCCATCTGTTATAATTGGAAAATCGTCTTCTATTATTTGGAATTCGTGTGAAATACTCTTATTAAATATGCTAAAATGCATATCAAGTGTACCTAACGAGGTAATGGATTCATTTGAAATGCCTGACAACGTACAACAATTATTTTCGTTAATTGTTTCATTTATATTAAGAACATTCTTTTTGCATAAAGATATGTCAGCGCCAGTGTCCACTAGGAAAGTTGAATATTTGTTATCTAATTTATATTTCAATTCTATATAATTTGTAATGTTATTCGTAATATTAAATATTTTATGTTTATTATTTCCGGAAGGTGCATTTAATTGTTCGCTTGAGTCCCCTCCGGACTCTGGGAGTTTTCCTGTAACACGTGTATGTTTCGTGAACTATTGTTATTGTTCCTTCGATTTTGGTTATTATGTCGATTTTGGTTATTTGAATTATAATTGCCATTATTGTTATTATTTCTATTCGAATTATTATTGTAACGGTAGTTGCTATTCGAATTTCTGTTGGAATTGTTTCTATTTGAATTATTATTACTGCTGTCTGAATAATTATTGTTAGTATGTCTATTTGAATTGTGGTAATCTCTACCCGTGTTATTGTTTCGTTGGTTATAATTGGAATTATTGCTTCCCTGATTGTTCCTTCTATTTGGATTATTTCTGTTAGGATTGTTGTAGGTATTGTTCCTGTTTCTACTAAAAAACATAACTTGGTTTTCTACTTGACCTTCTATATTTAATGCTAAAGTTACTGCTTCATTTAGTGTTTTTGGTTGTGCAGCAAATATTGTACTTATATATTTTTCATTCAAACCTTGTTTGAATATATTAAGAGAATATAGTTCATTTATTTTTTTCACGTTGTGTATTTCTGTTTCATTTTCTAACTTTAACTCTTGTATTTGCACTTCGTTTAGTTCGTCAATTAGTTTCAAAATTTTATCACTATAGGTTCTTATTGAGTCATTTCGTTGTTGAAATCTAGAAAGTAGATTTTGTATTTTACTCACTGTTCGATTATTCTTATACCTATTTGTGAGCAATGTTTTTAGGGAACTAAAATCTGTTAATGGGTCGGAACCAATTGCCGTTCTAACCGTTGAGCTACATTTTACGTTTATTACGAAATTTATTTAGACTGGTTTAGATGTATCATTCAAGGTGTCGTATATTAATTTTATTATTGTCAGAAATGGTTTAAGCTCTTGAAAATTACCTTTGAATTCAGGGATTACCTTGAATGCCGTTTCTAGATTAAAAGACGCCATGTTCGTATTGTTTTCTATTTCTGGTTCTAATTCTGTTATATGTGCTTCTATTTTTTTTTCTCTGGTTGGGGTTCTTCTGTTTCCATTGGTCTTAATAGTTTTGTTATTTCCTTCTCTAGTTTTACTAATGTTTTCAAAATGTTTTCCCTTTCTTCTAATTTAGTTTCACTTATTATTTCCTGACTAATTTCCTTGACTACTTGTAATTTAGCTTTAATTGTTTTTTGTGTATATCTCCTATTTGGCTGTTTTTTTAAATTTCTTAAAAGTTCTTGTATAATATTAAATTTGTCCATTTAAGGTAAAATAAAATTTGTTTTATTTAACTAAAGTATCTAATTTTTAAACATTTGCGGCGCAAATCCTAGATGCCGTTTTAATAACATATTTCTTATAGTGCTGTTGCACTTTGTATAAAATAATTGCAAAAAAAATACAAATTATTACTAATATTATATGTAAGGTGTGGTCATCTTCTTCGATTGCCGGAGTCGGTGTATGTATTGTCACGAATTTCTCGATGATTTGTGTTGTTTGTTTTCCGTTGTCTATTACGTTGTTTGCTTCATACCCTGCCAGCATGAGCATTATTGATGTTCCTAGCTTTTTCCAGAAACTCATCCTAGTCTAATAACCGTAATTGTTGATAAAATTTATATTTCTGCTCCCCTTGGCTGATTGCGATAAGTCTTCTTAGCTCTTTTCGCTGTTTGTTTGCCTTGGTTTTCTTGCCGCCCCTTGATCTTTTCTTTATTGGATTAATTGATTGATGATGTAGACAGTATTGGTTTTCGCACAATTTATCTTTGCAGGCATCTATATAGTGGTGTAGGTGTTTACAGGATCGGTGTTTGCAGGATCGCCATATAGAGTAAAAAGGCAGGATCGCCCTATAGTGTAAAAGGCAGGATCGCCATATAGTGTAGGTGGGACGCCAGCTAGGATCACCAAATATTATAAAAATCGCTGGACCTTTATATAATGTATGCCTTGTAGCAATCTACGTACATAGTGGCATTTAAATTTAATATAGTGTATGTATGGGGGCCATATAGTGTAAGAGGGGGCAGGACCGCCATATAGTGTTAGCTTGGCAGGATCGCCATATAGTGTAAGAGGGGTGTACAAAAGGATACTAAGATTGGGTGAGAACCGGACCAATCTCAGGAGGAATTTTGTCAAGTGCTTTCCTCAAAGCAGTTCCCGCGTGCACGCTAGATGCACTTTTTTTATACAGCACGTAGGCAGATTATGCCAATGTTTGAACCCTTTGGCAGAATATGCCAGTAAAAAGAGAAAATCTCTGTTTGGTTTTAATTATAACCCTTTCAAATCAGAATTATAATTGATTTATTTATTTTAAAATGCTGGTCTTTTATATCATTATAATTTAATATTTTTACTTAATTTAAATAATAGTCTTCTCTTTTCTTTACATTCGCATATTACAAATTCATTGATTTTTGAACGTTGGGCTCAATAGCCAATCAGAAAACGTTCAATAATCAATTTAAATTTTTCCCCTCAAAATTTGAGTGACATTCCTATTTGTCATGGGTTATTGACACAATTTGAATTTTCACAAATTTGTCATTTTGCATTCCAGTGATATTTAATTACACAATAATTTATTGTTTTGTAATTCAACCCTTTAACCAAGGTTAGTGTACTTTGTGGTATGTGTTGAATGAAAAGAAAAGATATGCAAAAAAAAATAAATAAATGTAAACAAATAATTACAAATAAATATGTGCATGTGCATATAGTAAACAAAAATAAACAAAAAAAATATAAACAAATAAAGATGAATAAATGAAATAAATAAAGATAAATGAAGATGTGTGTAACATCATCACAATTGAAAGAAAAATAAATTATGTATTATTAATTAACAATTAAAAAATATATAACTTTTTTTTAACAATAAATTTTTGTAAATTCACAAATTAAATCAGCTGTTATTTACAATTAGATGTTATGTCATACGGAAATACATATGCACGTGTGATAGCAAAAATTATGAATCGTATGTAAAAGACAATTTTGACAGACATGAGGAATTTCATATGGATAAAAAAAGTGACAGTACATATGTAAAAAACACTTCGTGTAATAGCACCTTTATTTCACCCCACTCATCTTTTGAGGCTATTTTATGCTGTTGCTTTCTGAATGGCAACTACAACTTGGCATTGAATGGATGAAAATACTTTAAAAAGTCACTTTTTCAACCATTTTACTCTATGAAATATTGTTTCAAGATATAAGCCAAAATTTAACCTTTACATATGGAGTGTTGAGTGTATTTCAGTGTAGGATGCAAAATATCGTTTTGCTATATGACGCTTAGTTTTCGAGATACAGTCTCTCAAAGAACTGTCCCAGTATTTTTCTAATGCTAACAAATATGAGTACAACAACAAAGCTATTGTTCAAAATATTCTCAAATTTGCAATGTTTATTTACTGCACTCTTATCTACAACTACAAATCAATAACTTTGTTGTAATATGTACCGTTATCGAAAATAAGAAAAATCTTTGTATAAGTCATTAGGATCTCTGGCAGCAGAAAGTTTAAAACGCAGTCAATTTCAGAAACAGCTTGCAGAAAATGAAAATATTCATGCTTGTTTTGAAACGGTAAGAAATACGCTGCGGTTTGCTGGCTTGAAGGGACGTGCCAAAGTGAAAAGGCCATTACTTACCAAAAGGCACCAAAAAATCCGTTTGGACTTTGCTAAAAATATGCTTGATGGGGGGCAGCGGACTGGGCAAAGGTGATATGGTCAGATGAGACCAAAATTAATCGTCTTGGGTCGGATGGCAGGAAGTGGTGTTGACGAAAGCCAGGAAGAACTTTGCAAGCGAAAGATGTCAGACCAACTTTAAAGTTTGGCGGTGGATCCGTGATGGTGTGGGGTTACATGATGGCTAAAGGAGTTGGAACAGTCCACAGAATTGTTGGTACGATGACTGCGCATTCCTACGTGAACATATTAAGCACATACATATCTCCCCTCCACTGCAAAAAAATTAAAATTGCAATCGGCGGATATCGTGTTTCAACATGATAATGACCCCAAGTATACCGCAAAACTTACGTAAAAATGGCTTAATAACAACGGCTCTTTATTGGCCGCCCAATCACCCGATCTTAACTTCATCGAACACCTCTGGGGAGTTTTTAAAAGAGGTGCTATTGGTACATCTGGAAACTTGGAAAGGTTTTGATCCAAGCGACTGCCAAAATTTAGTGGAGAGTATGCCGCGCCATATAGAGGCTGTTATTGCTGCCAAAGGAGGCTATACAAAATATTAGGCATTTAAAAAATGATAAAATTTATTAATTAAAGTAAACCCAATAAACTGTCCCAATAACTAATTAACACATGTTTTAATCATTCTTGCAACCGTTACTTATTACAACAAATCTACGGTATTGTAGTTGAAGATAATAGTCCAAAAAACAAACAATACAAATATGAGAATAATTGGGACAATAGCTTTGTTATTGTACTCATATTTGTTAGCATTAGAAAAACACTGGGATAGTTCTTTGAGTGACTGTATAAGCGAAAATTAATCCGTTGACACATGACTGATAATTAATCACATGTATACTTAAACTTACAGCGATACACAATTGAATTTTTCTACAAAGAATGGCCGTGAGGTTTTATTTTCAATCGCGTCTTTTATATCTGACAAAAAATCGAAACCAAAACATACATAATCACTTTAGAATTGGAAATACCTATGCGGAAAAGAGCACATAAGTTTTTGTGTCGGAGTAGTTTTTCTATAGCAAGCACATAGGACATATTGCTAGAACCAATTAAGATATCTGTAATCACTTCAAAATGTACGAGAGTAGTTTAGGAACTCCGCGTGTTTTGAACTTCCCTCGAAGCTAATTAAAAACAAAATACAAGTTTGAGTAAGTTGCGTCATTTTGAAGACAACTGCGAGCATTTTTACAAAAAGAAGCCATAACATATTTCGGTCGAATGAAGAGGTAGACAAAGAAAGACAAAAATTGGCTAAAAGGTAATTATGTTGAGAAATAAATTATAATTTTTTTCAAAAAGTCACTGAGTTATCAAACCGCCCTCGTATATCTAAAATCAATAGGGCTTCTAAAATCCCACATAGGTAATTATGTTTGTGCTGCGATGTCAACTTTTTTCAGGCAAAAACCGCAAAACAATACCACAAAAATGGCTAAAAATTATGTACATTAGATTGAAACGAAAAGCGCTAAAATCACTATTTGATGTTACTTTTTAACAGCCGAATTCATAACCAAATTTTAGCAGCCGCATATACATCGCACACAACGAGCTGCTTACTAGAATACCGATTAAGCCAAGAAGTAATTTAGCACAGAGTTTATTTACATATAAAGGTGTGTTTACACTATGTGTATTTTCCATATGTAAATTCAGTTTTACGATCCATACGTAATTCCGTGTGTATGTCAAAATTGGCGTTTTACATACGATTCATAATTTTTGCGTTCAAACGTACATGTACTTCCGTATGACATAACCTCTAAATGAAAACAACAGCTGATTTAATTTGTGAATTTACAAACATTTATTGTTAAAAATAAAGTTAGAATTTTATGAAAAAGCACCTCTGAAGTTGAAGATCGAACAACGTGTTTCCGCTTCTAGAAAAAGGAAAAAATAAATAAAAAGTTTTTTCAAAGTGTTTCTTTATATACAAAAAGTTAAATTCAATTAACCCTTTTTTACGACACTATATAGAACAAAGCTTCTACAAAAACCCACAAAAATGGTGTATCCAGTCATAAAAAACGCGGATACAGGTGATGGACAAGAATTTCCAATGCCAAGAATAAGGAAATATGTACATCTCCTGAAAGAATACGAAGCAATTATGCAACCTTATGACAACAAGAAAGCTCTACCACTGGTTAAGATCAGTAAATTATTATTCGGCAAGTTTGATGATATTGAGATATTTTTTGTATCAAAAAAGAAAATCCGAATCAAAAGCGGCAACAGGCTCACTATCAACGAACTAGCTCGCGATGAAGAAATCAGGCAAATTTACAAAATATTCATACCACCGGAGCTCTGCGAAACGAAGGCAGTTGTACAAATTCCAGCAGACGAAGAATTCTCTGAGGAGTATATGTTTAATAACATTGAAATAAAACACCTGCCAGAATATGGCCCCATTCGGAATATTATCGAACTGGGAGAGATAAAACGCTTCACCAAACCAGACGAAGAAAACAAAAGACAAGATATAGACTTGGTAATGGTATCCTTCACAGGTAATGTACTTCCATCTCATATTACCCTGAACAAAATAATTTTCCCCATAAAACCATTTATTGAACAAGTTACACAATGCAGAAAATGTTGGAGATATGGTCATTCAGAAAAGGTCTGCCGCAGGGCTAAAGGGGTCTGCTATCGCTGTGGCTCTTCGCACGAAGGAAATTGCGATGGGGTCCCCGAGTGTGTAAATTGCAGAAAACCTCATGATGCCAAATATGGCGGCTGTGAGGTGAGGATGAACTTGCGCAAGGAGGCCAGAGACAAGGCCTATAAAAAAGCCCCTAAAAAATATGAATTCACTGAGCCGGAACCAATAATGAATAACGCTTTTTCATTCAATGAAGAAGATTTCCCAACACTATCCAATAAACGGAAGAAGATTGATATAAAAAAACATAAAATTAGAAAACGCAAAAATGATGAACAAACAACAAAAGATATTACCACTGAACAAATTATAAATAACAATCATACTTCACAGACACAATACTGTGAAATTTCAGACCTCGAAGACTCATTGGATATAGACAACCCATTTAAAATCAACAACATCCAAATAATGGAATCTTCTAAAATTATTTCACCAAAATTAAATCAGACTAAAATAAGCAAACCACAACAATATTCAACCAGCCAAGACAATATAGAACAACAGAGTTTGAAAAATAATAACAATACACATACAATAAAAGATACTACAACTATTAACAGCAACTTAGACAAATTTGAAAATTTTCAAAAAACATTACAATCAAGTTTTGGAAGTCAGGATAGCATGATTCCGAACGATGATGAAAATTTCGTAAATTAATATAACAAGCATAAGAAACAAAAAACCACAATTGTCGCAGTTTTTAAGGGATAGAGACATTGACATTGCCATTATCTCAGAAACATTTTTAAGACCAGCAGATAAATATGAGATTAATAATTACAATATGATCCGAAAGGACAGAATCACCACTACTGCTGGAGGAGGAGTGGCGATTCTGATTAAAAAACAGATAACATTTAATATCCCTATAATAAACATGACAAATAATAGAATAGAAGTTGCAGCGTGTGAGTTCGTGTCACACACAGGTAAAATAGTTATAGTATCAATATACATTCCCCCGAACGTGACCTTTAATAAAACAGATCTGGAATATATGTTACAACAGATTCCTCCTAACACCCAGTTAATGCTATGTGGAGACTTTAACGCCCACCACCAAGCTTGGGGCAATCGTTACACTGATGATAAAGGGACACATATGGCTGATTTCATCGAGGATAATAACCTAGTACTATTAAATGATGGCTCTAAAACATTCTATGGCTGTGCTAATCCAACAGCAATAGACTTGTCAATCTGCTCCCCTTCCCTATCACTGATATCATCATGGACAACATTGAATGAATGTTTAGGAAGCACACATTGCATAATCTACATGGAAATACAACTCAGACCAAAATTAGAGAATAAAATTACCTACCTGGTACCGAAAAAAATACCGAAAAGTAAGTTAAATAAAAAAGTCTGGAACATAATGAATGAAGATCGATTTCTGAATAGTCCTGAAGAGGAGAAATTCGACACATTTTCTAACCTTTTTTATGAAACGTTCAAAACAAAAACTAGTGGAAAAAATTATCCAGAAAATCCATGGTGGAACATAGAATGCAACAAGGCAAAGGCCAACCAGATTAGAGCTTTGACACGATTTAAAAGAACACCATCACGTAATAACTTTGAAATTCTAATTGCCAAGAGGAAAGAATACTTTTACACTATAAGAAAGGAAAAGCGAATTGGTTGGAGAAAAACATGCGAGAACATAAACTCGAATTTAACGCCTACAGATCTATGGAAAACTATTAAAAAATTTAGGGGTATGAACATTCCCAAAGCACCTGCATTACCATCTGAAAATCTGGATCAATTTTGCGACATCTTATCAGGACCAGTGGGCCCTATAAACAAAATTTCTACAATACATAATATCCCAACAAACGAAGAATTCTCAATTGAGGAATTGGAGATGGCAATTTCAACTTCAAAGGATACTTCAGCAGGGTTAGATGGTATCAGACATGGACACATCAAAGATTTCAACATTAAAATCAAGAAATCACTCTTAAAAATGTATAATCATGTATGGTTGGTCGGAAACATTCCAAAGATATGGATGAAGTATAGGGTTATGCCACTACACAAAAAAGGGAAACCACCCGACAACCCACAATCATACAGATCAGTGACACTAATATCATGTTTACGAAAATTGTTCGTGAGAATGATACATAATCGAGTAGATCACCATTTGGAATCAAACATGAGACTAAACAATTCACAATCCGGTTTTCGACGTGGCAGATCAACCTATGACAACACAACCACTCTCTGGTCCGCTGCCCAGTTGGCGAAAAGAGAAGGTAAGTTTTTAGTCGCCGTATTCTTAGATATCAAAAATGCATTCGAAAATGTGAACATAGACATACTCATAACAAAGTACAGGTCGCTAGATATAAACGAGCATACATGTACCATAATACATAAAATGTTTCAATACAAGGATCTTGTCCTAGAGACGAAGGAAAGGACAATTGAACGAACATCATTCACTGGCACACCTCAGGGATCTGTTCTAAGTCCAATGAGCTTTAACATATACATCAATGACATATTTGAAAATCAGGAGTTCGAAACATTGGGTTATGCGGATGACCTTGTCATATTCTGTTCAGACAAATCGGTCGAAATAGCCATCACAAAGACACAAAAAGCAGTTAATACACTGAACAAAAACTTGAAAGATATCCAACTTACACTCTCCCCACAAAAATCAAAAGCAATGATATTTTCACCATCAAGCAGAAGAACCACATGCACCGGCTTGGAGATCCGCATTGAAGGTGAAATTGTTGAACATGTGAACACATTCAACTTTCTTGGATTTACATTTGAACGGAACCTAAAACTACATAATCATGTAGAAAACGTAAAGAAAAAATGTTTCCAGTTCCTTAACATACTTCGAGCTCTATGTGGAGTATCATGGGGTTCGGACCCACAAAATCTCCTGACTTTATATTTGGGTGTAATAAGACCGAAAATTGAGTTTATGGCACCACTTATGCTAGATTGTCCTGGAAAAGAACTTTTAAAATTACAAAGAATACAATATAAGGCAATAAGAATCGCCCTAGGCGCCATGATTTCCACCCATGTGTTGGCCCTTGAACAAGAAGCTGCAATCATGCCAATACCAGAAAGACTTTCACTTCTAGCGGACAGATATATCACCCGAATAATAGCCAATGAAAGACACACTGCTACAAAGTATATTCAACAATTTAATGAGAAATACTGCAATAGACCAACTCTTTTCGAAAAATTCGAATATAAAAATACGCACCACCAGATCGAGAAATGTGAAAAACTAGTAAGATACCAAATACCTATAAAATCCATTACCATTATTCCAACAGTAGTATATTTAGATATCAAAAAATCAACTACGGATATCGAAAATATACAAAGAAAATATTTAAAGTTAATTAAGGGAAAATGGAAACAATTCAAACGAATTTTTACAGATGGCTCAAAAACACCGGATAAAACTAGCAGCGCCTTCTGGATACCCCATATGGATATAGAACCCTCATTTTCACTCGACAATGACTGCCAAATATACACAGCCGAGGCCCTTGCTATTTTAGAGGCACTCCTCTTCATAAAATTAAACGACGTAGGAAAATACCTAGTGGTGTCTGACAGCAAATCAGTGCTTCAGGCCATAGCAACGTTTAGTAATAACAAAACTCATCCTTACATTCTGAGAATAAGGAGTGAGTTGAATGATTTAAGACTTACCGGGTTTACAGTGCACTTTCTTTGGATACCCGGACACATGGGTATCGATGGTAATGTGCACGTAGACACAATCGCAGTAAATCACACAGATACAGGAAGCTATCCTAAAGTATATTCCAACGACCTAAGAACAGCAGATAAAAAGAAAGCAATGGAAAAATGGCAATCCAAATGGGATAACAGCGACCACGGAAGACACTTACATTCGTTAAATCCAAAAGTGAACAACAAACCATGGTTTAGGGACCAGCATCATCCCCGTAAAATGATAACAACGATTTGCAGATTAAGATTTAACCACATACAAACTAGACAACACCTCTTCAAAGTCAATATAACAAGCACCGATCGATGTGACTGTGGGATGATTCAATCGATAGATCATATTACATTCTCCTGCCCGAAAATAAATAATAACCGAAGAAACACGCTGATTCACAAATTACGACAACTAAACATTCAACAACCAAACATCCATGAACTTTTAAAAACCAACAATAACACTATCTACAAAATAATGTACACATTTTATCACGAAGAGAAAATAATGATATAAAACAATCTAGCAAACACCATATGCATTAATGCTCAACTTCAAAACTACGCAAAATATGGCAACCACACATAGAAAATGAAAATCCCAACAATACTATCAGAACAACACATAAAAATCAAATTAAACAGCTCACCCTAACCCCCCTTGCGAAGGCAATGGCTGTGTAGGATAGCTGTATCAACCACAAAAAAATTCATACCCCCACAAAATGACAACATAGACCTAGTGTCTCAAGTCATTTTTTTTTTTTACATTCCACATAGTGGAATTGACACATCATCACATGTGTCAGAAGAAGAAGAAGAAGAAAAATAAAGTTATATATTTTATATATTTTTTAATTGTTAATTAATATTAAGCAATTTATTTTTCTTTCAATATTAATCTTTATAATTTACTCTGTTTTTCTTTCGCCACAAGCAGTGTTATATTTTCATATGTTTGTCTTGCAAAAATAGAACCTGCTCTAATTGAAAAATGTTTGAAAGGGTTCACACTATGTGTACAAATTACACGTGCTAAAAAAAATAAGAAAAAAAAACAAGCAAAACACATAGTGTGAACGCAGCTTAACCAATTTTATTCTGTCAACTAAAAGTTAAAATATCAACTCTGAATTTTGTGACGCCATTTATTTTTATGCAAATATGTAGGTTGTCATTTCATCTAATGTTTAGCAAGTGTTTGAAAGTTCTTTAGAATGAATTTAACAAGTGCGTTATAAATAACACACTTGCTAAGAGACTGCTAAATATTGGTTATGAATTCGGCTGTATGTGTATACCAATAAAAATATATTAAGTATGTGAAACACTAGCTAATCCGGCAAATGTTGTTGTGCCATATAACTTATTTCTAGTGAATATTTTTGTTGTTAATTAAAGACCAACGAATGAATTATAAGTGTATGAGGATGCGAGCTATGACAGAAAGAGGAATGGAGCGCTGTAGACACTGATCGCCGATGAAACAAAAAAACATTAACCATTTATTTTATCAATACAATGCATTTCTTTAACGTGAAAAACATTGAAATAAAAAACTAACAAAAAAAGAATTTAAAAAAAATTTATTTCATATTGGTATTATACTTACTCCGTGGAGTGAACATATATATATATAGTCCCGTTGTTCCTTTTAGGAGCATAGGGCCTCAAAATTTCATTTTTGAGGTTTCATTAATCAGTAAGGTTTAAGATAGGCAGATGATTGGTCTACCGCATCCGATCCTGGATCTGGGGCTGCCAGATAAAGCCACCAGGCTAGCTGAAGTTTGTTGGTTTTGGTTCGGGGTACCTATTTTATTTCGATACTACCTTTTACCGGCATTTCCCTATCCACCACCTGGGACCCGTCTGATAGGAGACCAACAACTCCCACAGATGGAGTGAACATAGGAAACATTTATTAGAAAAAAATGGATATTCATTGTAAATCGTAGCGAAGCACGACAGGGCACACTATAATTTTTTTGTATGGGAGGTGCCACGCCAAATAACCCAATCCCGCCCATATTTGGAACGACTACTTACATTAATAACCAATTGACATGCAGAGAGTTTCAAGACTCTGGCCATCATATTACTTTATATATGATGATATGCATTTAACATTTATGGGAGGTGCCACGCCCACTTGTTTGATCCCGCCCATTTTTAGCCCGACTTCTCACATTACTAACTTATGTACTCCTACAAAGTTTCAGGACTCCTGCTATCATAGAGCAAATTTTAATTTTTATACATATGTATATAGATTTGATGGAATTAAACAATTTTATAGAATTCACTAGCTGACCCGGCAAACGTTGTTTTGCCCTCAATGAATTTTTAATTTTAGTTAGAATCTGTATATATCTATTTAAAAATAAACGTTTGTGCATTTGTTAATATTAAAACTGTTAAAGAAAAACCATGTTTTATTTATGAAAATTAAAATAAATATTTATTGTAACATACATATGTATAAGAATGACCAATATATTTCTATCATTGTAATTCTAAAAAGAATGAACAATATTTTTAGTTTCCTTATTCTGGCAGTAAATTAATAAATTTGCTGGCTTTCCGACACGGGAAAAACAACTGTTTTCGAGGTCCAAACCACATATTTGCAATGATTGTCCTTGAGATTTTTTGACTGTCATGGTAAAGCCCAATCTGTTCGGAAATTGCAATCTTTTGAATGTTATCGGTGTGTCGGTAGGAATCATAGGAATTCTTGGCAGCAAGACATGTTCTCCTTTAAATTTGCCTTTGAGAATTGTGGCCTCAATAACATTTGGTATTATTCTCTCAACAATTAACCTGGTTCCATTACATAGTCTCGGAGCGTTGAGGTTACGTAGCAAAATTATTGGAGAACCAACTTTTAATTTTAATAAATGTGGAGGTAGATCGGGCACATCAAGTTAATTCAAAAATTCTGTTGGCTAATTGACTGCTTCATTTTCTTCAACAACACTATCCATAGATTTGAAATAACACTTTCGGAATCAACCATGTCCTGAATAATAACATTAATATTATCGACATCGAAATTTTTTGCGGCTTAAATAGTTCTTTCACTTAACCAAGTAGTTGTTTTGAAAACTGGTCAGCCGTTGGATCATGGATAATAAAATGAGAGCTCCACCAAAAAGTCTTTCATTGCCTTTCAAATCTTCTAAGGAATGTTTGTAAGCCATGTTATATTCATCGCAAATAATAATATTGCATTTTTGCAGAACTTTTGGCATACCGGAATGTTTTTTTAACGGTGATTTGAGTGCTAAATGAGCTGTACGACCACCATGCAATAATGTTGCGGCTATTCCGGATAAAGCAATAGCTAATGCAATTTTTCCTTCCTTTTTGGTTAAAATATTTGTATATAAAAATGTTTGTGAATTTTGGAACTTATAAAATTTAAATAAATTTGACAACTCATTATTTTTCGAACGCCAGCGCCATCTACCAGGTCCAACAAAAAAAAATTTGGCATCATCTAACATACATATATGTACATTCTTAGTTTCAGTAAAATCGCACCGTAAATAAGAATATTCGAAATGACTTTACCCTAGCGCCACCTATCGGATCCATTTATACATACAAAAATTTCCTATGATAAAACATATATACAAATCGCACTAAATAAAAAAAATAAAAAAAAAAACAAAAGAAAGAGGTGTTTAACTTCTTATATATAAAATTCTCGTGTCGTGGTCTCTGTAATTGAACTCCTCCGAAACGGCTTGACCGATTTTCATGAAATTTTGTGTAGATATTGGGTAGGTCTCAGAAACGGACAACAGGTATTTTTTTTTTTTTTGATATCTCAAGTGGGCGTGGCACTTATGGCTATCATAGTACTCCAGATATCTGATTTTAAAAGTTCACTTTGTATGGGGGTACCCCTCCCAGTGGCCCTATTAAAAAAAAAATAGACGTTCTCCGATTCTCAGACCTACCCAATATGCGCACAAAATTTCATGAGAATCGATCGAGCCGTTTCGGCGGAATTTTACCACAAACACCGCGACAGAAGAATTTTATATATAAGATATAACGGAATTTGATAATTTAAAAATCGGTGTAGCGTGAATCATATTCGTTATTACTTACAAGAACATTTTTGGCTATCGAAATATAATGAATGTTTGCATTGTACGACTGTTTGGTTACAATAGCTTAAGCTAGATGTTCTCAGTTAAGCTGATATTACATCCACTGTAGACAGTCAAATTTTTTTTTTATGTTGTGCAAGGATCTTTGTTTGTACTTACAAATCTAGCTAATGGTTTACTGTCAGGTTGCTATACTTTCTACTTAATACAGAATTGCTATATAAAGCTGCGTTCACACTACGTGTTTTGCTCGTGTTTTTCTTATTTTTTTAGCACGTGTAATTTGTACACATAGTGTGAACCCTTTCAAACATTGTTTATGTACAACACATTTTGTAAATTTTTCAATTAGAGCAGGTTCTATTTTGGCAAGATAAACATATGAAAATACAACACTGCTTGTGGCGAAAGAAAAACAGAGTAAATTATAAAGATTAATATTGAGAGAAAAATAAATTGTTTAATATTAATTAACAATTAAAAAATATATAAAATATATAACTTTATTTTTAACAATAAGTTTTTGTAAATTCCCAAATTAATTCAGCTGTTGCTTACATTTAGAGGTTATGTCATACGGAAATACATATGTACGTTTGAACGCAAAAATTATGAATTGTATGTAAAACGGAAATTTTGACACACACACGGAATTACGTATGGATCGTAAAACTGAATTTACACATGGAAAATACACATAGTGTAAACACACCTTAAGTATTTTAGTACTTTCAATTAAGTTCGATCTAAAGACAGTTCTTTGCTTAAGGTGTGTTTACACTATGTGTATTTTCCGTGTGTAAATTCAGTTTTACGATCCATACGCAATTCCGTGTGTGTGTCAAAATTGCCGTTTTACATACGATTCATAATTTTTGCATTCAAACGTACATATGTATTTCCGTATGACATAACCTCTAAATGTAAACAACAGCTGATTTAATTTGTGAATTTACAAAAAATTATTGTTAAAAATAAAGTTATATATATTATATATTTTTTAATTGTCTTAAATATATTTACGCTGATCCCTGACTCACTGACTGACTGACTGATTCTGTAACGCTGAAATAATACACACACATAGCACTCCATACAATGCTATGCGAAATACACAAACAAAATTTAATCTTTCTCATTTTATACAAACCCACACACAATTTTCTCTCTTCTTTGTTACCGACCAGTGCTGCTAATAAAATCTTCTGAAAATCGACAATCGCCAAAATCGTCAAGAAATTGTCAAGAAAATTTTACCGCTTATAAAACTCGAAAAAATACTACAAAAGGAAACAATAAAATTTATTTATATCATTCTTATTACGAATATTATTGCAGCATTGGTTATTTCTATATATAAAAATGTATTAGTGATGAAATTTCAACGAAAAAAATTTAACACAGCAATCAACTAAATAATTTTATTGATATGTATCTATAGCTGAAACATATAATATAGGTTTAAAGTATCGCCGTAATTAAAATTTAAATCATAAATGGAGATGCTATTCAAGGTATTTCCGTTTTGAAACGACTTGACGCAGAATTAAATCTATACATATTTTGTAATTTACATTTACACTGAACAAAAACTATCAATTTTCGATAAACAACCCATTAATTGTTAACCCTTGAAATCGTAATTTTTATACTACTGAAAATTTTAAATCTTCAATCATCATTTAAACAAATTTAAAAAATCATTTTAACAAATTGAAAATCGTCGAAATTACAATGAGTTGTCAAAATTGGCAGCACTGCTAACGACAATAGCACTACATATGCAGATTTCGTGTTACATACGGAATAAGTTGAACTCAAAAAATGCATCAAAAAAACTAATATCTATTCAAATTCTTCTTTAAATTCCCTTTGTTGGTCAATGAAAAAATTCTGCAAAAAAAGTAATGAATGAAATTTTAAACATTTTTATAAAATTCTCATTTAACGTCGTCCGATATGCATACATACTTTTTTTTATTAAACTAAACTCTTCCGTTTGTCTGTTTTGTTTTTCGTCTCAGAATTGTTTTGTATTGTTAGGAGTGCTTTCGCTCAGGTTCTCTGATGGCCAGCACTTACCAAAGAGTATGCTTTTTTGATAAATATTTGAGGAAAAGAGATCTTCAATGTGGATTTTGTTGTTGTCCAACGTATGATTTCGTTTAAAGCTCTGTATTGAAAAGCACTTGAAAAAATAGAGCAATATTAAGTTTAAAATTTAAATTATTGTAACTTTGCATAATTAAATTACATTGTAATTTCAGAAGAGAGGTGGGAAAATAATTTTTTTTTCTCTCATAATATTAATTTTTGCACAATTTGCTTTCAAAAAATTTAGACAAACATAAATTACGTAAATAAGTATCTTTAAGATTTTAATTTAAATAATTTATTGAAATTATCATGGAAGAATTAAAGGCGATTTGGAATAATAAGTTTTTTTTGAAGTAAAACTAATACGCCCTTATATTATATTTTTTTGGATTAATAGATAACTTTGCAAAAAATGTAGTTCTCTTTTTTCAGTTTACATGTATGATGAAATATGAAATATTTTTTTCTCTTTTGTGTAGGTGTATTGGTGTTTGCACTTCCTTAAGGGGTGGTAGGTTATAAAACCTTTGTGTCAAAATTTTAAGTAAATCAGAGCGAAACTTAAGAAGATACAGTGTTTCCAGCGACCGGCCTCATACGGTATATAAATCAGTTTTTAAAAAACTTTAAACCGATTTTCTCGCAAATAAATGTTCGAAGTCCGTGAACATCATAACTCAAAATCTACTTGACCGATTCTTTTGAAATTTTAGACACTATATAAATATAAATCATCAGGTAACCACGAAGAGTTCTTTTTTTAATTCCATTTTCTTCCCCATTTTTTAACAACAAATTCCCGAAATCGTATAGCATAAATCGTTTTTCACTTCAAAATGCCGCGAAAAAATTGTAAAAAAATCTTCGTCACTACCTCAGGAAACATGTCACATTTGAAACGCATTTCGATTTTTTTATTTCACATGATCCGGTAACGAGTTATGATGTTCACCGCTAAACAACAACGCCTCCGGAGATTCCCTGTCACGGACTTATTTATTAAAATTTTTAATTTAAATTTTTTTCAAAGATTCTTCAAATGTTATGCTATAACGTATATATGAAATAAATAATCCAACATTATTCCTCTTCAAAAAAGAATTATGAAAATAGGACTTTTTTTAACTTTTAAAACCCCCCCCTTAAGTAACTTTTAGGAACCTTGCTCTAAAACGTCTTTTTTTTCTATGCTATTCTATTTTTCTAAAATAAAATGGAGTTAGGTTATAGCGAACTCGGCGGGACCGGCCAAATTAGTTCCTTATAGACTAAGTTCGTTATAACCGTTGTAATTTTTTAATTTGTCCGAAAGGTATAAAAAGTTTTTTTAATTGAATAAGTTTATTTATTTTGGGGCATTTTAAAAAGTTATAAAACATAAATTAAATTACTAAAAAGATACATATTAATTGTTTGTCTTAATAAGAATAAAATTACCGAGTTTCTATCAAAATAAAATATTTTTTTAAAATCATATAATATGAAAAATTCCTTATGTATAGAAGCAGAAAGTACAAAGCAATGGTTGGCTACTGGCAAACTTTTACGAAAATATACATAAAAGGACCTTTTACAAAACTTCATTTGAAAATCGAAGTTTTTGTTTTGTATTAAAATTAAATGCAAATAAAATTACATTGAAATTAATTTTTTTTAAATATATAAAATATACGAAAATTCTGAAATGGAAAAAAAAATTTGTTTGTTAAAGTCAAAAGTTTGATATAACCACTGTTCGCTATAAGAGAAGCAATTTGTATGAAAAATGTGATTAAAACTCTTGGGACCGAAGAAATTCTTCGCTATAAACAAAAATTTATTACAACCAGGGTACGTTATAAGCGAACTCCATTGTATTAAATTTTAATAATTTTGGGAATCTCCAATCTCCTCACTTTACCCGGCCTTCCCACGTTCAAGTCAAATTGATCACACATACAATAGTCAAAAAATTGTTAAGGAACTGTCCCATTGAAAAATTTAAAGAGAGAATTTAAACGTATGATTGTTTAGTAAAAAGAGTAAAAAAGTATGAGTGCATTACAACCTGAAAGCCAAACATTTAACGTGTTTACGCTGATCCCTGACTCACAGACTGACTGAGTGACTGACTGATTCTGTAACGCTGACCAAAATGATACGGTTCTAATTCCTAGGATTGATCTCGCCCCAACCGACACCACATTACCTTTCATATTAAAACGCCGCCAGTTTCCAGTAAATCCTGCATACGCAATTACCATAAACAAGGCTCAAGGCCAGTCATTTGATTTGGCATTAATTTGGAGACCGCGGTATTTTCACACGGCCAACTGTATGTGGCTTTGTCACGATCAAAAGTTGCAAGCCAAGTTAAGATACGTATTCAATCGAACCCACAGCAAGGAAAACTATTAAATGACCAACGATATTTCACACGAAATATAGTTTTTCAAGAGATTCTAAATTGAAAAACTTTTTTGCCAAATATTTCTTATCTGTTTTGATTATTATGTATATAATTTCTACAAACACAATCTTTTTTCACATGTACATATGTAACAATATAATTTTCAATTTACTACTATATTAAAAGGAATTTAATTTATTATAAGTTTTTCGTGTATTTAAATTTAAACTGTTTTATTCACAATTTTTAAACGGGCGCCTAGGCGCCACACAATCAACTAGTTAATTAATATTAAACAATTTATTTTTCTTTCCATATTAATCTTTATAATTTACTCTGTTTTTCTTTCGCCACAAGCAGTGTTGTATTTTCATATGTTTGTCTTGCCATAATAGAACCTGCTTTAATTGAAAAATTTACGTATGTCTTGCAAAATGTGTTGTACATAAACAATGTTTGAAAGGGTTCACACTATGTGTACAAATTAAACGTGCTAAAATATAAGAAAAACACGAGCAAAACACGTAGTGTGAACGCAGCTTTAACATCACGAGAGCTCTAGTTAGCTCTTACAAATAAAATATCAAAAAACTAAATGTCTTTTCATTTCAAACAACGGATATTATTGACTAAGGGTACGTTCGTAAATGCAGTAGTTAGGCATCACTGCAGCATAATAAAAGTAAAACGTTCAAAAAAGCATCACTTGGCAGCAGTGATTTACGTCAAAAGTTATTTTATGCAAACAATTGACAGTGCTGCCGCAAATTTTTGCATTTTAATTACTGATGCAATAGAGTGCGAAGCATAAAATATAAAACATTGGTGCAAAATGGAGGAGTAGTAGTACGTTATATAAAAATTGTTAATACATACATACATATTTAAATAATATCGTTTTATTATTTCAAAATAATTTTTTATTTTAGGAATCCGCTTTCTTTTTCGTTTTAAATGATTTTTAATAACCTAACGTCATTTCATCTTTCTTTTAATTCTGTTTTTATTATAAGTTAACGAAAAGTTGTCATTTTTAGAATTAAGAATTTCAATAATATTTGTTAAAAAGCAAACTCTGTCCAATTGTTTTTGCTATACCGTTTATAAGCGGAACTTTGAAATAACGTGACTTTTGAAAATTGCAAAATCAACGGCTCAGTAACTATTTTTTTTTTTTTGTTCTAATAATATTTATTTTGATAATATTAATTTTTGGAATTTTTAATAAATAAACAAGAGTGTTAAATTCCGCTGGGCCGAATCTTTGATACCCTCCACATTTTTCATTTTCAATTTCCATTTTTTTTTATCATTATCCATTTTTCACTTTTCATCTCTTCATCTTTCGTTCTTCGTTTTACATTTTTAGTTTTTCATTTTTAATATCTCATTTTAAATTTTCGATTTTTCATTTTCCATTTTTCTTTTTCATTTTCCGTTTTTCATTTTCATATTTTCATTTTCCATTTTTGATTTTTAATTTTTCATTTGCGATTTTTAATTTTTTCATTTTCCATTTGTCATTTTCCATTTTTCAATTTTAATTTTTCATTTTTAATTTTTCGTTTTCTGTTTTCCATTTTTCATTTGTCATTTTCCATTTTTTAATTTTAATTTTTCATTTTTCATGTTCCATTTTAAATTTTTAATTTTTCATTTTCCATTTTCGATTTTCAATTTTCATTTTCCATTTCTCATTTTCCATTCTTCATTTTTAATTTTTCAATTTTCATTTTCCATTTTTTATTTTTATTAATTTTTAATTTTAATGATAAAAAAATATGTGGTAAAACTTTCTTAGGCCAATGTGACACGTGCAGTATTAATATACACACAACTGTGATGACTTCAACAATACGAAGAATTACAACATATACAACATATCTTAAGAAAACACACTGAAAATTTTTATTTTTTCAAGAGTTTTTTCAAAGTTTCATTCATAGCTCGTGAACCCTCTGACCGATTTGGACGATTTTAAATAGCAACTCCATTGGAATGTTAATAAACGATTTTATACAAAAACGAACGGTCTAGCTTAGATATTGACGGTGTGATCGTGATTTCCACAGACAGACGGTCATCGGTAAATCAACTTCCCTTGTTATAAGGATCAAGAAAATATATTTTTTTGGGGTCTCAGGAATTTATTTCGATGCGTTACAAACGAATGACAAACCTATATATACCCTCTGCCACTGAGGTGTGGAGGGTATAAAAAGGGTACTACATAATTTTAAAAAAGATTGCAATTCAAATATTTTTTAAAATGTACACTGTCATTTTGTAGTTAAAAAATAAGTCCCAGTGATTAAAAATACGTCTATTATTTTATTAAGTTTTAACAATGTTTTTTTTTTTATTTTTATGATTATTTTCAAATATATTGTTTTTTCATGGAGTTAATTGTTTAGAAACTACTTTTAGCTTTAAGTTAAATATCACTTAGAATAGTAAATTGTAATAATATATTTTTTTTTTTATAATTATGAAAGAATTATTATTAGTTTTATGTGTTTATAAGCCTTTGTGATAAAATTAAAAACTTTAATATATTATTATTTTCATGTATGTATTTCTATGAACTATGGCTTAAAGCAAAAAAAAAAAATATTTTTTCCGATTTTTTAAAATTGAATTTGTTTGTTTCAACAATTAAAAATGTACATTAAGAATTTTTCACACCAATTATAAAGTTTTCTCTTTTTTAACAAAACATACAACTATTTTAACATATTTGGCTTTAAATTATAGTTTATTAAATATTCCCCTAACATAAAATAGAAAAAAAATGCACACAATTCTACACGTAATACAAAAAAAAAAAAAGAAAGAAAAAATTCTAAAATCAATTATTGAAAAAGTTTCTTAATAAACTGAAGAAATTCTACATATTTTACATGATTTTTCGTAAAATATTTTTATTATTTGTTTTATGAAAAAAAAAGTATACAAAAACTTAACTTTAGAAATAAGTCAAGTTTAAAACAATATTTTTTTCCAACAGAATTAATATAAATTATACGCGTTTTTGTGTGTTGGTTGTAAATTCCTTTGCACTAAAATAAAACTTATAACGATTATAGTTTTATTCATTCATTTCCATAATTTATTCACTAACAAGGGTCATTTCACGAGCTGGTGTTTGCTTCAAAGCTGTTACAGCCACCGTAGATAAATCTGCTGTTTCATCAGTTGAAGTTGTGGTGCTTGATTTTTTAAAATTATCACAATTACCGCTTATCACATCCTTCGCATCTTCGTCATCATCTTCTACAGCTATATTGTCATTACTATTAGCATCTTCTTCTGGATCTTCCTCGGCCTCATCAGCAAAGGAAATTTCCGCTTGATTATTTAAATCATTCGATGATTTATTACCTTCTTCTATTACTATTTCATCTCCACGGTTATTGTTGACTTTATCCGATTTATCGTTTTCATTCTCTTTAAAAACTTGTTTAACTTTATCTGCCGTGAAAACTTCCTCTTCTAGAATATCATCGATTATACTACGACTTCCCGAACCTGCAGAAGGTGATTTATTATCTAAAGTCGTCGCATCTTCATCATCGGATAATTTCCTTTGTAATTTGGGGTCTGTGGCTCGTAGAGAACTTTCAGAACCTCCCATTCCTTCGCCGCTGGGCCTTAGAACCAAGTATAGCAGTATGTCAGACAGGGATATAATACCAATAACTTTACGATTTTCATCGACTACCACCAAACGATGGACTTCAGCGCGAACAATACGCTCTAAAATGGTATATAAGGTCTCGTCCAAATTACAACATTGTACACCTTCAAACCATTCATTGCGATGCTCGTTTGCTTTGCGTAAAGATACATCGAGATCGTTGTAGGTTTTTTCAGCTGCCAGGTTCTGAAAAGTGGAAAACAGACAATCCTTGAATGAGTTTATATGTTAAGAACGTAACAGTTTCTCAGAATCTAGGTGAGACCAATGTCTCACACAGATATAGAGAAACGTCAACATAATTTGAAATGTTTTCTTTTAGAAAAAGTCATTCAGCATCTTTGAAACTTTCTTTTGGAAAAATTCGTAAGCATCTGACAATTTTTCTATAAATAAAGGTCCATAGTTTTTTGTTCTATACTACGACATTTGGATGTTTTTTTTTTTTTTTTTTGATCTACTTATAATACTTACAATAACATCAAATTTGGCATAAATATCAACTAAACGGCCTTCGGAATCAACTAAAGGTAAGGCTGAAACTCTTCTCTCGACGAATTTCTTTAAAGCTGTTTTAATGCTTGTATGTTCATCGGCCGTTTCTATATTATCATATGTGCCAATTTTTAAAACACGTAATTTCTTTTGTAAATATGAAGGTTTTGGCAATTCCTTTATCTGCAGAAATCGAAAAAATATTCCATTGAAAATATTAAATATATATTTTTGATTGCTTAAAACACACTTACATATAAAAACAGGAACCTCAATATACGTTTATGAGTTAATATATATAGCACATTTCCAGTAGCGGGATCTATAACAGGTAATCGATGTATGCGATTGTGCACCAGTATCTTAATGGCATCATATAATGAAGCATCTGGACCAATACTAACTAGTGGCAATACTTCGTTATGCAAAACACCTGGAATAGACAAAAATGTTGACAATGGCTAAGAGGGCTTTCATTTAATAGACATTTATTCACTTACTTCTCCATGTTTCCAATTTGTGCTCTTCCAATTGTTCTATTGAGGCATTCGGTGATTTATAATACATTCTTAATATTTTTATAAAATCTGTTATGGTCAACATTCCCACAAATTGCTGCCTTTGTGAATCCCATAGTGGTGCCGCACGTACACCATTATAGACTAAAGCATAAAACGCTTTCTTCACCAATAACTGTGTATCGAAGACAACCAATTTAGCTGATGTTGGTATAAGATCGTAACATTTGTGGAAACGGAAAAATTTTACATAAATCTGAGAATCATCTTCTTCTGCAAAGACAAAAAAAAAAAAACAATAAATATATATATGATAAATATGTAGGTAGAACAATTCAAAATTTTAATTGAAAATATTAATAAATTTAATGTGGGGTTTTTCCTCAGCAAATGCACATGTAAAGTAAACAAACATTTTTATCTACCACTTTAAGCGCAAAATTCACAAATTGCAAAAAAACAAGAGCGTTAGATTCGGCTGTGCCGAATCTTTGATACCCTTCACCTCGGTTTGAGTATTGGAAATAAACTAGCAGATTCCAGCCCACGAAATTCGAGCGCAAATTCTAGGAAATTTTATTTTTTCATTAAATAAAGACCCTAAAAGTATGCTAAACAATTACAGCCAATTCACAAATCAACACAAAAAACAAACTCATTTTTATTACAAACACATTTACAAATTTAATAAACACACTCATAGTATTGTATAATTTTATGTATGTGTTAGTAGCAACTTTAAATGCAATTTACTCAAAATAAAGGAAAAAAATTAAAAATCTGTAAATCTGAAAAACGGCTAACAAGAAATACCTTTCAAATAATATACGTTTGGTCAAAATCGGGATAAAACGGTAGAACAAAACATCAGTCACAAGAAATCGCCTAGCCTATTAATATTATAGATATAAACAAAATATTTGAAAAAGTAAACACTTTGTTAAACTTACTACCAAATTATTTCAGCAAATTCACTGATTTTTTGTTTAGCATTTTTGGAGGTATCTCCATATTTTAGACCATACAGTGATGCCCGATTTAACCCATTCCAAATACCAACATGCTCGTAGTAACGACAAACAATATTATTTTAACTTTAGGCAGGTAAATGTTGAATGACCGTAATTTCAAAAGACAGACAGACCGACGCATGTAGGGACATTATATGGACTCGAGTTGTTATAGGGATTGAGAATACAAATGCGTAACAATAGAATACCAATAGTCACAATAAGGAATAATACTTTTCAATGTTTTGAGAGCGGTGGTATATCAAAATGAAAGTTTCTAAAAATCAATTTTTGGTTTGCCATATACCAGGACAATGAGTGTTTTTTTAAGTACTTTAAAAGAATTTACTTTTTTTAAAAAAAATGTATTTAAAAAAAATTTTATTTTATATAAAGGATCCTTGTTTGAGAAAAGGTAACTTTCTAAGAAAATTTACTTTAAGAAGAAAGTTGTCCTTTTAAAAAGGTACTTTTTTAAAAAATGAGTACTTTAAAAAAATACTTTTTAAGAAAATGTTCTTTTTAAGAAAGGATAGATTTTTAAGAAAATGTACTTGTTTAAGAAAAGATGTATTTTAATGGTTATTTTTTAAGAAAAAATTTTTTTTAGAGAATAGGTACTTTCTAAAATGAGGAACTTTAAAAAAAAATATATACTTTTTAAGGAAAGGTACTTAAAAAAAGTGGTTCTTTTTTAAAAAGGTATTTTACTTTAAGAAAGATACTTTTTGAAGAATGGTACATCAAAAACAATTTATATTTTTAAACACAACTTCTCTTGTTATAAGGAACAAGAAAATATATGGTTTATGGGCTCAGGAATTTATTTCGATGCGTTATAAACAGAATGACAAACTGATATATACCCTCTGCATATATACACTTGGAGGTTTTAAAATCGATTTGTATTGAAAATTTTTGATTTAATTGAAAACAGAATTATAATTGAATTTTAGATTTTTCTTGGGACGTCTGAAAATTTATAAACAATTCTTAATAAATGAATAATCATCTAAACTAAAGGGTCCGCCATCTAACGTTTTTTTTTTTCAACTAGTGCTTATTTCGTGAATGGTAACACTTAGCTCATGTCTGATTTGACAGATAATTAGTTTTATCCTTCCGCTGAACGAATATGGTTGTGTATACGCTTGAACAACGCTGGGAAATATTGCGACATTACTTTGAAAATCATGGTAATGTTGCAGAATGTGTGCGAAAATTGCGTACGGATTTTGGAAGAAGAGAAGCACCGTCAGCTCCGTATGTTCGTTATCTTGTGAAAAAAGTGAACGAAACTGGCATCCTCATCGATAAACCAAAGCGTGAAAAGCCAAAAACAGTGCGTACACCCGAGAATATTGCTGCTGTGGCAGAAAGTGTGCGTGAAGCGCCATCAACATCAATTCACCGTCGTTCTCAAGAATTGAACATTTCGGAGGCATCATTGAGACGAATTTTGCATAAAGACCTTGGTATGACACCATACAAAGTCCAATTGGTTCAGGAGTTGAAGCCAACTGACCATCCAATGCGTTTTCGCTTCGCTAAGTGGGCCTGCGATCGACTTACAGAAGATGCCGATTTTGCCAAAAAAAAAATCATCTTTTCAGATGAAGCTCATTTTGATCTTGGCGGGTATGTAAACAAGCAAAATTGTCGCATTTGGGGCACAGAAAACCCGCACGCATACATTGAAAAGCCGATACACCCAAAACGAGTCACTGTTTGGTGCGAATTTTGGTCCAGAGGCATAATTGGGCAATTTTTCTTCGAAAATGAGCAAGGAGTGGCCGTTACAGTCAATCGTTATCGGGCCATATTGAACGAATTTTTGTTCACAAAAATTGAAGAGGAGGATATTGGCAACATTTGGTTTCAACAGGACGGAGCTACGTGCCACACAGCCGAAGCTACACTCGATGTTTTGCGCCCTGTTTTTGAAGATCGCATTATCAGCCGCAGAGCTGATGTCGTTTGGCCACCTCGGAGCTGCGATTTGACACCGTTGGACTATTATTTGTGGGGTGCCCTCAAAGATAAATATTACGCCAACAAGCCAGAGACAATTGACGCTTTAAAGGACAATATTCGTGAAGCCATTGGTGAAATACAGCTGCACACAATCGATAATGTGCTTAAAAATTGGACCGATTGTGTAGGCTACTGCATGGTCAGCCGAGGCAGCCATTTGAATGAAATTATTTTCCATTATTAACCGGAAGGATTGTACTTTCAAATAAAAAAAGAAATTTGAGATAATATTCAGTAGTTTTTCAAAAAAAAAAAGTTATTTGGCGGACCCTTTATTTGGAGAATTCATCTTGATTATGTTTTAATATTAGCGCCTTATTTTAAAATTTCGGGTTATCCCCGAAAATACGTATTAATCGTATTAATTGGTAAAAAGGTCCATATGGTTAATATAAGTGCATTATATACTTTTTCCAGGGTAGTCTTCTAGTACTGTTATTAGGGAATCGACACAATTTATAACTCCAACAAAATGGAATTCATGTCACAAATCAAACCGTGCTCACAACCACTACATACCTTGATGTCTTCAATAAGTTGCTATTATTCTCATTTACGAAGATGTCTTCATTAGTAATGACAGTGGTTGATTTTGTTTCTAACTTAAATATTATATTTATAAACATGTTTGCCTTTAGTTTTCTTTTGTTTGGTTTTATTTATTCAGGGTCAAAAGTCAATCTGTATATTCTCTTTGAAGACAATCTTTTGTGTATTTTTTTCTGAATAATTAAGCTTTCTTCTTCCAATTCAGTATTCCAATTCATTATTCAGATAAACTATGTCTCATATATTATGTTAGGTGCTTGCCAACGATGTATATTTAAGATCTGCTTAAACCAAGGTTCAGAAAATACACATATCAAACACACAATGTTCTGTTCTAAAGCAGCCAAACACATATTTTTATTTTCATATCAATTATGTGTGTTTCTAAATTTTGTACGGTGTCAAACACAATCATGACTGTGTTTCGTTTTAATATTTCTACACGAACATTTTTCTATCAGGTTTTTTTTTGTTTCGAACACACATAAACCACACAGATTCGAGTGTAGCTTTATATTAAGTTCGTTTTCTTGCACGTGGGCTGCTAGAAAAACAAAACATGTTCTTCAACGCGTACATCTAAAAATTAAAACATTATCCACTCGCGATCGGAAAAGTTTATACAAGTAGAAAATAAATAAATTTATGTTATTTTCAATGTTGATTTATGTGATTTTCTAATTAACTCATTTTAATACAAAACCCATTAAAAACAAGTAAGAAAATTATAGTCGTTTAGAAACCCTATCTCTTAGGCCCAACTAACTGGACATTGAAAATAAGCAAAAAACAAATTTGAGTGGGATTTTTATTAATTTTTTTGGCTGCAAATATGAAAAAGTTCATATCGGATGCTATATCTATAAAGGGACTAGGTCCAAAAATGGACCGATCCTGATCATGTTTGGTAAAATCTCTTGTATTTTGCAAAAATGTATACAAACAAAATTTGAGAAGAATCAGTGCAATATTTTTGTTTTTTAATAGATTTAAGTGAAGATCGGGAAGCAGCTCTATATGGGGTCAAAGGGATCATTTTTGGACTACTCATTAGTGGATGTAATGAACGCATACAGACCCAATTTGAGTAAGATCTATATGACAATTTGGATCTTATGGCAATTTATGTCGATTTCATATGGGTAATTTGTATGGGGGCTAGGTCTGAACATGGACCGATTCTCACCAATTTCAATAGCGTTCATCCCATGGCCGATAAAAGCTTATATACCAAATTTCATCAAAATATATTCATATTTGCGACCTGCAGTTTGATTACAAGCTTTACATGGACACACAGACGGACGGACGGACGGACATTGTTAAATCAACTCAGAAAGTGATTCTGATTCGATCGGTATAATTAAAGATGGGTCTAGGTCAAATATTTTTGGTTGTTACAAACAGCAGCACAAAGTCATTATACCCAAACCACATAGTGGTATAGGGTATAATTACATATTTTTTGAATATCAGAACAGTTAGGATATGCTTGGACATGTTCTATATACCGTTCAACGCGTCTCGAAAAAACCTATCATGCTGTACCCATATTGGATATGTTGAAAATATTTTCAAAAAACTAAAGAATATACCTTTATTAAAAACGGTCCAGCTCGCAATGGGTTAACGCTAGATCAGAAATATTTTGGGAGTCGTTATAAAACAAACCAAGGTAGATTTCTAGGGGGGGCAATTTTTTCCCCTTTTTTTTCTCTCCATACAGAGTGAGTCGCTCTAATATATATATATGAGACATAGTTTATCTGAATAATGAATTGGAATACTGAATTGGAAGAAAGCGTAATTATTCAGAAAAAATACACAAAAGATTGTCTTCAAAGAGAATATACTGATTGACTTATGAAGAAACTACTACGTGGGATATCACTACATTTTCGCTAAGGTTTTGACCCTGAATAAATAAAACCGAACAAAAGAAAACTAAAGGCAAACATGTTTATAAATATAATATTTAAGTTAGAAACAAAATCAACCACTGTCATTACTAATGAAGACATCTTCGTAAATGAGAATAATAGCAACTTATTGAAGACATCAAGGTATGTAGTGGTTGTGAGCACGGTTTGATTTGTGACATGAAGTCCATTTTGTTGGAGTTATAAATTGTGTCGATTCCCTAATAACAGTACTAGAAGACTACCCTGGAAAAAGTATATAATGCACTTATATTAACCATATGGACCTTTTTACCAATTAATACGATTAATACGTATTTTCGGGGATAACCCGAAATTTTAAAATAAGGCGCTAATATTAAAACATAATCAAGATGATCTCTCCAAATAGTTTAGATGATTATTCATTTATTAAGAATTGTTTATAAATTTTCAGACGTCCCAAGAAAAATCTAAAATTCAATTATAATTCTTTTTTAAATTAAATCAAAACTTTTCAATACAAATCGATTTTAAACCCTCAAAGTGTATATATGTGGAGGGTATATATCAGTTTGTCATTCTGTTTATAACGCATCGAAATAAATTCATGAGCCCATAAACCATTATATTTTCTTGATCCTTATAACACCATTCTTCAAAAAGTAACTTTCTTAAAGTATCCTTTTTTAAAATACATTTTTAAAAAAGTACCTTGTTTTTTTAAATACCTTTCCTTAAAAAGTATATATTTTTTTAAGTACCTCGTTTAGTACCTTTTCTCATTTTTTTCTTAAAAAATAACCATTAAAAACATCTTTTCTTAAACAAGTACATTTTCTTCAAATTCTACCCTTTTTTAAAAAGAACATTTTCTTAAAAAGTATTTTTTTAAAGAACTCATTTTTTAAAAAAGTACCTTTTTAAAGGCTAACTTTCTTCTTAAAGTAAATTTTCTGAGAAAGTTACCTTTTCTCAAACAAGGATCTTTTATATAAAATAACTTTTTATAAATAAAATTTTTTTTAAGTAAATTCTTTTAAAGTACTTAAAAAAAAACATTTTCCTGGTATATGGCAAACCAAAAATTGCCAAGATTTTCAGAAACTTTTATTTTTAAATACCGCATAATTTTTAACTCTCAAAATATTGAAAAGTATTATTCCTTATTGTGACTATTGGTATTCTGTTGTAACGCATTGAACAATGAATTGCGATAAAGTATTTGTAATCTTAATTACTATAACAACTCGAGTCCATATAATGTCCGTACATGTGTCGGTCTGTCTGTCTTTTGAAATTACGGTCATTCAACAAAAAAAAAAAACCATTTACCTGGGTAAAGTTAAAATAATATTGTTTGTCGTTACTACGAGCAGGTTGGTATTTGAAATGGGTTAAATCGGGCATCACTGTGTCAAGGTATGGTCTAAAATATGGAGATACCTCCAAAAATGCTAAAAAATCAGTGTATTTGCTGAAATAATTTGGTAGTAAGTTTAACAAATTGTTTACTTTTTCAAATATTTTGTTTATATTTATTATCAATACTCAAACCGAGGTGGAGGGTATCAAAGAATTTAACACTCTTACTTGTTAATACGAGTGTGGTTGCGGCCTTTTGGGTTATGAACGAATCAGTCAAAAATTCGGTAGGTAGATGTACTTCGATTTCAAATTCTTGTGTGGTTACTGTATTTTGCATTTTAGGTGACGATATATATTTTCTGTGTCGTAATAACAAGATTTTTTCATTTAACATTTTTTATATATATATATATATATATATATATGTATTTTTTAAAATTAATAAATATTACAAATTATCTGAAGAAGAATTTTCTGTTTATTTTTCTTTTTTTTTTTGACATCTTTCATATGTAAATATTATCAAAACTTACTATTTTCTACACTTTTTTTTAAAATATCAGCTAAACAACGTTTCCATGCTTCGGAAACATGTTCAAATTCTTTAATACTTTCTAACGGATAAATTTCACGCCAAACATCAGAGTTTGTACTTTGAGTACCACCACCGAGAACCAAACGACCGGCATGATTTGAATAGAAATGAAGTTGTAACATGCGTACTTTTCATGGATAAGACAAACAAATTCCAACGTTAAAAATAAAACAGCGATTTAACTCATTAATTGTGATAACACATCAAGAAAATGTATCAGCATAACCCCGGTGTACATGCAATTGCAAGTTTAAACAATTCTAAATAATTGTTCATTTAAAACTTCTACAACAGATTCAAAAAAAAAAAAAATTAATTGAGTTGAGAGACAAAAAACGAATTATTGCAATTTAGAAAATTATAAATATTATTAAAGAAATACTGCAGACATCAAGACAAATTTAAAATTTTCTTTTTCCCATGTAATTTTTTACCAATGATTGAACTTTATAGTTTATTGATGTGAAAAAATTGTTATATTTTGTATGATTTTTTGTTTGAAAGTATGTACCATTTTAATTCGTTAATTGCAAACGTTTAAATACAACTGAACATATCTTTTTTTTTTAATTTTAATTTATGTTATGTCGATTTTGTTAGTTGCGAAATGTAGTGATACTTCAGACTTATACATACTCGAACGTACATATATTACGAATACTATAACATAACTATTCTATAACTATTCTGTATTGTATTTAAGTAATACTTATTAAAATTTTTTTTATTTTTTTTTATACTGTATGTATTGAGACATCCTTTACAATCACACATGTAACAAAAGTTTTTTGTCAAAGGTCAAAGTTCATTATCACATTATCAAAATGTTCTGAAATAAATGTGTCGGTGCTGATTGTCTTCTCTACACTTGTGCTACATTTTATTAGTGAGTTAATTTTGGTTTCACGTTTACGATGAAATTAGATGGAAATTTATGTCTGAAATGTTTTTTATTAAATTTTTATCTTATAGATTTAAAATTTTTGTTTAAAAGTTTAAATTAAATCATCATTTTAGAGATAGTACGTACAACAATCATACTAATAATACTAAATTAGATACGTACTGAATGTATGTACATATATGAGGGATCTAATTTGCCAAATATTTTTTTTTAATAAATTAATTTATTTCAAATGTGTACATCGGAAATTACAATAATCGTTTGTGGCTAATTAATTTGTTGGCATTAAAAATTAACATTGTTTTTTTTTATTTGCAACCAAAGACAACAGTTGTTGATAATTTTTCTAAACGTTTATGGTAGGTCTAAACGTTTGTAACATTGTATATCGCAAATTGAAGCAGACATTGCTTACAAGTTCTTGATGCCGCACAGTGGAACATTTGAGAAGAAGGTGGTCTAAAAATTGTAACGTTTAAAGGAGGTACAATAATTTCAGTTCTTTTTTTGTCGACTAGACCGATTTTTGGACTTTAATTGAAAATCGAGAATAGACGCGACAGATATGAAGTGATTTACTTGTTTTTGTTGAATTCTAGTATAAAATTTTCAACAAATAAGCGGTATACAATTCATTCAGCTTCGTCGCTTTGTTGTAGCTTCGCGCAAAATCAAAGGGGTGTAGCTGTAGAGATCAGTCAGGATCACAAGAGTGCGATAATATTTTTGATGCAAGAAAGTCTATATAAGAGATTTCCTGGAAATTTAGAATTTTTATAAGAAATTAAAAAAAAATTTAAATATTTCGCTTTTTATTTATAAAAAGAAAAAATAAAAAAAACAGAAGTACTAAGAAAGAAGCCAAATATTTAAAATATTTTGTATTTTATATGGGTTTCTTAAAAAGGAATAAAATCATATTTTTTAAAAACGGTGAACATGGCATATTGAACAAAACTTTATCAATATTTGTGCTTAAATCCAGAGTTTTTTAATTTTTTGGATGCAATAAATGAAATCTCCATAGAGTAATTATGTCCAAAATTAGTTTTGGGCGATCTCTATTCTAGTGGACATATATATGTACATTTTACATACATATATAAAAAGTTCTAAAATCTAAACAAAAAAAAGAAATAGTTTTAATAGCTAAAATTCATACTAGAGTCCATTTTGGACCACCTAGTTCGTAGTAAAATAGTTCAAATATATGTTAAAATTTTTGACTTCTTACTTTAATATATGTAAGTGTAAATCGCTGACTGTAGAAAATCTGTGACTTTTGGCCGACTTCTCAGAATATGTGCCACAGTGCGCCGTCACTAACATTTGAAATAGCTTACATCACTCAGTAGTCAAAATTATTATGAGTTTGTGCTGATGTTTGTAATTGCTAAATACTTGATATAAACTGACTGACTGCTGACCGTCCAACCGTGTCTGTCAGTTAATTCTTGTAAAGTTTGTAACAAAACTAAAGGTCGCAGACATGGCGATATTTGAATGAAATTCGAAATTGGAATATGAAACACGATTGCGAATGCACTCGATTAAAACTGGTGCATATGCCCCCATAAAAATGACCCGTTTATCATTTTATGGCGTCCAAATACTCATAAAAATTTTATATCCATAAATCGTCTGTCTAAAACTGAACATCTCAAATGTAATGAATGTGATATTTTTAAATCTGTTTAAAGACAAACAAAAAATTTATTTTTCACTACAATTGGTTTATATACATATGTAAAATAAGTTTAGGCGGTCTAGACCGACTATAACTTTCGGGTATTTGTTTGTTTATACACAAAAAAAAAAAAAGCAAAAAAAAAACATAAATAAAGAAAGAACAAAATAAAAAATATATATTTATAATTAACGATTTCTTTCGTATTTAAGTAAATTAAACAGAAATATTTTGAATTTATTTTCTTTGGCACACAAAACACATCAAAAATGTTGTTGCTTGTTCTTAGCAAGTTGCATTGTAAATGGTTTTTGCGATATATTTTTTTTCTGATCTTGAATTTGAAATTTACATTGTAATGCGGGCGGCAGGCATGCATCAATGGCAAATGATAAGACAGAGCGAGGCTTTTAACAAAGCGATTAATTAACGTTCCACATCTTCAGTTAACTCTTGGAGTAAATATTGCAAAATACTAATGAAACGTGAAGAAATACAACAATGAGTCATACTACTTGCTTATGTTAATAATAGTGATTAACCTGACCAACCATGGCGCACTTTTATATCTGGGAATAGGATGTATTATGTATATCAAAAGGGAGATTACGGTTTCTATATTCAAAAAAATATTGCTCCACAAGTATTGGAGCCCTATTGAAAAAATGTGATTTAAAGATTTCTGATCAAAATTCTGGTCATCAATTTGTGTATAGATTTTTCTGAAAAAGAGCTCACACACTCACATACACATAAAAAAGATTCATTGTGGCTTCCGAATTTATTGCCGTCCGAATTGCGGTTAGAATTAAAATTTTGTTGTCCTTACATTAAATATTTTATCACAACAGAAAATGTTATTAAACTTTAGACAAATTTGGTTGTCGAACATTTTTCTGTGTGCAGAAATGAGATTATTACACCGAAAATTCGGTTGTTAAAATAGCATTCAGTTACTGTAACCGAAATACGGCTGTTACGAATGAAATTCGATTGGCACAACAAATCGAATTGTTATTAAATTCAGTTACAGCAATTGAATTTGTTTATAATTCGGTAACATAAACAGAATAAGTTTTTATTTCTGTTATCACAAACATAAAAATAACTTCAAAATTTCAAGAATTATAAATAAATAAAATAAACAATCTAATTAATTAAAACATAACAATGTTTAATATAATCAATGCCAGAAAATGGTCTGATTAAGAATACAAATTAGTTATGATTTTTAGAAATATGTATATGATTTCTTCTTATGTACTACGCACCATTAAAAATTATTAATTTAAACGAAAACAATTGTACAGATTAACCAAATATAATTTATAGCTATGTTTGAACGAAAGCTCCCAATATACCGAAGATAACCGAAGATAAACAGAATTCCGAGATCTCACAGAAGAGATTATTTTTGCACGAAATAATATCACGGGTAATATGTCTAATGTGATTAACTTGAGATTAAATTGTTATTCAAACCTTCAGGAAGACAGACCAATTATAAAAAAACTGAATTTCCAGAAAAGACTTAAAAGGACAAACAGGCTGTGTAGTTCTTTGTGCCAAATTTGTTTAATTGAAGAAAGTGAAATTTGTCGACCAATAATAATGTAAGAAATACAAATTGTCAAGAATTGTTTTCCCAAACAGTTGCGTTTCTATCAACATATCACACCTGTACCTCTAAAGTGAGTCAACTCAAAATTTAAAAATTTTCAGTAGAGGCTAAACCGGTTTTTTTTAATATTTACTATAAAATTTAAAAACTGTTTCATTGTAAAGAATTGCGAATAATAAGTATACAACAGTAGTTGTTTTTGGGTTTTTTTCAGTGATCATCAAATATAACAAGTTTTTTGGGTGCAACTCAAAATATGTCTTTTTAGTGGATTCTAAAGAAGCTACTCTTACAACACAAATTGGGTTACAACTGTATTTTTTTTGCGAAAGACTAGATTTTTACAGTGGATAGATATGACCACTGTGTATCGTTTTCTTGCAAAAAGTGAAAATTGAAAAATTCTGAGTTGACTCACTTTAGAGGTACAGATGCGATATAGAGATTTGGAGATTTTGCTGACAATTATAAGACAAATTCTAATATATGTTCCCTTAACAAACAGTTAATTTTAGGACATAGCCGAACGTTTTATTTTCCTGGAAGTTGCTGTTTATAGAAGCTAAACACATTTGAATTAATTTTTGATCCTGTAGAAAAATATGGCGTATTGTATTTGAGAACGTCATATGGCTTTCCCTGATCTTATTTAGATCTGTCTTTATTTTCACAATTATAACTTATTCATTTTAATCTAAATACACATATTAATAAAACGAAAATCAGCATAAACAACAGAAAAATTCGCTTAGGTTGGGTGTGGCAACAGAATTCCATAATCAATTCGGTTACTATGGCAGAATTCTATAATTATTTCGGTCATGCCAACCAAATTCTGTTGGTTGTGGCAATAGACGAAATTCGTTTGGAGCTAAATTCGGTTGACTCAATCGAATTTTTATATGAGGCAGATAAGGAAAGTAATTAGTGTCTAATTTAGTGTCTTACTATTTTGGATTTAATAATTAAAAATCACAGAAATTCTGGGATGGATGAGAAATATTACCAACATAAACAAAATAAAAAAAAAGAATTGTTATATTCTCCAGATTCCAAAATATTGTGTTATTTTGCGGATTCATGGTGCCAGCAAAATCGATTTATCAAATGAAATCATCACCTCCAGATTCTTGAAAACTTTTCATTTCAAAAATCTATAAAAGACGTTCAGGAATTGTTTTACTTGAAAATACAATAACGATCACAACATATCCAATTAAGGCTTAATCTACAGATTTGGAAAACATAATCTTGAGCTCTGTATGATATTATGTTAACCAGTTATGTTAACCGTTAACCAGTTGGTCACGTTGGTAAATGATGGTTACGTGAAGATTAAACGATTAATAACTTTTGCTTTATTACGACTTTTAAAATAACAGCTTGAATGATTTTTGTTTCGTTCTATAAAAAATCTAAAATTTTTATTTTGTATTTTTTTATGAGAAAAACTAATTCGTTCGCCTAATAAATTCTTTAGGAAATTGACATCATCGCAAATTTAAAAATTAAACAATTTTCGTTATAATAAATAAAAATAAAAAATTGTATTTTAAAATCAAATGGGAAATTCGATTTCCACAGATTTTCATGTTTTCATGTATTTTTAAAAGTCTGAAAAGTGCGTTTACGTTACATATCATCATATTTTAAAGAACTAGAACTATATCTCAACTCAGAGTTGTATACTTCTCATGTATGCAGAATTGCATGATCTGAGCTGTATTATCACGTTGAGATATATCTCCAGGTGGAGAGATGAAGGGCTCTCAATGGAAAAACAAATTATCGGATTTCATTCAATATATCAACGCCAGTCACATTTCAAAATAAGACACTTCCCCAATTTGTTTAACTCATTCAACATAAAAATATCACACATTTAAAAAAAAATAATCATAAAGTTGATAACAAAAAAAGTAAACAAATTGAAAACAATTTAAAATATTCTAAAGATAGTGTATGGAAGGCACAAAAAAAACAAAACTACGTTATAAACTGTTTATTAAATTGGAACCTTAAAACAATTAAATAAACTTTGATATCAAAAAAGAAAATAAATGTTAACAAACAATGAGAAATATAGAAGATTTATATAAAGGAATCCAAAAATTACATATAAAGTTACGGGAAAATTTAAACATATAAATTCGGATTTATATTTCAAGTAGTCAACCAAAGAAATTAAAAAAAATATATAAGTATAATTGGAAAAAAAATATAGAAACTAAACAAAATCTTGCCAAATTCACGCCCACAAAATGAAAAATAAATTTGAAAGTGTTAACGAAGCTTATGACAAATGGAAATTAGTTTTTTTTTTTTTGAAAATTTAAAAAAATATGCATACAAATATGATTTAAAGATGATATGTATATGAATATTTATTAATAAAACCTTAAACACAACATTTTGGCATCATGTCAGCAGTATTTACAAAGAAAAAAAAAATATGAAATAATAAATTTAAACTAATTTAAATTAATTTACAAACTTATCAAATTGTTCAAAAAAAAAAAAAAAAAATAAAATAATAAAAATACTGGTAACGTTAATTCAAGAGACACTATCCATTTTCCTCATTCAGTAAATATTACGATTTTTGAACAAAATTGCAATGAAATTAATTTCATTATGTAGATAATTGAAATTTAATTATACATTGTTATGGGTGGAACACAATTTTTTGACTTTAGACTTCGTTTTTGTTTTAGTATTATTATTTTTTTTTTTAAGTTAATATTTATTTTAATAGTTTTTATTTTTTATTTCATTGGTTTTTATATAATAAAAAAATATTGTGCACACTTAAGAATTTATTTTTCTATTTCAATATCGTTCTTAACATCTCGGAAATTTAAAACAAACTGAAAATAAATTAGTTTCAAACACCAACACTCATTTTTCTTTTATTTCTTTTCAAAAAAGTATCAACGACAAAATGAATATTGAGCGGCCCGCGTTTTTATTTTGTTTATTATTATTCATTATTTTAATGATTTTATTTGCAAAAGCAATGATCAGTTAATAATGACGAATATAAAATAGAAATGTTTTCACAAAACTATGCTAAACAATACAATAATACTCGTTTTCTGTTATACATTGTTAAAATACGTATCGAGATGAAAAATCAAAATTTTTCAAAACTTTCGCCAAGCAAAAACAAAACACATTTAAGAAGAAAGATTTCAAACCGTCTGAGTGGGTAGCAAAATAATGGCTAAAACAGACATAATGCATAAACAAATTGAAAGAAAAAAAAAAAAAAAAAAAATAGGAAAAAAGAAAATGAGCATATGAAGGTGAAAAACAAACAAAAAAATTAAGAAATTGACAGATACCAGAGAAGACTATTAATTTTAAACCAATAAAGATATTTCTTTTGTTGTGTTTGAATCATAAAAAACGATTTTAAAAAACAAGACAAAATTATATCTCTATAAATTCTTAGTAATCTTTAAATAAAAAAAATCATATTATGTATTTAAAAAAAAAAAATGGAATTTGCCAAGTTCAATACCATCTTTCAAAAACATAATTATTCTAAAATATATTTAAATGGTATTTATATGTACATTAGGGCGGGTCGATTTGTAGGGAGGCAAAAAAATCAATCAAGTGACAAGGAAAATCATATTCTAGGAAGCAAAATAAGAAACTTTGCCCAAGGAACCATACCACTAAAACGAATTCCGATGTCCCGACTTTTGACCTGTCTGTCTGTCTGTCACGGGGCAACCCCATTCCCCCTCATGCAATTGATCTGAAATTTGGCCAATAGTATTGTTGTGACTACAGATTAATTTTGGGGTAGTCACGCATAGTCACTGAGTGATCTAAAAGTTATTTATCCTCATCCGATCGATCTGATACTTGGTCCATACACTTGCTGTGAAAACATATTAACTTTGACATAGTCACGCACAGTCACGCATAATCACGGAGTGATCTAAAAGTTATTTACCCTCATCCGATCGATCTGAAACTTGGTCCATACACTTGCTGTGAAAACATATTAACTTTGACATAGTCACGCACAGTCACGGAGAGATGAAAAACCAACCTCCCTGAAGAACATGTTGTTGATTACACAGGCAGTTATTTATATATTTTTAAAAATATCGTTGGAAAGTTTTTCAATAATATTATTGCGGCAACAGTCAAATTTTTGAACATAAAAAGGATGTTTATTTGGTATAGTAACCAAACGAGGTTTAATTTACATCATAATGAAATAGTTTAGGTATATACAAGTCTTTTCAGAATTATAACCAATTTTAAAAAATCAAATGGATCAGGTATATTTTATACAATTGATTTTTCTTTCTTAAAATTCGTTAGGGATTTCCCCCTTTAGAATGAATAACATTTTTTCAATAATTTTATTACTGCAGCAGACAAATTTAAAAAAATAATCAATACCTGCTTAGTAAGCAGTGCTTATTCAATTACGGATTTTAATGTAACATAATTTCGTTTTTTATTTTTGTTTGTCATTGTTATTTTTCAAGTGATAGCGAAAAGTTCTTAAGTGTGTTATTTAAAATCAGTGAAAATAATAAAACAGTGAAAAATAAGACAAAAACATCGTGTAAGTTTTTGTGTATTACTTTCGATATTTGATCTATACATAATATGTATTACATATTTAATAGCAATAAAACCATCAAACAAAGAAATAAAATAACAGTACAATGCACTGAAAACACAAGACTTCAAAATTTTATGCATAAGGAATGAAAGAGTTTTAATAAAAACTTTGTTTTTATGGGTTAGATTATTTGTGTGTGTGTGTGTGCTTAATTTTGTTGTAACTGTTTCTTGGATTGTTGTTATTGTTATCAGAGTTTGAAATATGGATTTTTTCTCGTTTTTTTTATATTTTCTTTAGTTTACAATGAATCCACCATCCTCTACACCGCAAGATGAAGCAACAACAACATCAACAACTATCGAAAACCCAATGAGTCATATACCCAAGCATTATGTTAAGGCCTAGTTAGCCCCACGTAACCGTAGCCAACCGTGTCAGCTGTTTTTTTCTGTTACATGAAAAGCATTTAGAGCAGTTACGAACTCAACTGTCATGTAACCGGAACGTCCCAATCTGTTGAAAATAGATTTTTGCTACGTTTGTACGTGACATTTGTGAACAGCTGATAAAGTTTGGTTAATTTTACACAGCAACATGCTGGTTCGTTTTTTACGTTCTATAATTGTACTAAATGCCAACGTTACATTTACGGTACAGATACATTTTAACAACGTGTGGCTAACTAGGCCTTTACTGTTTTTGGCGTGTCTACTGATTTGACTGATCTTAATTTATCAACCCATCTGGATATCTTGAGATATTTGTGCCTATTATGAGCAACTTTCGATTTTCGATTGTGGTCGAATGAAGTGATCGAACGAATTTTCATTTGGTATTATGGCGCACATTCGATAAAATAGCTCTATTGTGAATTTCACTCGATTGCATTATTCACAATAGTACATATTTATCAGCTGGCACTATAAAAAAACATTGTTTGTTTACAAATTTATTCAAGAAAAAAATAATTAATTCTTTATTAATATGGAACTAAGGTTCCATGATCGTCTGATGAAGATGAATGCTTCGTCATGAGAGATGCTTCCAACATTTTGGAAATGGATTCCAAGACATAAGTATGCGAGATTTTAACAAGGGTACCATTTGTTTACAGATTTATAGCAAATTTTCGACTGCAAGGAGTCGTTTATGGAATTGCTGTCTACTACAGATGAACTGCTACAGCAATGCACACAAGGCAGACAATCTCATGAAGGCACACAATCTCATGAAATTAAAATAATTTACAACTTATATTTTCAATAAGTTTTACAAACTGCCATCCAGCATCGAAAGCAAAACTGTGTTCGATTGAAAATTCGTTGTACAAAGAAATTTTCGACCGTGCTGCCAGCTCATAATACGAATTTGACATTCGATAGTCGATGTTCGATAGCAAGCCAAGATCGAATGTAACTCATAATAAGGGTCATTATTTTTACTTGAGCGAACGTGCTAAAACAGAACAAAAAAAGTTCTCCTATAAATCATTCACTATTCAAGTACAAGACTGGAATTTGGGAAAAACTTGGTATGGAAATAATGCCGAAAAATAGTGTATTTATTAAATTGAATAGATAGCTTGACAAATATCAAGACCAAATCAAGAGAAAAAAGAAAAACCCAAAATTTGCAGAGTTAGTAAAATCTCTGGAAACAATTTTTTACATTGAAACATGTAAATGCGATTTGAAGGCAGCTCCATGTACATGCGACTTGGTTCCAGAACGACTCAGAGTTTATGCACGACCAACATAATCAGAGAAGACTAACAGTGGATGCATTTGTGATGGAAATTGAAGAGCACGGAACAACGTCTATGTCATCAATGCCAACATACCAAGATCCCGATGATTCAACATACGCACCGCCATCGGTTCCAGAAGATATGGATAGAAGCACAAGTTCACAATACACAGAAAGATACGATTGTTTTAACTTTGCCTTGATATGTGACAGATTTGGTGGCCTGATAGAGTAGCATCAGCATTGGGAACCGCTCTTTTCCAAGATTTTAAAATGAAAGATAGGCATGGCAAACCTCTTATCATGGATAAATCGAAAGTTCGCAGAGAAAAAGAGAAATGCAGACAAGAAGTGCTTCGTAAACGGTTAGATGATACCAATTTTTTAGCCATTTCATTCGATGGCAGAAAAGATGATACTTTAACGAGAGATAAAATTGATGAGAAGTATCATACTAGGATGGTAAAAGAACCTCATCTTATTTTGATTGATTATGTAAGGTTATGAAGGTTATGTAAAACTGACTGGAACATGAAACCGCTGAATACAAAACAACAAAATTAAATGATTTTTTCAACGATAAAATTATATCACGGGATGCATTAATTGGCATATGCACTGACGGTGAGCCAACAAACACTGGCCCACACGGTGGAATTATACGACGATTCGAATTGCTGTTAAAAAGACCATTGTATTGGTTCGTTTGCCTTCTACACTTCAACGAACTTCCGTTTCGGCATTTGTTTGAAGCTTTGGATAAATCAAGCAACACTGGACCAAGATCGGCAACCGGAAAAATGAGCCGTCAAATCGAAACTTGTTGAACTCTTCCGGTAAGTTATTGCTGTCACTCATTTATTATAATTGTCAACCGTTTTTAATTATTTTATTATATATTTTCATGTGGTGGACGGTTTTCAGAAAATTGAGTTGAAAAATATGCCCTCTGCTCCAGAAAAAATTGAATTTTCCACCGATTCGAAGTACATATACCACATGGCCCATGCCATTTCTAGCGGCGTGGTTTCGGTGGATCTGGCTAACATCAAACCAGGCAAAATTGTACATTCCCGGTGGCTCACCAAGGCCGCTAGATTATTACGATTATATGTGACAACGGAAAATCTAGATGAGAATTTAAGAATTCTGGTTGAATTTATAATTAAATGTTATGTGCCAATGTACTTCAATATCAAGTATTACAGCTCTGTCGTGTATGGTAGTGCATTATTTTTCAAGTTCATTAGTTGGTCACGATTTCTAGAACCTCGTTTACGCTGAATTGTCAATCAAGTAATTACGGATAATTCATATTATGCGCATTGATATCTTGTTATCAATGTTGTTTGATGATAGCAAAGAAAAGCGCGAATGTGCTATAAAGAAAATTCCACGCTATCGAACCGATGTTGACGACCCAACGGAACTTAGAGTTTATAAAAAACCAGATATAAACTTCAATTGCATAAGTTACACGGAAATGATCAATTTGAATGATATACGCGAAACATTCCGTACGATAAATTCAAATCAAGATGATCCACCGTTTAATGATTCAAAAATTTCATCACACATACAAGGAACGGAACGATACGTTCAATTGCTAGTTAGCGTTTCCAAACGAGTTATACCGGAAAATGTAGAGGCTGTTATGGCGACGACATTAGAGAGCCGTACGAAATTGCCCAGACTTGAAAGCAAATAAGACTTCAAACAATAATTTTTTTTAGTTCCTTTTCTATTACTAAGTTAAATTCATTTTTTCATTTACATATATTGTAACTAAATAAATTTATAAAGAGAAAAATAAACTCCAAAAAGAAAATGGGTTTCGCTGATTTTTCATGTAGTGCCAAAAAGGGGATTTTTTGAAATGTTTGGGGTTCCAGGGGGTGTGTCACTGGCATGGGTGGATCGGCTTTCCAAAGTTAGTGGGGGTCGATCATACATTTGGACTCGATTGGGGCACTCTAAATGGGTCAAAGTGAGACAGACAGACAGACAGGTCAAAAATCGGGACATCAGAATTCGTTTTACAGGTATGATTCCTCGGGCAAAGTTTCTTATTTTGATCCCTAGAATACGACTTTCCTTGTCACTTGGGCGATTTTTAAATCGACCCGCCCTAATGTACATATACTCGTACGAGGACGGTACCAGAAGAACTCGACCTGACTTATATATGGCGGCAGTAGTTTGAAAAAACTACTGTTTAGTATTTTTTGGAGCCATAAAAATTAAAAAATGTCAGTAGATTTGTAAACATCGATAAAATTGATCACCGTTATATAATTCAATACTTTCATTTGAAAAGTCTCAGTCCAACCATATATAAAATATATAAAATATTAGGTGACAGAAATTAAATGAGGCTGTACGAGCTGCCATGGTCGACCAATTGAAGTGGCCACGCCAGAAACGGTTAATAAAATCCACAAAATGGCTAGCTGAAATGGATAGGTATTTTAAAAAGTACTATACATCACATATTCAGCGAAAATTTTGAGATGAGAAAGCTATCCGCAAGATGGGTACCGCTCACTATAGAGCAAAACAGCGTCATGAAGAGGTTTCAATAAAGCCCAGATTTTCCGTCGATTCGTAACCAAGGTTATGGTGTCTGTTTTTTAGGATGCGCGTGGGATATTTTTTTTTTATTGATTATCTTCAAAAAGGAAAAACAATGAATGGCGTTTAATTAATGCAATTAGGGAGAAATGGCTGCATTTGGCTTTTGGTGTTGTTTCATCAAGACAATGCACCAGTTCACACATCGAAAATTACGATGACCAAAATCCATGAATCAAAGTTCATCACGCACCTTATTCGCCAAATTTAGCTCAGTCGAACTATTTTCTATTGCCAACCTTGAAAAAATGGCTCGGTGGTAAAAGATATGCAGATTTCAGAGGTGAAGTCTACGATTGATGGCTATTTTAAGGAGTTAGACAGTTCCTTGGAAAAAGTGTATCAAGTTAAAAGGAGATTATGTTGAGAGAGAGACAGAAAATTTTTCTCAAATTTGTTGTGTTTTCATCTGGGACCGCCCTTGTATAATTCAAAACGAACAGACTTTTTGTGGAATGAAATACATACATACCATTTCTTTTGCCTCAAGTTTTTATTTTTGATCTGTTTAAAGTTTATAGTTTGTATGTAACTTTTTGGAAAGCCTTATTGCCTAGCAGGCAGGCATAATTGTAGGTATTTAAATCGTGAGATCTTAAGAATTATATATATGTATATATATTTACGATGAAACAAATTCCAGGAAATTTATTAAAGAATCTGAATACGTCGCTGGTGAACCAGTTTTAGAACTTTATTAATACATATTTACTGATAATGTACTGGCTAATACAATGAAATTTATTTATAATTCGTTTACACTTACCAAAGTCTGAAAGATTAACTTTCTCTAAGAATGGATCGGCAACTGGCAACTGAAAAAATAAAAAAAATAAATAAAATTATAATTTGTTGCGAATTTTAACATTACATTTAAACTTTTCAATTTCGATTTATTTTATAAACTTGATACATTTTGTTTATCCTAGTTCGGCCAATTATTAATTCGATTTAAAGTTGAACATGTAAGTAAAATTTGCTTAATAAAATCTAAATATATTTGTTGATAGTTATAGATTCTTTATAGTCCAATGACCTAATCTGGAGTTGTCAGATATTCGATAGTTTTAAGAAACCGGCTTTGGAACAGCGCAAAAACTCTTTAAAAAAAATTTTTCCAAAAAAATTTTTGATTTTTGGCATAGATATTTTTCTAGACATGTTTCATTTTCAATCAATCAATTATTTAGTTACATGATGGTAAATTAATTTACAAACAAAGGGAGTATAACAACTTGTTTTTAACAAAAAATAAATAAACATACCCAATAAAATATTTAAAATAAAAAAATAGGTATTTATATTGCGGATTTTCAAGATAATTTTTTATTTAATTTATCATTTAGACAATTTTAAAAATTGTTTTGCATATGTATGGCAAGCCCAGCTGCAATTTGTTATCAATATTTATTATTATGTGAAGGTTCACGGTTCAAAACCTCACGGCCGCCCTAAGTAGAAAAAATTTTCATATAGAAACAACCTATTCAATTAAAACATAACAATTATCACAATGTTCAATAAATCGCTGATGAAGGCTGAAATGCCAGAAACCGGTCCGATTAAGAATACAGTGCAGTTATGAATTTTTGAAATATATGCTTTCTTCTTCTTTACCACGCACCATTTAAACAAAATTAAAATTGCATATTAATTACAGTAGTAATTGCAATATGTCTGAAAAATGACGATAAATCTAACAAACAAAAAAATTTTCTTCGCTTCAAAGCGTCATCTCAAATATATGTAAAGTGCATATGTAGGTATGTACAAAAACCGTACATCACATATGACAACTCTTACGAAAACTGAGAATAGTGGAAATTAGAAGTATAAATGCAAAAAATATTCAAAATTCAAAAATAACGATTGTTTGTTTGGACAGAGTTGTATCTTCTGAAATTAATACAAAGTAAAGCTGTATGGTACGAAAACTGAAAACTAACCACACTGCTCGTAGGCCTGACTTTAGGTGAGTGTGTTAAAGCGCTGACCAAAAAGTGCAAGTACGAGTGTATGTGAAGGTTCACGGTTCAAAACCTCACGGCCGCCCTAAGTAGAAAAAATTTTCATATAGAAACAACCTATTCAATTAAAACATAACAATTATCACAATGTTCAATAAATCGCTGATGAAGGCTGAAATGCCAGAAATCGGTCCGATTAAGAATACAGTGCAGTTATGAATTTTTGAAATATATGCTTTCTTCTTCTTTACCGCGCACCATTTAAACAAAATTAAAATTGCATATTAATTACAGTAGTAATTGCAATATGTCTGAAAAATGACGATAAATCTAACAAACAAAAAAATATTTATTATTATTGTTAATTTTTATTAATAGATATAAAATTGAAAGTACATATTCATATATTTACAAATTATAAATTTTCTATATTAGGCATAACATTTTTGTTGTAAGCCCGATTGGCATTATACTAGTATTTTTGATTTTATATAATTCATATAATTTTATTGAAAAATTTAAAGTTGATCTATTCCAATTCACTTAGTAATAGTTTTCTATTACTATTCTATTCGAAGAAGTTAACAAACTGCAGCGTTTTTTCTTAAAGAAGATACTAAAATTACCTTCATTTACACCAACGTACGTGCTTATGCTAGAAACAGGTATTGAAAATAGCTACATATACACCTTAGATTTACATCTGAGATATATTATTAAAACACTTTTTACATACAAAAGCAACCGGCTTCCAAATCAATTAACAAAAATACTAATACAAAAATAATTACTATGGCTTAAGCATATAGACAAACTATGCAGAGACGGTAACACAATCAAAATTGCAGAATGTTTAACAAGAAAAGACTGGGAGTCTTTAAGAAAATGTATTTTAACTAACCTAAAAATAACTGAGAAAGAAATGTTTCTCCAAAAAGCTTCAGAAACAACACGATTTTACAATCGATTAAATTATCAATATGCACAACTATATTTTGAAAACATTACCGATGTAAATATCGTAAGTATGATATTCAAAGCTAGATGCGACCTTATAGAACTGAATGCAAACAGATTTCAACAACAAAGGTCCAAAATATGCTCATTATGCAACCTTAAGGTACCAGAAACCCTACTTCATTTCTTAGCCAAATGCCCAGTTCTTCGTCATATCCGATTCCAATTCTTCAAAAAGATATGTTTAACAGAAATTGAAGTAATTGATATATTAAATAATGTAAATTTTCATTGGAAAGATTTATTTCATTACATAATATACGCATTAGATTATAGAAAGGAGTTAATTACTGAATTTAATTATTAATTTAAAAGAAAGCTTAAAGCTTACGAAATATTTTTATTTTTCAACACTACCGACTGACGACAATATGTCATAGTCGTACGTTCTTTTTATTTTCAATTTAATTTATACTAATTATTAATTTGTATTAAAAATATAATCTTATGATTTTTATATCTTAAATATTGTAAATACATATTTTGAAAATAAAGAATAATAACTAAACTAACTAAATAACTAGTAATAGTTTTCGATGTTTTGCAATGCATTCATAAAGCGAGAAAAAATTGGATCCATATGGAACATTTAGCACTTCAGTCAAGCTAAGTTCAAGTTTTCCAAATAGTTTTAGTTAATATTAATTACAGTAGTAATTACAATATGTCTGAAAAATGACTATAAATCTAACGAACAAAAAATTTTTCTTCGCTTCAATGCGTCATCTCAAATATATGTAAAGTGCATATGTAGGTATGTACAAAACCGTACATCACATATGACAACTCTTACGAAATCTGAGAATAGTGGAAATTAGAAGTGTAAATATTCAAAAAATTCAAAAATAACGATTGTTTGTTTGGACAGAATTGTATCTTCTGAAATTAATACAAAGTAAAGCTGTATGGTAGAAAACTGAATCTAACCACACTGCTCGTAGGCCTGACTTTAGGTGAGTGTGCTAAAGCGCTGACCAAAAAGTGCAAGTACGAGTGTTTGTGAAATGGTTCAAACCTCACGGCCGCCCTAAGTAGAAAAATTTTCATACAGAAACAATCTATTCAATTAAAACATAACAATTATCACAATGTTCAATAAATCGCTGATGAAGGCTGAAATGCCAGAAACCGGTCCGATTAAGAATACAGTGCAGTTATGAATTTTTGTAATATATGCTTTCTTCTTCTTTACCACGCACCATTTAAACAATTGAACACTGTTTAAAAAAATAATAAATTTATAAAAAATTAAATTAAATTTAAAGAAAAAAATCTTTTCTTTGCTGCTGTGCTTGTTCGACCATCTTTAGTACAGCCTTTTCTTTAAGATTTCTCAACACTTTAATGTGGTTATGGTCAACCATATTGTTTTCAGACCATATCAAAACCTTATCAAATGCTTCTACAGCTTCCTTTGATTTGATTCGGATTTCCGGCTGATCTATAATGCAGTCATCATCATCGTCATCATCTGTTTCATCGTGAATTTCAAAAACTTCACATTCTGCAAAACTCTCTTCAAGATTATTATTCCTCAGTCTGGCTGATGCTCTTGTTGTTTAAAGATGTTTCGCGGCAGTTGAGTGTTTCAACCAACTTTCAGTATTATTCAAATAAAAAAAAAAAAAAAAAACAAAACAAAAAAAATTGCATATTTCAAAACAAAAACAATTTGCTATATTACTTAAAATAAAAAAAAAAATAAAGCAACAAAGCTTAAGTCACAAAAATTAAACGTATAAGACCTAGTGAAGATGTTAACGCATTATGCGTAAACACAATGTCTAAAAAAACTAAAACCAATAACAATGCAGTGAATGCAAATTATTATTCACCGTTGCAAACTATTGACGATGATAACATAGACGACGAAATATTAGTTGAAAAAACTAAAAAAATTGTGGTACCACCTATAACCATATTAAAATGCAAAATCGAAGAAATTCATGAAATTTGCAAAACTAACAAAATTGTAGATTTTGCCATACGAAAAATTTCAATAGGCATTAAATTATTTTGCAAATCTAAAACTGATTTCGATAAGGTTACCAATGTGCTTACAAACAAATACGAATTTTTCACGTACACAACAAAAAGTGAAAAACCATATAAAGCCCTAATCTTTGGTCTTGATAAGTTTGATCCCATGATTATAAGAAAAAACTCATCGAAATGGGATTGAATTGCTTAGATGTTAAATTGGTTACGAAAAAGAGCAATTACAACGCTAGAGGCATTCGCAACAAATGCCAAGAATTGTTCCAATTCTTAATTAGCCACAACGTAAATATATGTCTACTATCGGAAACATGGCTTAAACCTAATTTATCCATAAGACATAATGAATTTTATATATATAGAAGTGACAGAGAACATGGCAGAGGTGGCGGAGTAGCAATTATTATAAAAAAAAATATTTCTCATACATTACTACCTATTGTAAATACTAACCTTATTGAAAATATCGGTATAAAACTCTTTACTAATAATGGTAGCTACAATATTTATTCATGTTACTTTCCAGGTGGATTAGCAGGTCCCGATAATAATAGAAAAGTCCTTTTTGCGTCAGATATCCGGAAACTTACAATCAATAACGATCAAAAATATATACTTGGTGGAGATTTCAACAGTAGACATCAGACTTGGGGTTGTAGTAGAGCAAATTGCTGGGGAAACATATTACATGAAAAGTTAGGGTCATACGAAATAGACATTATTTATCCAAGCGATACGTTTCCTCTAACCCTAATAGACAAGGTTCTACCCTTGATTTTTTTTTTAACTAATGTACTCGAAATAACATTGCCAGCAGTCGTTATAAATGACTTAAGCTCCGATCATTTGTCAGTTAAAATAATACTCAGTACCAATGTAAATGCTTTACCCTTGTTAAAGTTTGACTTTAATAAAGCAAATTGGATTGGAAAAAATATTCCAGATATCTCAATAGACATATAACCTTACCAAATACGAGAGATAATGTTCATGAGGATCATATCGATTCTATGTTAACAAATTTTAGAAATATTATAAATGATGGTATTAATGCCAGTGTACCCAAAAAATTACCCACATATCCAAGAAAATCGTTACCCCCTTATGTGAAAACTTTGATTCAGCGAAGAAATAGTGCAAGGCGAAACTGGCAACGTTTTAGAGACTTCGATGATTTTTTTGAAGTGAAAATGCTTAATGAAATTATCCAAAAACAAATGGATATATTTAGAAATGAATCATGGGATCGCCTCCTTTCTACTCTGGATATCGGTTCTCCCCCATTTTGGAACCTCACAAAAATTTAAAAAAAAAAATAGTAAGAACATTCCAATTCTAAAGCAAAATAATTCTCGTTACTCAACAAATGTTGAAAAATGTGAAATACTCGCCCAAACGTTTGCTTCAAACCATAGAATTTCAGATAATATTGGGGATACTGAAACGACATCCCTAGTTAATAATAGCCTCCAATCTCTTCAATCATCAACCTTGAACATGTCAAATTATACCTCAACAAATATCTCTCAAATTTCCTGCATTATACAAAAGTTGAAACCAAAAAAGTCACCGGGTCTTGATGGTATAAATAACAAATGTTTAAAAGCCCTCCCAAAAAAAGGAATAAAATACTTAACGATTATAATAAATGCATGTTTGAAACTTTGTTATTTTCCTCGCGCGTTCAAAGAGTATAAGGTTGTCCCAATCAGAAAGCCAAACAAACCAGCTGATTGTCCTTCTTCATACCGACCTATTAGCCTATTGTCATCGATCAGCAAAATTTTCGAAAAAGTTATTAAGGCAAAATTAACCCATTTCATTGATACTAATAATATATTACCCCCTCACCAATTCGGCTTTCGTAGTCAACACAATACGGTACAACCATTAGTGAGGATAAAGAATTTAGTAAATTCTAATTTTGCTAACCAAAAATCAACGGGATTGGTACTACTCGATGTTAAAGCTGCATTTGATTCAGTATGGCATAACGGTCTAATATATAAAATGATTCAATTAAATTTTCCCCTAAATTTGGTAAAAATTATTCAAGCTTTTCTCTCTTTTCGCAGTTTCAAAGTATATATTGGTTCGTACTGTTCAGCAAGTTTTAATGTCCCAGCTGGTTGCCCACAGGGCTCATGTCTTTCACCAATACTCTATAATCTATACACATACGACCTCCCCCAACTGGAGTATTGTACAATATCAATGTTTGCAGATGATACTGCAATTCTCTGCTCGGAATTGTTTGCTGTTGATATTATAACTAACTTGCAAAGAGCGTTAGTTGAAATTTCGACATATTTTAATAAATGGAAAATTATGTTAAACAGTGACAAAACACAGGCGATATTTTTTACGAGGAAACGAAAACCTTGTTATATCCCCCAAGTATGTATCAACATTAACAATCATGTAATTGCATGGGAACAAAAAGTTAAATATTTAGGGATCATACTTGATCCGAAAATGAAATTTAAAGATCACATACCATATGTTTTAAATAAGATAAATATTCTAATTCAAATTACTTAAAATGATTTATAACCTTCCTTGGTATTTTTCTACCCATAGACTCCATGCACTCGCAAATATAGAACTAGTGGAGAGTAAATTACATAGACTCTCGGTAAACTTTTATCTTCGTTGCAACAACTCTGAACATGCACATATTAATGGTTTATTTCCAGCGCAGTAGGCAGTAAGTTAGTAGATTAAGTTTTATCTAAACTATTTAAAATTGTTAAATAGGTTTTTGTAAATTTTTTCCTCCAAAACAATGTATACACAAATAAAAATTTTAAAAAATTCAGATAAATTATTAAGTAGAAAAAGATTAAATCTTGAACTCTTTGTACATATATTATATAAAGAAACAATGTAAATAATATTGAACAAATAAATAAATTGAAAAAAAAAAAAAAAAAAAAAAAGATTATTATTCCAATCTTGAACTTGGTCCAGTGTAAATTTGATCTGTAATAAAATTTCTTTAAATAACTTTAAATATTAAAATATTTTTTTAACAAACCTGAGGATTTAACATTCCAAGAAGACCGACAGCTCTTTCTTCCGGTTGTCTTGTTTCTGTTTGCCAGCTTTCCAATAAATCTGATTTTTTTGTTGCAATTGATGCCAGTAGGCTGTTTCTATAATGCAGTTTTGTAATTTTTAAAACGTTTTGATCCATTGGCTGAATTAAAGAAGTTACATTTGGTGGTAAAAACGTTGTACAAATAGATCCATCCAGAGTTTTTAATTCTTCTTCAGGTGGATGTGAAGGGGCATTGTCTACTAATAAGTGCTTTTATTGGCAGCCCCTTTTGAGTCAAGAAATTTGTAACCTAAGCAAACCAAAAAACTTTAACATACAAATTTTTAATTCATATGAGAGACTTACCTCTGGCACAAATGAGTAATGAAACCAGTCATAAAAAATATCAGATGTCATCCAAGAAGACTTAGAACTTTTATAATTAACGGGGCATACAAAATGTTTAAAGCATCGGGGATTCTTAGCCTTTCCAATCACAAGAAGGTTAAGCATAAGAGTTCCTAATGCATTTGAATAAGACATTAAAGGAAATCATTGTATTTCCATTTTGGCACCGGGAGCAGTTTTTTCCAATGATGAAACATACGATTTTTCCGGTAATTGTTTCCAATATAAACCGGATTCATCAGCGTTGTACAGCTGCTCATCGCATAAGACGAGTTCATCAATTTTTTCTCTTAATTTCGTTTTAAACGGGTTTACTAACTCCGGCTGAGCAGAAAGCTTTTCTCCCGAAATTTTAAGAAGTCGAATGCCACATCTTTTTTTAAATTTTTGAAGCCACCCGTCACTAACATTGAAGCCACGGCCGGTTTTATTCATTTGCTCGTGAATTTCTTTAGCTTTTGCTTTAAGCATAAGTCCACTAACTGGAATTTTTTGTTTCTCATGTTAAGAAACCATTTATAAAGTGCCTTTTCCATTCGAGGAAGTTCAGATTTGTGTAATGTTTTTAGTTTTCCCCGGCCATGAAATGTATTATTAATACGTTCTATGAATTCTCTTTTCTTTTTTTTAATTGAGCAAATTGTGGACTTTGCGACTTGATATTTTTTTGCTAAACCTGTAACACTACAACCTTTTCGTAAAAATTCTACGATATCGGCCATGTCTTTTAAGGCCTAGTTAGGCACTCGTTGTTAAAATGTGTCTGTACCGTAAATGTAACGTTGGCATTTAGTGCAATTATAGAACGTAAAAAACGAACCACATGTTACTGTGTAAAATTAAACAAACTTTATCAGCTGTTCACAAATGTCACGTACAAACGTAGCAAAAATCTATTTTCAACAGATTGGGACGTTCCGGTTACGTGACAGTTGAGTTCGGTAACTGCTCTAAATGCTTTTTCATGTCTCAGAAAAAAAACAGCTGATACGTTTGGTTAAGGTTACGTGTGGCTAACTAGGCCTTTAGACTTAAAACTTTCCAATTTAACTTTTTAAATCACAGCTTGTGTGTTTAAAGTGAAAATGCCATAGAACAACTAAAAAAAATGTAAACTATAGTTCGGGGATTCGCTAAATTAAAAACAAAACATTTAAAAAATACAAGAAAATACCCCAAAAATTTGTTCACGTTTTATAGCATTCTGATTTTGCTCACGTTTTAGAGTAGTCTGTGGAAAAATAAAAATGTTCACGTTTCTGAGTCGTTCACGTTTTTGGGAGTTCATGTTTTCGCGAGTTGACAGTATACAAAATTTCATCAAAATACATTACAAGGTTTACATTGACACACAGACGGACGGACATCAGAATCAGTTTTTGAGTCGATAGATAAAATATTTTTGGTAGTTGCAAACATCAGCACAAAGTCATTACACCACAGTGGTATAGAGTATAAATATAGTGGCTATCTTTATTATTATTTTTTTTTTTTGCTGCATAGTACTATCTCACTATAGTAAAATATGCTGATCTAGTAACTAGTCTCGATTTAAACAAAATTATCCACGATAATATTACAACATTACGTTAATAACTGGTGCATTACTTAACATGGATTATAATTTATTTCCACATATGTGTAAATAGGAAGACATTTGGCAAAACAGTAAAATTTTATTTTGCATTAATTAGCATTAGTTTTGTTTTTACAAGATTTGGTTGTAATAAGTGTGTGGAAAACATTGCAGACCCGTAAAAAAGGAAATATCCCCGACGGAAAATGCACAAATGATGTGCTATGCAATTCGTTTAAGGGTAATTGATAATAAATATCACACAAATTAAAAACGAAAGCCTAGGATCCGCAAAACAACAATTTAAGATCGAAAATAAAAGATCGATCTTTTCAAGTCTTCTCGTTAGATGGAAAACCCTGTTGGAAGAACTGAAAGCTAGGTAAATCGCATTGGTCCGGATGGTAAAATATTTAAACGTCGCTTAAAGAACCAAGCTTGGAACATTTTGCATTACAAACATATGACAATAACCTGGGGCCAAATCACCGCATTCGTTATCGAAATTTTTCGATCGAAATTATTTTTTTATTTTCCAAAATAAAATACTAAAAATAATTTTACTATGTCACAGTTAAAGAATTATAGCTCCTAATTAAGAGTAAAAGTGAAACGAGGTCTAATGTTTGTCCGTCTTCTTTAAATAATAAACCAAAATATGGAATTTCGATCGATTTTACTCGATATCGAATGCGGTGATTTGGCCCCTGGACTTTTATGCATAATAACTACTCCAAACATTCATCAAAAATTGTTAATTGTTTATAAAGGAAGATATTAAAGTTTTGGATTGGCCAGCGCTAAGCCCTGACCTAAATCTCATGAAAGTCTTTGGAACGATGCAAAAAAAACGAATAAATTTAGCTTTATTTGCTACATTTATCATAGTCTCTTTTTTATTTGTCTAGTCTTTAATGTTAGTTCTGTGTTTTTTTCGGTTCTTTCTTTAAAAAAAACTATTTTTTTTTTTAAATTTGAAGTATAGAGCATTTTACTCTAGTACAAACATGTGTTTAATTTACATGTTCTCGGCTGTGTAAAAAATCTACCCAGGTTCTATAATTTTAAATTACACCATATTCTAGTTATAGTACAGTGATAATATTATTGAGCAAGTACTGTGAGCGTCGAAAGAAATTGAACACCGTAGTTACTCATATTAAAAGTTTTATTAAAATGAAGTAATTAACAGAAAGTCAAAAACAAATATAAAGTATTCAAGAATTATTTTATAATAGCTGAACTCAATATAAACATTAAACAAATGTAATACAAAACTGAATTGTACGCATAAAAAAAAAGTAAACAGCAAAGAAAAGGCAGACAGAAAATCAATACAAAAAGTAAACTTTTAAAATTTTTTAATATTTGGTTTAATTCCATTTGGCTTCAAGTATCTCATTTAGTCTACTAGGCATCGACAAGTTATTTTAAGTTTAAGGTCCAGGGACTGCGGCAGATGATCAAATGCCTTAGGAGTCCGTAACAGTAGCCACTCGTTCACAATTTTAGACGTAGGTTTTGGGTCGTTGTCCTGTTGGAAGATCCAGTATCCAGCTAAGCCTAATTACTTGATACTAGGGGCAATGTTGTCCTTTAAAATGGCTAACTAAACCATTTCGTTCATAGTGGAGTCAATAAAGACATGATAACCACATCTGTTTTCGCCATACAGCCACAAACCATAACTGAGCCTCCACTGAGTTTTACAACGTTGGTAAGACACTTTTATTCGAAGGCTTCATTCTTAGCACGCCATATTTTTGGGGGCCCTTTCGCTCCGAAAATATCGAATTTGCTTTCATCTGTATATAATATGTTTTCCCAAGAAGTAAATTTTTTTACTTTTTAGCGATATCCATACATTGGTTTCTTACGTGGTAAGCTTCCATGTAGACCATTTTTGTGAAGCGATTTCCTTACTGTACTCAAACTTACTGGGTTGTCTGATGTCTGCATTATATTTTCTGATAATTTAACTGCACGTTAGGCTAGATATGTCTTTACTTCTCTTACTACACCTCTAACTTCAGTACCACTAAGCCGCTTTGGGCGTCCATATCTCCGTAAATCTTCAACCTGATAGAATTTGACGTACTTATCAACTATTTATACCCTATACCACTATGTGGTTTGGGTATAATGACTTTGTGCTGCTGTTTGTAACAACCAAAAATATTTGACCTAGACCCATCTTTAATTATACCGATCGAATCAGAATCATTTTTTGAGTTGATTTAACAATGTCCGTCCGTCCGTCCGTCCGTCTGTGTGTCCATGTAAAGTTTGTAATCAAACTGCAGGTCGCAAATATGAATATATTTTGATGAAATTTGGTATATAAGCTTTTATCGGCCATGGGATGAACGCTATTGAAATTGGTGAGAATCGGTCCATGTTCAGACCTAGCCCCCATACAAATTACCCCTATGAAATCGACATAAATTTCCATAAGATGCAAATTGTCATATAGATCTTACTCAAATTGGGTTTATATACGTTCATTACATCCATTAATGAGTAGTCCAAAAATGATCCCTTTGGCCCCATATAGGGCTGCTTCCCGATCTTCACTTAAATCTATTAAAAAACAAAAATATTGCACTGATTCTTCTCAGATTTGGTTTGTATATATTTTTGCAAAGTACAAGAGACTTTTCCAAACATGATCAGGATCGGTCCATTTTTGGACCTAGTCCCCATATAGATATAGCATCCGATATCAACTTTTTCATATCTGCAGCCAAAAAAATTAATAAAAATCCCACTCAAATTTGGTTTTTGCTTATTTTCTATGTCCAGTTAGTTGGGCCTAAGAGATAGGGTTTCTAAACGCATGGTATAGGGTATCGTATAGTCGGTCTAGACCGACTATAATTTTCTTACTTGTTTTTTTATTGTGCAGTGGTTCCAACTCACAATTTCGCCAATTTCACGCAAGGATTTACTTTTTTCTTTTAAATCTATTATAATTTTCCGAGTATCAGAGCTTTTCCATAGTGAGATTACTCTCTTTTACATTTTTGTTAGTAATTATTAATTAGTACAAATCACCTTAAAATGATTGTTAATAAACTAAAACATGCGATCAGTACAAATTTGTCACAAAAAATTTTGGTTCTTCCCCGAAATATAAAAAAATCGAAGTAAGTGTTATCACTGTTTACTTTTTTTTGACGCGTAAAATTTGGTCATATTCTAAATAAAGTGCATTTATTTCTGTTTTGTATTACTTTTGTATTATGTTTATTTTGAGTTTAGCTATTATTATATAATTCTTGAATTCTTTATTTTTATTTTTAACTTTGTGTTAATTACTTCATTTTAATAAAACTTTTAATATGAGTAACTAAGGTTTTGACGCTCACAGCATATACAAATTTTTAATATTCATAACTTATCTGGCGCAAAGTATGTTTGTTTTGTTGGTTAATATGAAGAAATAAACGAAAAAAAAAATTTTTTTTTTTTAATAAATACAATAGCATCATTTTGTATAAACTTTGATGTTTGTACAAACGATTATCGTTTCTCAGCAATGTACGGAGAAGTATTAAACATGCTTCAAAGATCACCGAAAAGTAATTAAGTAAATAGCGAGAGTACTTATTTCGTACGAATAATAAGACTATCTATCCAGTGATAAATTCATTGGTAATTCAGCAATCTAAAAATTGTGACAATTTTTCAAAAATGGAAAATTATAATTTTTTTCTATTCAACCATTCTTTGCAAAAATAAAGCACTTTTGATACTATATCTAGCTAAATAGTAATTTTTGCAAACTTATCGCGCATAGTGTTTAACGAAAAATCTATTTATTTGAAAACTAAATTTTCTCACAATTATTATCAAACGAAAAAAATTGCGTTATTTGAAATTTTCAATGCTAATATCGCTTTCAATTTAAATATGTTCAATAAAAAAATGTTATCGATACTTGAAAAAAGTTATCGATACAATTAAAAACTTGCTAACTGTGCGTTTAGATTTCTAGTCCCGAAGTTATTTACAAATGGTGTGAAATAAATTTGATGTTAAAAATATTTTATATTATTTCAAGTTGAAAACTAAAGCCGATATTTTTTATTCAATATAAAATATTTTGAGTTTAGTTACAATAATTTTGTGCTGATGTTTGTAACTACCAAAAATATTTGACCTAGACGCATTATTATACATTTAGCGATGCCCGTCCGTCCGTCCTGTCGGTATGTATCGAATCTTGGTTGCTACCACATAAAAAAAATTTCAAATGTTATGCAAATAAAATAGACATAATTCTAAAAGAATTTAAGGGAAGTGGGGAAAAAATTATAAAAGGTGATAAAAAATATTTTTTTTGGCAGTTGCATTCTGGGCGATCGAAGTAAATAAAATATTTCGATAGATCGATAAATATAAAAGTTTTCGCATCGCATGCTAACTAGAAAACATGCCAACGAAATTATTCGTCATAATTACTCTTTTTTTTAACAATATTATTTATAATGATATAAAATCGTCTCGCACTACAACAATTTCTTTATTATTACAACGAAATATCAAAAGACTGAATACATCAAAGTTGTATCAATTAAGTGATTAAAAGTTAAAAATGTAAATAATTGATGGGTGGAGAGAAATGGCTAGAAGTAAACCCCCTATATGCCCTGAATACAGAAATACGTATTAAATAAACGTTGAAAAATCAAAACCAAAAGCAATTCAATTTTCTACTTAATATTTGTCATTTCTGAAATACTATGCAATTGGGATTACATTTTTGAAATCTTGTTACATTTACTTTAACTAATTCCATGCAACATTAATACACTTTAAACAGTTTGTTTAACTTAAATTATTTATTATCTACATTCAATATTTGTTAAAGATAATTGAAAATGTATAAATTAAGTAAATTAAAAAAAAAAAATAAGCCTTGAGTTAACAACTATAATAGAACGCAAATAAATCATACTGAGAGAAGATTAAGAAACGAAATGCTAGAAATGCCTCTTTTATTCGAGCATTATTTCTTTTATACTCGCATGTATATATGTATTTACAATGACTCACTGAGTTTTATGATTTTCATTTATTTAACTATAAAGTCACTGGCACTTTCGAAAGTCTTTTTCTACGCATAAATTTTAACATTTGAAATAAAAACAAATGAAACAAGATTAAGCTAAAACTTATTTCATATTCGTGTTTACACATGGTGGTGTTCACTACATTCAAACAAAGAAGTAATATCGATAGCTGAAATGCAAAACCACGTAACTAACAAAAAATACAAAATCGGTTTTTTGATTGATTATGATGCATATCAACGAGGTCCATGTCCTCTCCAATTTTTACTGTCACACGTAAGTACATACTTGTCCTTCTCTCCCCTCCCCTCTTAGTCCTATTTTCTCATAACTATAGTGATTATACTTTGAAGTTTTTACTTTATTTATAATAAACTTTTATCAAGTTTTCATTGATTTTACTCTAAAGAAATACGTACCATATATTTTAAAATTGTTTTTCTTTATAAGTGTGTACTATTAACATTAAAAGTGTCAAAATGAGTTCGGAAAGTGAAAATGATTTTAAAATAGTTTGGAAAGTTCTGTAATTAATTCCAACAAAATTAAAAATTTGAGACAGGAAAACAAAAATAAACGTATATATGGCAAAAGGTATAAGGGAATATCAAATGGAAATATGAGCAATATATCAGCAAGGCAAATGAAGAAACCATGTACTTCAAAATTTTGCGAGAAAAGTTCATCTCGGCACTGTTCTTTTTTTTACGGAAGTGAAGCGGAAGGAAATATTTGACCTTTTCTGGAAAATGTGCTGGAACGAAAAAAAAGTATTCGTCAAAAGTCTTATTGAATGCTCAGAAAGAACACGTGTTTGCGTGAAAAATTCTCGACGTTCCAATAAAAAATCGTATTATTTGGTATATGGCCAAGTCCGCAAGCAAGTATGTAGTAAAATGTTTCTTTCCACTTTAGGAATTTCTGAAAATACTACAAGAATATGGACAGCAGATCAAGGCATTTCTAAAAGTAGTGACAAAATAGGTAAAACGGTTCAGTACGAGAAACGAATTAATTTTTTGAAAAATTGGCTAGAGGACATGCCCAAAATCGAATCGAATTATCGACGAAAATATCCAAAAATAAAATTATTTTGAGACGAATTTTACTACCTATAGACAAATTTTTAATTTATATTTGCAAGAATGTAAGGCAAATGAAGAAAATGTCATTATTCCAGTTATCTTCCCAAATTTTATGGCAACATTGAAGGAGGGCAACTACTCATTATTTAAGTCGAGAAATGATCAGTGCGATATCTGCTTAAAATTTAAAGCAAAAAACTTATCACAAAATCAGCTTAACGAACACAGAAATGAAATAGAAAGTATGAAAAATGAAAAGGAAAAAGATGTAGAGAGCGCAAAAGCAGGACTATGTTTTCTCTTCTGTATAGATGTGCAGGCCGTAAAACTTGTTCCACAACTAAAGGCGTCTTCCTCTTACTATAAAATGAAATTGCAAGTCCACAATTTTACGATTTATAATGTTACTTCGCACGAATCTGATAATTACGTTTGGGACGAAACAGAGGGAAACCTTGTAGCATAAACATTTACAACTTGTATTATAAATCATTTAAGAAATCTATTAATCATATAATCATTTACTCTGAAAGCTGTGTTTATCAAAACAAAAATGTTGTATTATCAAATGCTCTACTTTCGTTTTGCAAAGAAACAAATGTGACTATTGAACACAAATACCTAGTTGTAGGGCACACACAAATGGAGTTTGACTCAACACATTCGCTCATAGAAAGAAAAATAAGAAACAAACAAATTAACTTACCATCGCAACTTGTAGACTTGATAAGAAACGCTCGAAAAACCCTATTCCACTCAAAGTTCATCATTTGACTCATGAATACTTCCTCGATTACGAATCAGTTCCTAAACTTTATTCATCGATACGACCAGGTAAGGTATTATTTTTATTGTTCCTAATAAAGGGTCATTAAAACTTTTTTTCCACAGGTAAAAAGGTTGGAGATCCCACTGTCAATATGATTCGTGTATTAGCGGATGATCCCTCTGGAGTAATTTATTTTAAAGTAAATGCAAAGTATAAGGAGCTTCCACAAAGAATTGGAAACAAATTAAAATCGTTTGAACCTTAGAAGTTGCATTTACAAAGAATAAAAATTTCAAGCAAAAAATGGCAACATCTTCCGGACCTTAAACCATTTCTTCCACCCGATTGTCATTCTTATTACAATGAAATTCCATTTGAGAACTAGTTAAGGTTTTTTTTTCTTTTATTTGTATTGTAGTTATTGTTGTGAATTATCTTTTGTTTTCGTAAATCATTCTTTATTTTCATATTTTGCAAAAAAAAAATAAATAAATACATAAATATGTAAAGCGATATAATAAATAACAACAGAACAACTTCTATTATTCTAAATTTTACAAATGCAAAACAAAATTTTCTTTGAAACTTAATAAAATTTCATTGTAGTTACGTGTTTTTGTTGTAGAAAATACGAGTTCAAAAGCACGTAACTAACGTTACTCTTTGAAACATTAATAAATTATTATTTTTATTTCAAAAATGAATTAATCGATCTATATTTAGTAAATCTGCGATATTTGATTACCAAAATTGCATTTATTTTTCAATATATAACATTTTTTGTTTCTCCTGTAAAATGGTAAAAATGTTAGTTACGTGGTTTTGCATTTCATCTGACGATATGTAAGTAATTACCACCCGGTCAGAAATTGGCAAAATTGATCAAATCATGATAAACACTGTAAAATAATGTATTTATATCCAGTTTAAGTTTAGACAAATGTATATCTACTCGGGAAGTTGATGAAAATTTCATTAAATGATTTAGCTTCAAACAAACAAACAAACAAACAAGCAGACAGAAGTTAAATAAAAGCATAAATATAACTAGGGCCCGCCAGTATTCTGTTTCAAGAATATTTTCATCAAAATATGAAAAATCCTTCGGTCCCCTGCATTTTTGGAGATGTACGTGGGCGGGTTGAAAATCCAGAGAATTCTTGAATAAAATACATTTTTTTTTGGAAAATATAGGTTTTCTCAAGGTCCCCAAAATAGGTGATTGTTTTAGTGATAATCTCTTAACAAGTGTGCGTTGATGCGGTGTCATTGTGCAAGAGCACTTTTTTTTATAACAAATGTGGTCGCATTTGCTTCAAATCAAAGTTGAGTCTGTCCTTTAATATTTCCTGATGATCCTTTTCAAGGCAGTCGATGTGAATCCCATGTTGCCATGACCTTGTGGGCCGACGGACCCTTCTCGCCCGGAGAAATTCACTACTTTGACTCTTCCTTGGTCTCTGGTGTGTTTGGATAGATCCATATTTCGGCTACGGTTACGAAATGGGACAACAACTCCTTTGGATTGCGGTTGAACATCGCCAATATCATATGTATAGGGACCGAAGGATTTTTCATATTTTTTGCCCTCACAAATGCGTGAATAAATCAAAATGAACAGTTTTTTTTTTCATTCTTATTAGTGTAAAAATAATGCCGTTTTCTTTTCTGACAAGAAATGTCGCATTTTATTTGCATTTTTTTTGAAAAGTGTTTTTTTATTTGTATATATTCTGAATTAAGAGCAACATCAATCGAAAGTACTGTGATCATAAAATGCAAAAAATTTTGATTATTATCCTATTTGAAGTCATAGGGGGAAAATATTCAAAAAAGGGGAACAATGGGGAAATATTCTCACACTATGACCTGAAAGAATTAAATGGCTGCAATTTGCGAGGGCTCGACTTTGAGACCTTTCGATTGATGTATAAGATAAAGTTGCTCTTAATTCAAAGTATATAACAAAATACGCTTTTCGAAAAAAGTGCAAATAAAATGCGACATTTTTTTGTCAGAAAACGGCGTAAGATTCATAAGATTCGGTAGCGGCAAAGCCATGTCGGTCAATGCGGTTGGAATTAAAGCCTAAAAAATAAATACAATTTGAATTATAGTTTTGCACTAATTCATTCTGGGGTCCATTTTTTACTTCTGTGAAATATCAGTAGTTTTTGAATTTTAAGTTCTATACTTTGCTTTGCCAACGTTTCAACATCCAAGGGACTTAGCCCATATCTAAGTTTTCCCATAAACAGAAAACATTACTTTTTTTAATTTTTTCTAAAGAAATCTATACATTTTTGTGCGTTTCTTATATGAAGTGGTCAGTGGGGAATATAAATTTGTTTATAAATACAATACTTCGAAGTTGAGTTTTTTTTTTTAATAAAAATAATGCAGCTAGTTTCCTTTACAACCTATTAAAGTGACTTCAAATAAATATTTTTTTCGGTCGCATATAGTTCCCGATATATCGGCATTCAAAGTTTGGACATTGATTTTGGTATTTACTTGCAAGTTATAGTCAGATAAAAATAAAATATCGTCGGAAAGCTTATGGAAGTGGCCATCCCATAAAAAAGGTTTTACACTTTTGAGCTCACAGCTTAAAATATGCGGTAATTTACAGTCTCAATAATACATAAAAAGCATTTCTTTTGTATAATCTAAACTAATTTCACCCTATTCATCAAGTGGCACACGTTTGGGATCTGTAGCAACTAAAATATTGTGATTTTGGTGTCTGTGCAACATGATGACAATTCTAGGTCAGCCAATTTTTCACAATGGCGTATGTATGCTTAAGGTCATTATCTTGGTAGAACCTACATAAATAAATCCATAATCTCGCCACTTTTTAGAAAATTATCTTTAAGTAGATAGATATGTATATTATGTATGTATGTATCTGTGCAAAATTGCATCTGGGAAACATTTATCCGTTATTTTTCTCTCAGATAACAGTTTTATACCGTGCATCTATAAGCTGTGAGCAGATTTGAATGAGATCATTAACTGCTTTGTTTGTATGTTTTCAAGAGTGAAATTTTTTGTTATTGTTTCTTCTTCATTGTAATAATGAGACAAATATTTTCATATGGAGTGTATGTTTTTCTTCTTCTTTGAAATGCAATAAATTTCGACATATCAGCCTTTTTCGCAAAATTTAGTGACTGCATCAAAAAAGCTATGAGAGACTGACTGCATATTGTTTGAATCGATCAATTGCCAAGATATACAAAAATCAATACATAGGGAACCAAGGCCGACAGAAGAAAAAGTTTTATTTGACTCACCAAAATAAGTCCTCCGGATAATTTCAAATTTGAACAAAATCGGGTTTGTGGACGTAAATGATACTTAAGCTAAAATAATTGTTAACTTAATAAACTTGAAATATTTAAAATGTAAATAATTAAAGTATATTTTCTATATAGAACGATTTTCTCTCTCTAGGAACGAATGAAAAATATACTGTCTTTATTAGTATAGACTTGGAAATACAAAACACTATCGAAAGATTGGAATAAAAACAAGCCATATCTGATCTCAATTATAATTATTATCAACTAATACGATACTATTCACATATACACTTACATCATTCATGGGCATTTAGTTAAACAATTGTTAAATACCTATACACATGCATTCTTATGCTCTTGTGTTTAGTCGTCTGTGAGATCTTGACGAATGCACATGTTCAACGGAAGCTTTAGTAGTTTTTTTTCAAGTTTAGAGAAAATAAATTAATGATGACACTCAAAAAATATTGTATGTTGAAAAATGCATTTGGTCAGGTACAATGCCTTTTATGTTATCAAACATTTAAGGAATATAGACAACAAGTAATTAAAAGGCATTATGATTGTTTTCATAGTAATATGAATAAACTAAAGGAGGAGGAAAAAGAAGAGCTTTTTAATAGAAATAAGCAAATTTTTTTTGATAAATTAAAGGGTTTTTTGCTAGAAGAGGAAGTAAAAGAAAAAAAGGTAGACAATAAATTAAAAATGGAAATTTCTAGCTCAGTAAGCTTAGATATTGTCAGACACGGCAGACCTTTTACGGATGGTATTTTCGTTAAAGAAATACTGAAAAAAACTATGCAAAAACTTAATTATAATGCTAATTTTATGGAATCTGTTCCCTTGTCCCGTAGAACTTTAGCTCGGCGAACGGTTAAATTAGGAACATCTATTGAATTTGCGGTTAGGGAAAAATTAAGTAATTGCGAATTTTTTTCTATTTGTTTAGATGAAAGCACCGACATTAACGATCTCTGCCAATTAGTAATTTGCGTTCGATGTGTAGACATAGAATATAATGTTTATGAAGCAATGTTTTCTCTTGAAACATTTCATGGAAATGTGACAGGTAAGTTGTTGTTTGATGTTGTCAACGAAAAACTGCTTACCGTTATAGACTGTAACAAATTCGCTGGCGTTTGCACAGATGGAGCAAATGTTATGAAGGGTAAGTACGAAGGTTTTGTAGGACAGTTGGAAAAACATTACTTTGGAATTAATAGCTTTCACTGCATAATTCATCAGGCCGCTCTTGCCTCTAAATTTATAAGTACCCACCCAGCTATGAAGACTGCAGAGCAGATAATAAATAAAATACGAGGCGGACATCACTCGCTTACTCACAGAAAATTTGTAAACTTTTTAAAAATAAAAAATGCTCCACACAATGATTTGAAAATGTTTACAGAAGTTCGGTGGCTAAGCCGAGGTGATTGTTTAAACAGACTGTTTAATTTAAGGGAAGAAGTGAAACAGTTTCTAGAAGCAGAGGGTTTAGATAAATGCTTATTACAGTATTTAAAAGATAACAAATTTATTTTAGATTTAGCTTTTTTAGCTGATACAACTATGCTTTTAAATGAATTTAATCTACAATTACAAGGAAAAGAAAAAAGCATATGTGATTTGTCTAAAATCCTTTTCGATTTTAAAACGAAACTATTTTTACTCCTTTGCCAAATTCAGGACGGAGATTTCTCAAACTTTCCAAAAACTCTACTTATTATTGGAAATCAGGAAAATGTTGAAATAATTGAATATATAGAAATATTTGAAACACTTTTCCATAATTTTCAAGATAGGTTTAAGGATTTTGAAAATTTTCAACATCTTCTAAATATTTTTGAAAACCCTTTTAGTTGCGATGTAATAAACTCTGAGTTTCAAATACAATCTGAACTTATAATACTTCGAAGCGAAGTAAATGTTCAAGAAAATATTAATGTTTTAGAGTTCTGGAAAAATTTGGACGGCAAAGTATATCCCGAACTTAAAAAAATTTCTCTTATTTGTTTATCTTTATTTCCCTCAACTTATCTCTGCGAACAAATTTTTTCCGATTTGAAATTCATTTGTTCTAAACAACGGAATAAATTGTCTTCATCACAATTAAAAAACATTTTACTACTTCGAAACTGCCATAAAAGTACAAATGTGGAAGATTTTATTTAATTATTATTATTATTATTATTATTATTATTTTTATTTTTATTATTATTATTATTATTATTATTAAAAATCAAAACATTTGTAGAACTAAAAGCTTTTACTCTGTGCCTTAAATATTCAGTGATATTTTTTTTTTTAATAAAATTATTTATTTGTTAATTTTTGTGATTCATGTGTAGTAATAATTTTTTTTATGGTTTATATTTCTCTAAAATATGGCAAACGAAATTTGCCGAAATATCGATAAAAATTAAACATTATTATATTGTACACAATGCCTTATACTACTAACTGTCATTTATGAGTGTACTAAAATAATTTTTTACTCTCTCTTGCTTACTAACACAATTGACAAAATTGTGTGCCCATCAATGACTTACATATACACTTATATATGGACATTATTAAATAAAAGCGAGATAAAAGATACTCTTTGAGAGAGCAGATATAAAAGAGAGATAGAATAGTAAAACAAATATGAGAACAACTTACCTTTAATGAATTTTTAAGAAGCGGTAAATTAGCAAAAGATGGGTCAGAAAAATCACTACGTCTACGTACTAACAAACAGCTGTGGACGGGGGAAGAGGAACGTCTCGGTTGTTGTGTGTTTGTATTGAAAACTAACTGCTGTAGTGGTTTGTCATTCAAACAATGTGACTGACCACTACTAATGGCAGTAGTTGAATTAGCAAAAGAAAACCTCTCATCATCGCCATCATTAAAACTTTGTAAACGTTTGTGGGGGGTAAGCCCCATACTGTTGCCAAAACTATGCAAATTACTACAACGTGATTTAATGGCGCGACTGCGGCCTACGTGTTTTGAATGTGGTAAGCCATCATTATAGTCACTACCTTTACAAGTATTTATGTTGTTGTTTAAACTTTTCGCCAAATTTTGTTCGTTTTGATCAACTTGTTGAAGATTATCTAAATCTTCCTCTGTATATTCATAATAATGATCTATGAGTATGGGTAAATTATCGTATTTCTTTTTTCGGTAAACAGGAGAATTACTTAATGATCTCGACTTGCGTTGTTGCAATATGCTTATTTGTTTTGAGGTAGGAGGGGCCTGATTAATACTGATTTCAGGCACCTGACCCAAAGAAATTTTGCGTTGTTGCGTATTGTTGGGTGTTATGGAAAGACGAGGAGATGAACCATCAAATAATGAATAACGCCGAAACATGATTAACACAAAGCAATAGTATACTTTTAATGTAATCACTTCTTTTCTTGTTTATATTAAGTTGTTTCTTCTTTTTTCGATTTACACTTTTCAAGCTTTTCCTTTTTTTTTATATTATTGCGAAATTACTAGAGAAGACTTTTAACACGCTGTCTTTGACGATTTTAATTCCGAAACAGAAATATCCAACGTCCAATCACTACCATTATTTTACTGAAACTGGTTTCTTTTAGCAAGTGAAACCTTAAATGAGTAGAGCATTTCATAAATAAAACATACAACGATCGACAATATTATTATCACTCAGCCAGTGTTGCCAGGAACTTTTTATATCCTCAAAAAAATCTTAAAACCCGTAGATTGGGTCCGTTAAAAAAAACCGTAAACATTTTATTTTATGAAATTTACCAATATATTTTTTTTTCCTTTTGAGAATAAAAGAGAAATGCTATAAATATTTCACCCAAAAATATACTCACAGTTTATCACAGTTGACGCTAAAGGTGAAGGTATACAACACGCTTTATTCGCTGAAGTAGTGTATTTTCATAGAGTGATGTACATATATTCAAAAGTCTACAAAGCGTATCTTTGTGAATGTGAAATACAATAAAAGTGAAATAAATTTCTGTAGGTATGAAAGAAAATCTAACAGAAAAAATTAAAAAACAAAGTTGTAGTGTGCGCAAAATGAAATATTGAGTGCTGAAATAGCAAAAACGTCCGAGAAAGACAAATAAGTTTATAACGTGTGCTATGTAACTTGCTGCATGTAAAGCGCAAAAAGCGTTCGCGTCAAAACGCGTGCTGTGTACTTCCGCCTTAACAGTACAGCATATTATGTGCAGCAGCACAGCATATTCCGTTTTTTTTTAAATTAAAACATCTTAATAATTAATAATTCGAAAATATTGTACTGTAAAACAAATTATTGAACTTAGAAAAAAACCATAGAAAAATATAACATAACCCCGATAACTAGAGATTAACCGCAAAGTGGCAACACTGTATATAACTCAATAGTACAACAACTAGGAGAGTAATTGAGAGAATACGAGTGTTTAGTAGTATATGTAATTGAAAATTGAAAAATAAAAAAAGCGTAACTGAGCAAATACAACAAGAAAAAGTTGTACACACAAAGAACAACAAATTAAAGAATTATAATGAAGTGAATTTTAAGTTCGTTCATATTTTTTACCAACCACAACATAAAGCAAAAACTTTGATATGCAAGCCGCACAGTGGGAATTATTTGCAGATATTGGAAAAATTAAGAAATAAAATTTTGACATTTTTGACATAAGTAGATAGGAAGCTTTTGATGACTGTAAAGTAGGTACATAGCTGCTGTTCAGTGACCAGTGTATTCTTCACTCTTATTTAAGTTTGTCAAAAGCTCTGAATAAGCGTGTTTATAAAATCGTAGCTTTTCGACCCCAATTGTACCAACAATTTAATTTTTCTAAAGTCAATATGTATAGGTACCTATTTAGATTAACGTACATATATGCAGATACGTATGTAAAATAAGCAATTAAGGTGTTGATAAATTATTTATTGATAACATATTATTTGTAATTACAAGAAACTTCCAACAGCTCTTGGAAGTTCTGGAAACGCAAATTCACTGAATTTTTTTAAAATCCTGAAACTTTGAAATTTCAAATATTGTGAGCAAAAAAAATTATGTGAGTCCGATCACAGGGGAGATGTGTAAACATCTGGTAATAAATAAAATGCAATAAAAGGTTATTACATGTCATAATTTTTTCACCAAACAATCATGTCACACCGATTTGTCTTAATGCTCACATGTTACGCGTAAGATCTTACGCTCACTTATTACGCTGTTTTTGTGATTGTATTGTGAATTATAAATTTACCCCCCTGCGCATATAGATGTTTACACATCAAAAAGTAAACAACAATTAATAACCTTTAATTTGTCTTATTACAAAGTTATTATTGACACGATAAAAAGTAATATTACAAAGTTTGCTACTATTAGAGATTTACTGCTATACAGTATGAAATCAAATCAAGTGGGAACATTGCACAAACCTCGAAAGTGGAAATGCATTAGATTTTACGAAGATCTGAACGCCAAAAGCGGCTTACTGGCACCAAAGTTAGAGCTGTAGTAAGAGAAGTAACGACATATCCAGCCTAAAATGCAGTTAAGTAAGGACATCGCTTCACTAAAATAGCCTATATGGAAGGATACCATACAAGAAACCATACATATTCAAGGCGAATCAGAGCAAGCTAATGAATTTCGATGAAAAGTACAAAAATGAGGCTCTATCTTTTTGGGAAAGCATATTATGTACAGAAAAGAGCAAATCCGAAATTTTCGGAGCGAAAAGGCCTCCAAAAATATGTCGTGCTAAGAAATAAATCCTTCAAAGGAAAGTGTATTACCAACTCTTACAACAGCTGTTGGTAATCTTGTTTTTTTATTTACTCCATTATGAACCAAATAGATTACTTAACCATTTTGAAGGACAATGTTAGCCCCAGCGTCGAGAAATATGGCATGGTTGGAAACTGGATCGTCTAACAGGACAACGATCTAAAGCATACATCTAAATTGTAAAAGAATGGCTACTGTACCGGACTCCTAAGACACTTGATCAACCGCCGCTGTACCCGGACCTTAATTCGATCGAGCATCTGTGGGAAACTCTTGACAGAAAAATAGTTCGAAGGGCTACTTCAAGCAAGGCAAACTTAAAGAAGCCTCTAAAGGAAGAATGGAGTATAATCTCCCCCAATAGAACAAAAAACTTGTCGAGTCGATGTCTAGGAAAATAAATGAAAATGAACCAAATATTTAAAAATTTAAAAAGTTTACTTTTTGTATTGAAGTTCTATTGCCTTTTTTTGCTGTTTACTTTTTTTTCACGCGTAAAATTTGGTCATTTTCTAAATAAAGTGCATTTATTTATGTTTTTTATTACTTTTGTTTAATGTTTATATTGAGTTAAGCTATTATTATATAATTCTTGAATTCCTTATATTTATTTTTGATTTTGTGTTAATTACTTCATTTTAATAAAACTTTTAATATGAGTATCTAAGGTGTTTACTTTCTTTTGACGTTCACATGTACTTTTATTTATAAATGGTTTTAATACATCCACGTCAGCCAAAGATTTAATAGAAAGAGTAATATTTTTGATACACTTCGGAATATTTTTGCTAATAATTTCTACTTTATTAAACCAATTTAAAATTTCTTTATCAAAGTATATTTATGTTCTAAACATCTCACAACACTTTATAGGTATAATTATTTTGTTTTTAACAATTTCTATGATATGCTTGACAATTGTCACTTTGTATTATATTTGTTGATTTACAAACATCAAGTTTACAATTTATACATCGTACTTTTGTAAAATTCCAAAACATTTGCATATGAGCATCTTCTGCCTCATCTACGGTTTTCACTATTAGATTTTGTAGCAACACATTAAAAATTTTTCAAATATGATCCTAGTGTATATTTCCAAAAGCAATGTATGTACATACATAGGTACATATGTACGTATTATTTTAAAGTCTTTGGTTGTAAAAAATTTTTATATTTATTTAGATATCACTAGTAGATATTGAGTATCATATATAATATTCACTTATGATACGGATACTATAGCTTGGGTCTTATTAATTTACGTAATTTAGAATGTATGAGCCACTGTGCAAGGTAAGCCAGTTATTTTTGCAAATAAACGGTGAACATATTTTTTGTGTAAGAAGTTTTCTAAAATATTATCCCAATAATAGTGTTTATTTGTGAATCCAAAATTATATATGAATATATATGAATCAAAAATTAAATTCATGACGTAAACTTATGTACAGTAGGTGTAATCTGAACTGGGACATTGCATAGGAATTTTTTTAATTAAGAAAATAAGGTATAAAAAAACGAAATCCGCTTAAGGTAGATTATTTGGATAAACATCCGAAAAGCGCATACCTCCGATCGGTCTGAAATTTGGTATACTAACGTATTTTGACCCGCTAATCACGAATGTCACAGTGAAAACTGCCGCAAATGCCGTTTTCAGTATAAAAATTGGAAAAAGCTTGTTTTTTTCCGCTGTGCATTGCCGCACTATCCTGACCGATTTATTTAAATTTAAACTTCTACAGCGGAAAATAGTCAAAGTTCAAGTACTGCAGCGGAAAACATTTAGAGCGAAGCTACTACAGCGTAAAATCTGCAGATTGAAGCTACTACAGCGGAAAATATTCCGAGTGAAGCTACTACTGCAGAAAATATTCAGCGATGAATTGTTTTCGATAATTTTATTTGAATTGTATAATCTGTACTTCCGGCCAAATCATAATGGATCGGAATTATAACATCTTTCATTTAAGCTCGATATTGCAAGATCACGTAAAAACTTACAGTGGTTATGCGACATTGAAATAATCCCTACCACAAGATATTCGTTTGCCAAAGAAAAGGCAAATGCAACCACAATGCGACCGTAGCAACAAATACACACACACACTCACATACAATGAATGCTTATAGACTTTACCTTCACGTGGTGCATTTTGGGGAAAGCTAAAATTGTCTATAGCGGTCAGTATAGTGCGGCAATGCACAGCGAAAAATTTTTTTTTCTGATTATTATACTGAAAACGACATTTGCGGCCATTTTCACTACGATATTCGTGATTAACAGGTCAAAATACGTTAGTATACCAAATTTCAGACCGATCGGAGGTATGCGCTTTTCGGAAGTACACCCGATTATTTTAATACGTCTTTATGAAACAAACAGTAAGTCCATACGTAGATATAATAAAAAAAAATCATGAATTACGAATACAAAACAAACATACTTCGAGAAAATTTAAATACTTTTTGTGCATTCCTTTATTTTTGCAATATTCAGGACTGATGTTCTGAATATTGAGATCAGCTTTTTTTAGAAATGGCGTAATTTATGAGCAGTTGTCCCCAAAAATCCCATAAATTCTCAATTGGGTTATTATCAATTGGGTTATTATCGAACGTGCGAAATTTTTTCTTTTGGGATGCTCTCAGCCGTTATCGAGTAACAAGTATCGAAATTTCGAATGATGTTACTCGATAACGAGCGAGTACTCAAACGCAACCGTACGACATTTTAGTCGATAGCAAATTATCTATAGAGTTGATAAATAATTTTAGGTCAAAAATAAAAAAATTAAATTCAACGCAAAAGCAGGCACTTGCTGAGTTTATGGCAGAGCACTCGGACTTGGCCAAAGGTATTTTGCCAAATTGCGCACAATGCAAAGCAACAGCCAACAGACTTTGGGAGAAGTTGACGACCAAGCTAAATTTTTCTGGACCTCCATCTAAAGACTCCAAATCGTGGAATCACGAATTTTCTTTCTAATTTTATTCAAATCTTGCTCTTCGTCAGAGTCGGATGATGAGGAATGAAAAAAGAAACTTCAATCCATTTTTTTTTGTCTAAATTAGTTTTTAAAATATTTTTCCACTTTGAAAATTTGCTTGTGGTTGTTGAAAAATTAAACATATGTTTTTGTTTGCCTTTTTTCGTTAGTCCTTTACATTTGTACAGTGTTGTGTAACTTCTTAAGATTTTTTTTATAACACTGAAACATAAAATCGTTTCGATTCTTAACGAGTGCCATCATCAGAAAATTTCGAACTATCGAAATTAATTCCGATACGAAATTATTTCGATAACGACTGCGGGAATTAGAGCCCAGAGGCCTTTGAGGAGGCGTTTCCATAAACTATGGACAATTGTACAAAAGCCAGGAACTGACTTATTACGCTTTGTGGTTGTTGTCGTTGGCTTGCCAATTTTTTTTTTTCAAATATTTGGGTACACGTTTTAATCCATAATTTCATCAATAAGGTATAATTTTGTATAAACAAAAAAAAAAAAAAAATAGCAATATAAAATTTTTAAATACCTTTATTTGGAATTGAAAATGAACGCATACTTGTTAAGTTTGGATTACGCGTACTGTATAAGTTTAGCAACAACAAAATGTAAAGGCGCATACGTGTAAATTATCTTGTCAAATACGGTATGAAATTTGTGAAATTGTACAAGTACGACAACCACATGTTAAATCTCTCGAAATAATTGTTACCTGATAATGTATGTTTAAAGAAACAAGCTTTATAAAATGTGTTAAAAACTAGAGCAAGTAAGCAAACAATGAATAGTAAAGAGGGTTATGGAAAAGGAGAGCTTTTGCAGCTCTTACAATTTGAATACCACTGCCATCTATATGTTAATATGTATATTATGTTATACATACATATACATATACATATATATTAAGTTTCTTCTGAAAGCTTTCTTGCATTCAAAGAGTTAGGATAAATGTTTTTTGTGTTATAATGAATAAATAGTGTTTGCTGTGAGTTTTGAAGGAAAACATCATTCATACACTGAGAACAAGTACAAAAACCTATTTACGTGGAAGAGGACGTTTACAATATGCAGTTAATGAAAGATTATAAATAAAATTTATTTCGAGGTTTCATCGGTTTTATACAATACGCATTAGATACCATGTGGGAAGTTTTTAAAAGAAATGTGAAGGAGACCATGAATTCAAATTGGAATTATAATGTGGAGTGCCAGATTTGGACTAGCGAAAAACAGAAATCGAGGAAAACGGTACATATTCAATACAATACATACATATCATTTTAAGAATTAAAAGGCAATAACATAAAAACGGTTATCCGACATGTCACATTCTCATTTACATGACGGCATTTAGTCGGGGGTCACACAAGGCAATTTTTATTGCGCAACTTTTTGGCAATTCTCTTTTGAAATTGCTTTTATGTCCACACACGACAATTTCTTAGCCAATTTTACTGTTTTGTTTTGCTTTTATTTTCTTATAATTTGACATTTGTGCTCTAGTCGTAAAGAACAATAATAAAATTAAATACATACATACATAAATTAATTTAATTGGTTTTGTTGAAAAATGAATTCAAAAGAAAAAAATTAAGTCCCGATTCCATTTAAGGGCCATTTTAATAAAGTAATCAATAATTACGAATTATTCACACCAAGAAGCGAAACACCGAATGAAAAGAAATGTCAAATATTCAACAAAAAAAAAAAAGCGAATGAGAGAATTGCTTGAAATAGCCGAGAACCGGCAATTATTTTTCCCTTTTTATTCCCCTCACCGCAAACATCTACAAACTCAAGAATTGCGCAACAAAAGTTGCCTTGTGTGAACTCGGACTTACACGATGCGTTTCCACGCTGCATGAAAAAGCTTGCGTTTAGTGTTTGTTGGCGAACAGTGTAAGCAAGAGGGGTAGAAGAGTTTAATTTTCTGTTTTTAAGATTTTGTTTGACATTTCTTTCTGCACTCTTTCGTTTTCTTGACAAGTTGTTTTATTCTTATTCTAGTTTCAACAAAGTGACAAGTTATTTTATAAACCGCCATTGAAAAAATACGTTTAAAGTGATTTTATTAAGCGCCATTTAAATAAAAACAAAATAAATAAAAAAAAAAAAAAATTTCCATAATTTTTTCACGTAATAAAGTTGTTTATTTGTCGCGAATGAAAAATCAAAAAGATTGACGTCAAAAAAATCAAGAGTAGTTGCAACCAAAATCGCAAAAATGCATAAATGCACGGCGATTTACATAGCATCTTCAGAAGAGAATTGAAAAAAAGCCTGCCTATAAATAATCTCTATGATATAGAAAAACCAGGAAAAAATTACGATACTCTGATACCATGAGTTTAGAAAAAGGTCCAACTAATTGCATACAGAAAAGAAGCTTAAATTTGAGTGTTATTGTTATGAGTTTGTTGCCCGCAGATATGAAAAAGTTCATATCGATTGATTTTTTATGTTGACTGATCATGACCATATATGGTGAAGTTACTTACCATAACCCAAATTTGAGAAAATCTATGCAATATTTTTGTTATTTGATAGATTTAAGTGACGATGGGGAACTATGTCTAAGAATGGTCACAGGCTTTATTTTTGGATTATTGATTAACAAATGTAAAAAACATACATACAGCAGATCTATAGGTTAATCTGGATTTTAGGGCAATTTAATTTGATCTCATAGGGATCATTTGTATAAGTGCGAGGTTTGAACTTGTAGCGATTTTCACCGATTTCAATATCGATCATTCTAAAAAAGATCATTTACAAAAATTAATCAAAATATACTCAGAAGCAGAAGTTTGATTGCAAGGTTTACATAGTCACACAGACAGACAGACGGAAGGACGGACATCACCAAATATACTCAGAATATAGTTCTGATCGGTATCTAGGTCAGATATTTTTTAACATCACAAACTCCTATAGGGCTCTGTGGTCAAGGTATAACATAAGTGTATATCTTCTTCTCAAAAACTCTTCCATTCATTCGTTAACAGTGAAAAGGTTAAATCCATGCCAATATTTTTAATTGAGAACTTGTTTTCGGCAGTATTTTACTGAATTGAAATGCTAGAAAATAAAGGGTCCGCCATCTAACGTTTTTTTTTTCAACTAGTGCTTATTTCGTGAATGGTAATAAGTGTCATGCCTGATTTGACAGATAATTAGTTTTATCCTTCCGCTGAACGAATATGGTTGTGTATACGCTTGAACAACACTGGGAAATATTGCGACATTACTTTGAAAATCATGGTAATGTTGCAGAATGTGTGCGAAAATTGCGTACGGATTTTAGAAGAAGAGAAGCACCGTCAGCTCCGTATGTTCGTTATCTTGTGAAAAAAGTGAAAGAAACTGGCATCCTCATCGATAAATCAAAGCGTGAAAAGCCAAAAACAGTGCGTACACCCGAGAATATTGCTGAGTGGCCGTTACAGTCAATGGCGATCGTTATCGGGCCATGTTGAACGAATTTTTGTTCACAAAAATTGAAGAGGAGGATATTGGCAACATTTGGTTTCAACAGGACGGCGCTACGTGCTACACAGCCGAAGCTACACTCGATGTTTTGCGCCCTGTTTTTGAAGATCGCATTATCAGCCGCAGAGCTGATGTCGTTTGGCCACCTCGGAGCTGCGATTTGACACCGTTGGACTATTATTTGTGGGGTGCCCTCAAAGATAAGTGTTACGCCAACAAGCCAGAGACAATTGACGCTTTAAAGGAAAATATTCGTGAAGCCATTGGTGAAATACAGCTGCACACAATCGATAATGTGCTTAAAAATTGGACCGATCGTGTAGGCTACTGCATGGCAAGCCGAGGCAGCCATTTGAATGAAATTATTTTCCATTATTAACCGGAAGGATTGTACTTTCAAATAAAAAAAGAAATTTGAGATAATATTCAGTAGTTTTTTTTTTATAGCATTTTCAAAAAAAGTTATTTGGCGGACCCTTTATATTTAAGATGCTGTTGTTGTCTCTTCTAATTTTTTAAAACAACATACATAAGTATTACATCAGTTCCTGTATTGTAAATACAATCCAAATAAGCTCAGAAGTCTCCAGCTCAGAATTGTAAATCTTAAGAAAGAAAATACGTTTGTATGGCTTTATTTTTCATATAAATCCATTTTATGACAAAAGCTAAAAAAAGCCATCGTATTGACTAAATCACAAATATCGAATAACTCTTTAAAACTGGCCGTGTTTTTTGATCAGCTAAATTCATTAAAAAAATTGATTACAATATTAAAGTTTTTACACGCAAATAAATATATTTAGACAAATAAAAACAAACAATTTAAAACAGCACTTTGTGTACTTATATAAGTATTCTGTATACTACAGTACTTTTTTTATAAAAAAAATACATTAACACAATAGGATGGCAACCCTGCGAACATTATTGCTATTGTTAACTCTACTATCATTATTAATATGCAGCAATATGCAGTAGACTGTCGACTCTGGTATTTTTGAACCCCTTTGCCATAACAACCTAGTCACTTTTACAGCTATAATCCAAATTCCAAAGCAATATACATATATATATATATATATAGTTATGATTAATGTTTGTAATTAAAGAGAATAAATATAAAAAGGAACATAATTTTATAACTTAAAATAAGTTACAATCTAATTAATTACACCAAAACCGTGATTTGTATCGCAAATCAAAACCACACAGAATGAAACACTTTATATTATTTTTTTTTTAATTGGTAGAAAGATATATGCAAATATTTTTGAAAAAAAAAATAACCAGGGACTCCTGTAACCTGTTTAGATTGCAATGGCATGTAAGTTTCAGCCAACGCTTTATAGTGCGTTTACAACTGAGGAAAATCTAGTAGATTTTAGTTGAAATCTATTTAAAAATCTATACCGTTTACTTTTTAGACATTTTGTGAGATTTTTTTCCACAACAATAAACAGCTGATTAAAATAAAACATATATATGGAATATGAAAAATTCTAAAAAGGAACAGGTTTTATAATTATATTATGCATCAAAAATGAAAAAGCACAAACTGAAATAGAAATTTTGGAAAAAAATTATCAGCATTTGTTAAATGTATTGGTTGAACTACAAAAACAAATTCATTTTCCACAATTATTATTTAGCAGATTGGAATGGGCACATGTCAGTATAAAAGTTATAACCTTTCAATTACTAAATATTTTTTTATTATAGATTCGTAATTTTTTTTGTTAATATTTTATTTCCTTTTTATTTAACTTGTTTGCTTTTGTTTTTAAACGTCAATTTTTCAGTCACTGCGTTGTAATTTTTTACAATATTAAAAAAGCACAGTAGTATCATTTGGTAGTGCCCAAGTTTGACAAGACTTTGTGAGATTTTGCACAAATCCAGTAACGAGCTAGATTTTGTATTGTATGGGAAATCTAGTAAAAATGAGCTAGATTTCGCTCGAAATCTCGTATTTACTAGATTTTGCTTAGATGTAAACGCACTATTAATTTGCTTATCATCTCATTTACGAGTAGCACGTTCAACTAATTTGATTTCGCTTCTAACTAATTTTTGTTATTATTATTTTTTTTATTTAAATATATTTTATTATTATTTTCTTTAAACTTTACCGCAGTGATTAATCATTAAAAAAATTTTTTTTTTCTGAAAATCTTACTTGGGAGTTTCTCTTAATAAATACTTGAAGTATAGAAAAATTTCTCGTAAAAGAACGTAAGTCAGACGAAGCAAATCAAAATCATAGCGATATAACTTCGAAATCACGAAAAAATTAACGATTTAACTTCGAAACGACACAAATCGAGGATTTGGTGTAATTATTATTTCTTCGTGTTCATTTTGATCGTTTTCATAAAGTTTGTTTTTGTTTTGAATGAATGCATATTTTTTGTCTTTCACTCATTATTTGTTATATAAATGATCATATACTTCATAGCGAGGGCAATCTTGAAACTAATCATCGAAATTGAACATTGGGCATTAAAGGAACCTTTTAAAATGTTGAAACAACTGTAATTCAGAATGCTCTGATTAGTACCGAAATTTAAGATTCGTTTAAAAATGCTAACATGTAGACAGATCTCATCAGAATTTGGCAATACCATATAACTGTCCTCTATGGTGACCACTGAAAGTATATGGATATGCTATCTAAAGGGAATAGAATATAGCTTGTAAGTCTCACTGGAGCTATGAGCTATATTTAATTATTCTTAAAGTCAATACAATGGATCTTTACCTGAGGCCGGCCATACATTACACAAGTTCTGTGCTCAAGTTTGGCACTAGAAAGTTTAGCAAATATCAAAATCGTGTTGATTTTTCCTTAGTTCAACTGCACAAATAGCGCAAACATCCCATACCTTGAGCACTGAACTTGTGTAGTGTATGGTCGGCATTAGAGACAATTAAGATTACTTTCGTTAGGTTCAAGCATACGAGATGTCTTTAAAATTGATATTATTGATAGGCCAGCATTCCCATTCTTCCTCTTGCAATACATCATTTATATACATGCTGACCACAAATATGCCAAACATTTTGATATCAAGGTGAGTTTTCGAAACTTCCACAGAAATATGTAGAGCCTGATGGATATTGTATTCCAGGATCAAAAAAAAAATTCCAATAACGTTTGGTCTACCAGCTGGACGAATTCCAATAGTAGTATGCAACAAGAGCTTCCAGATATAGAAAGGAGACAATTTAAAATGGTTATTGAAATACGAGTAACAAGTTAGCTAAATATATCGTTAGAAAAAGTATAATGAATGATGATACTTGGAGATGTTGGGCTGTTCTTTTTACAAGAGATTTTTAACTGCAGGCTCCTATTGCTTTCACAAACTTTGCAAATACATTGACATGATTGAATGGACATTGTTAGCATTTGGTAATTCATCCAAAAGGGAAACTTAATTGGTAAAGGCTGAAGAGCAAAACAATAACGGCAAACAGGAATCATAAAAATAAAGTCATCATTATAAACTAAACCCTGGCAGACAGTATTTTGTTTTTTAGGAAATACCACGAGGATTTTATTGTGAAGTAGAAAAATTTACAAATTTCAAAAGAAATGAGCCATCATTCCTGTGCTCCTTTGTTTCTAACAAGAACAGCATAACATAATAACCATGTCATCTTGTCAAACAAATATCGGTATTTACTCTCATCAGTTTAAACAATTTTATGTATTATTATCAAGAAATTAATCTATTCTGCGAATATGTTCTTCCCGACAGTCAGGAGATTAAAGTATTCCCGTTAATAATAGGCCATACCATTTTGAATGCAATTTGATTGAAATTTCCTACTGCCATCAGTTATTGTGCGACAAGTGTTTCATTATAGTTTGCTGCTATAGTTTGGATGTACGGAGTGTGTTTTAATCGCACAAGACGACATTTTATATACCCTAGCACTAGAGTATACTTTTTTGAATCCAAATCTAAAATGAGAATTTCTCCATCGCATCAGGATTTTGTGAAATCCTAGCCTAAAAATGCAAAAATGCAGGTACCTTAAAAAGTTTTATATAAAAAATGTATTCGCGATGTAGTACAGTCCCAAATATAGAAAAAAGAACGTGTTTTTTTTAATTTTTGGGTTCAGATTTCTCGATAACCTGATGTAGTGGAGAAATTCGTAGTTCAGCTTCGAACTCAGCGCCCCGTAGTATCTAAACTTTTATCATATTTTATTTAACTGTTCTTATTTTTATGTTTCAATTACTATCACTACTGCTGAGAAAGTCAGAATGGGACTAACTCGGATATTCATTTTAAATATCTAATGAACTTGATATTACTTTTAAGCTTTAAGTGGAAAGTAATTATAGTCATTAACTTACCCCTCTTGAATCTCTAAATAGTATTGCAGCATGATGTGGGTCTAATGTACCATCCCCACGTAAGCCTCGACTAGCTGCGCCAATTGAAGCACGACGTTTTTCTAAATCTGCAGAAGCACGACGCATATGAGCACCTAATTAAATTAATTAAAAACTTAAATTGATGAAAAAGCATTTATGTATATTGTTCAAACAATCAATCATATCGTAAGATAAAATAATAAAATAAAATCACAATCAAGCAAGTACCAAGTTTTTAATTAATTATATAAATGATCTTACCCTTTAAATTACCTTCTTTTACAATTTTATCAAAAATCTTATAGGTAGCACCACAATCTTCCAAAATTCTATTGTGGCGACTAAGAGTATTGACATCTAAACTTTTTGACCGTGTACGAAAATTTTCCTGAGGATCATTTTGTGGTGACGTACAAACACTATTTGCAGCATTATCATGAGATTTACGTGGCCAGATGTGTACTTTTTTACCAAAATGCTTTAACATTTCCTGTATTGAATGGTGGTGGTGATCTTTGTCCTTATGTTTGTGTTTATGTTCTTTAGGTGAGGATGTTTTAGTATTATCGTCATCTTCACTAATACTTAAAGATTTAACAAAACTGTTGTCCGAACAATAGTGGAGGAAGTTAGCACCTCCACTATCTACTGAATGACGCATAGGAGGTGGTGTTGAAGCATAATCTTCAAGTGATGACGGAGCAGCTCCCACACGATGAAATATCGAATTAATGCTGGGACGTTCTTGGCGTTGTGTTGAGGCTCCAGAGTAGGTAAAGTACTGATGATCATGTTTACCTTCATATATATCATCCAAATCATGTGGAAAAAAACCACCCTGTTGAGTTGGTGGTGAATGACAATATTCAACATTATTGGGTTTTCGTAAACTCTGTGGAAAATAAAATTGCGATTTATAGTGTTTTCACTTCAGATCTGATATTCTTCGGAAACTAATACTGAGACATTTGATTAACATTAAGTTTAATACTTAACTAGTTCAAAATTTACAGTTTCATTTCCTTTTTATTTTTAAATCGTATGTTATCTTACACTATATACTGCTGGACTGTGGGATCGTTCAAACATACTCCGTTTCGAAGATGGTGTACGTTTAAAACTGCTACTATAGCAACTGTCATAGGAACTGCGTGCACCATTGTTTGATGGTGATACGCGATAGTGATTTGTTATGGATTTGCGAGAATCTGGTACCGGTTGTGGACTTGACGAGTTAACCAAACTGTCAATAACTTTATCTGAAAGAGAATATTTTTCATAAACTAAATTTATTGTTTTCAATTTTAGACAACGCAATTAATGGAAAAACAGATTGATTTCGAATCTGGATGAAATTCAAGTCATTTACAAACAGACTAATATGCGGTAACACGTTTCGTCTCATTCAGTCTGAAGAAAAAACGCAGTTTCTAATCCAAAATGATAATTTTTTGAAAAATGGTTATTTAAATGTCGAATTAGACAAATTAATAGAAAAGTTGCTCCATTTAAAGAGCTGTACGCAGCTTGTTAAGGACTCTTAACAGAAAATTTTCATATATTTCTTAAAGTAAAAAAAGCACAAAAGTACCTTTCAGTACAACGGTAGCAATCAGCTGTTTTCTGTTAATTATTAAGAATTGTGAAATTGAAAACAAATCAATTCTTCGGTTCTGCTTTATTTGGCCTGCTAAACGCTTTTTAAGCTCAGTACCAAAATTACCCATCCACTTCTTGTTTTTCTTTGCCGAATTTTGTTCGTTTTTTCCATATTTGCAACTGCAAAATAACTTTTAATTTTTTTAGCATATTACATTTTGTTTATGCTTACCTCTCCTGTCAAAATTCCGTTCAGAAAGAACGAAAAATTTGATATTCCTGCTCAAAGCCTGTGTTAGCTAACTTAATTTACGTCAAAAACAAGTAGTAAAAACAATATACTTTTTTAAAAAGCTGCGGACTATCAACAGAAATTTTTTGACAGAAAAATTCCTTAAGCATTTCTGAAGCGTTTTTTTATATGAAGTTTTTGATTCCTTAAGGTGCTATTACATGATGTGTTTTTTACATATGTACTGTCAAATTTTCCCACAACAAAAGTTGTACACATCGTGTGATACATATAAAACATTGTTTATGTACAATACATGAGAAAAGTCACATGTACATTTTTCAATTAGAACAGGTTCTATTTTTGCATGACAAACAAGTGAAAATACAACACTGCTTGGCGAAAGAAAAACAGAGTACATTTTAAAGATTAATATTGAAAGAAAAATAAATTGTTTAGTATTAATTAACAATTAAAAAATACATAACCTTTTTTTTAACAAAAAATTTTTGTAAATTCACAAATTAAATCAGCTGTTGTTTACATTTAGAGGTTATGTCATACGGAAATACATACGCACGTGTGATAGCAAAAATTATGAATCGTATGTAAAAAGACAATTTTGACAGACATGAAGAATTTCATATGGATAAAAAAGTGACAGTACACATGTAAAAAACATTTCGTGTAATAGCACCTTTAGCAAGCTGCATACAGGCCTTAATACATGAATTCCTGTGATTGTAAAATGGGCTTCAATATCTTCGTATGCTTGAGGAATTGTAATATAAATTCCTAATAATACTGTAAAAAATAGTCCTTGAGTAGTTTGTGAGTGGTTTCTTTCCATTAATATATGGACAAAACTTGTAAAGCCATCTTTACTATCCAATCGATTAGTAAGGAAAAGTTACGTGCATACAACTATTGACAACAAATTAGAAACGCTCTTTATATGTTCTTCATGAGCATAATTCAAACATTTGCAAATTAAGCGTTACGTTTTCTCTCTAAAGCACTTGTATTTTATTAATCTATTTTTTGTTGTTATGCATTTCAAGTGCTGTTTAAATTTTTGAAACTTGTTAACCTCTTACTTAAAACTATTCAAAAAAGCGAGACTTCTAATTGGAAACGCGCAATTATAAACTAAAATCTTCTTAAAATTGTTGGAATTTTAAATAAAGAAAAATACGTTGACATATTAAATAACACCATGCTGAGTGGGCTGAGGAGAAATTTTCTGTTATACGGCAATTCCAACAGATCCAACGATCCAAAGCACACAGCGAAGTTAACAAAACAAAATTTTCAGAAAATTCTATTAATGTTTTGGAGTGGCCATCATCCAGCCTAGACTTGAACCCCATCGAATATCTCCGGGGCGATGTTAAAAGAGTCGTAAGCCTAAAAATGCAACAAATATGGTAACTCTTTTTGAGAAAGTGAAGGTGCCGTGGGAGCCATACCAGTGGAGTGATGCCGGCGTTTTTTAATATCAATGCGCAACCGATGTGAGGCAGTGACGGTCTGGCAACAAAATATTGAAAAAAGTATTTTTTTCTGATAATGTATTATCGTTTCTAATTAGGTGTCGCAGTCAAATAGTTTCTGGATTCAAAAATTTCTTAAGTATTTTTTCTGTTATTTGGTAACTGTGATTGTAATATGTACATATGTAATATATATATGATGAAATACATGAAAAATAATGTTTGATAAAAAAAAAAAAAAAAAAAAAAACATTTTATGTCAAATTCAAAGCGTTTCTAATTATTTGTCAACAGCTGTATATGATAGCTTTAAAAGTAAAAAATCAATCAGACGCTATTTCGAACAAGGGAACGCAACATCATATTATTAATGTATAAGGATAATTCACACAAAATTGTGTATAAAAAAATTTTCTTTCGGCGCAGTACTACAATATTATTTTACTTTCGGTTTCGATAGAGAACTAGTTTGTAGTTTCTTTCCCATTTGATCAGATGATATCGAAATTGAATTTGGTAATTAAATCCGTATTTTGAGTTTTGATTGAAAAAATATAATAGAATTGTAATTTACTACACTATATATGAATTTCAGTTTAATTCTTCTTGATAGTAAATTAAAAGTTGTTAATTAATTTCAATTCGAAATCAAACAATTTCCTTTAGAAACGCTGCAACATCGTCATTCTACGACAACAGGTGTCGCTACTGTTCAAGAAAAATTCTATTTTTGCATTTAATAACTTACCCTGTGACCAATTTGGTGATTTTGATATAGTCGAAGAACTTGAACTCGAACTTGAATCAGCACTACTCAAACGGCTCGAGCCTTTGGCGGAACCGTACTCAGTTGATGAATTCATGCTGACACTATCACGTCCATAACTACGGGCATATGAAGGGCCGCCACCGTTTTGCCAACAATCAGCACTTAGCTGCTTTTCAATAGCATGCTGACGATACAAATGGGTTATGCCATGCATAGTTGACAATTTCTTGTTTTAAAAATACTTATATTTTGATTTTTAATTAGTTAACACTTTTTGTTGGTTGTAATTTTTTCTTTATTTTGTTGAAACGTGTTCATAAAAGTCACATTGTTCTTATTTTTAATATTAAACACTGAATCTCTATTATGCACCAGAGTTGTTTCAATACTGATTTTAAAAAAAAATTATTTCAGATATTTTGTTTCAAAATTTTCGTTTGTTACACTAAAAACTTCTCACGCATTCACTATTTGTCTCTCTTGCTCTCTCTGATTCGTTCATTTGTTTTGTTTAAACTCTTCTGAAAGAGCTTTTTTTTTAATTTTTTGGCATATAACTGCGATTTTTCTTGGCATATATGCAATTTTTTTAAAATTCTTTTGTTATTGTTTTTATTTTTGTTTTTTTCTTCTCATTTAGTTGTTTTTATTCAGTTTTTTTTTACTATAACTAGAGGTGTAGGAGGCAGAGGGTGTTTGTGTAATTATATTAATATTACAACAATAAAAAAAACCTCCGATGAGTAAAAATTGTGTGCCTGTTGAAATGCATGTACAACTATGAAAATGATAGTTGAACGGCCTGTAAATAAGTCAAAGTTGTTTGGTGTGTTATGTGTTCATGTTATAATATTGTATTTTTTTTCTTAATTTCTTTGACTTTACAATTTAGCAGACATACATATATTTGTTGTTTAACAAATTCATATTTTTTTAGCCGGTTGTTGTTGTTGTTTTCTTAGATTTTTATAAATTGGTTTTAGCATTGTCTAGTCGTAAAATGAAACGTCAATGCTAAAATGTTTTCTATGCAAAAATAAACAAAAATCTAAACGTAATGTGAATATCAACAGACATGACTGGAGTTTATCCCAAGATAACAAATAAATATAATAATCATTTGACTTGTCTCTTTCATAACGGAGAGATATCAAAAAAAAAAAAAAAATAACTTAATTTATTTAAAGTATTCTATCAACATTATTCATTTTTGTAAACAAAATCGTTGAATTGACATTTGTATAATTTACTCGAATAATTGCCTAGTTTTGCAGACTTTTTTTTTTTAAATAATAGCTATTTTGAAGGCTCTTTTATGCTCTAGAAACTGAAATGAAAACTTTAAAATTAAAGAAAAATGTATATTGATATGTAAATATGTAAGGAGTGAGATGAAAAAAATCTCAACACACGTTTTTCCTCTTAACTTTTTTCGCAAACATTATTCGATTTTTTTTTTTTTTTGAAAATATGTCAGTTATTATGTTTAGTGGCAACACCATTCATTTGTTGTTAATTTGATTAGTGACGAAATAAAAGTATGTGCTAAAATTATTAAATACTTTCGACAAAATTCAACTTGGCCAGAGAATCAAAGAATCTGCCGTGACACTGTTTCCAATGTTATTTGAAACTATCAGGAGAATTGGACCATTAACAGGAAACATATTAAAAAGAGCTCCCAATACATCCGATTGGTGCGTAAAGTTAAAGCCAATGGAAGTTTTGAAAACACATGAAGTCCAAAAAGTTCAAGGCAGGAACGCTATAAGAAATGTAAAGGAAATGCACGGAAATTGAAATCGTGTTTTTATAAAAAAATAATCCTTTCATGAGTTGAAGATCGCGAAAATGGTGTTCCAAAAAGTGAGAGATAGCACCATAAAATCCACAATAGAAGGGTTTAGAACTATAAAAGTTACGGTTTTTGTAAGCTTTAATATAATTTTAATTAAATTTAAAAATAAACCAAAACTAGATTTAATGTTTTCCTTATTATTACATTGTATGCTTATTAAGATTTTTTCGATCTCACTCCTTATGTATTTTTTCTTATACTGAATTATCGCAAACATTGTTAACAAAAAAACAAGAATAAACCTTTATATTATAATAAATCAAACTTAAGTTATAATTCATTAATTAAAAAACAAAAATTATGAAATTTAAAAAAAAAAACAAATGAAATGTGCTGGACACAGAAAAGGCACATTCTGAATAAACTGAGTAAAAAAATCATTTTAAAATTTTATTTTTACTATTTATGTATATACACAAACATGTAAATCATTAATAATTTGTGCTGAAGCCTTTGTTTTTATGACAGAATCACACCTTCGACCCGTACTCTCTACGAGTTTTTGGCATTTTATTATGGATATGGCGTACCAATCCTTCTGCGTAACAGACCAAAGTTCGTCTATTGGATTTAAGTCAGGGCTTGGCTGGCCAATCCAAAACGTCGATCTTATCCGCACGAAACCAATGTTTTACTAGTTTGGAGGAGTGTTTGGGATCATTATCTTGCATAAATTTCCACTTAATTGACATAAAATCGAAGGCTTGTGGTTCCATATGGTTTTTAAAATGTCCAGGCATTGACACTTGTCCATTTTGCCATTAATTTTTATAAGAGAACTTATGCCATGCCAAGAAAATGTACCCCAATCATAATGTTACCAGCCCCGTGTTTTACCATCTTATAGGTGTACTCCTGACGTTTGGGACTGTGAAACAAAGGTTATAACATCTGGTTTTATCCTATTGATCTACGTTTCGTTGCTCCATAATAAGTTTTTCCAGAAATCAATGCTTTTTTTCTTTATGGGTTTTGACGAAGGTTAATCCTTTCGATTTTTTTTTTTTTGACAATAGTGGCCCAAACAAATTTACCTCATTCAATCGCTTTCTGACAAGCCTGCAGGATAATTCTAAGTTCAAAGAGTGATTTATCAATGTTTATCAATAATGATTTTTGAGTGAATCATTTTTCGCTATTCTAATTAAGACTACATCCGTAGGCTCATTTGTTTTTCGGAGCTTTTACTTTCGAATTTTCCATGTAATCAATACATCGGAATTCTCTACACATGAATGAACTGCATTGTACACTTTTTTTTTCGAGAATTTTGCACAAGATAGGCAATTTCCGCCACTTTTTTCACCTTCTTTGCGCATTTTCCATACTGTCCGTGTCTCCTCAATTGTGATATGTTTACCTGATCCCGTTTTCAAAAACTTTTCACTCTCAGGAACTTTTATTCGATTATTTTTCGACTACACACAATATCATGCGATTCTATAGAAAGCTACTCGAGTACTGAATGTTTAAAGTAATTTGTGTCATATATGTGTGTCCACTTAAAATTAACTTTCTTTACAAAAAACTTATAACGGTATATAATAATCAGAACATAACGGAATATTTGTGCGCCGTAATCAGCAGAGAAATTGAAGCTCTAAGCTGAACGCAAAAAATTTACACTTTGATACATTTTCTGTTTGAAATCTGTTTTGAGCCATTTGTGTGTCCATAGCTGTATAACTTTAGGGACTGTATATTTCGACATTAAATCAAGGTCAAGCCTTATTTAGTTTTTTTTTTTAATTTTCAGATGTTGCAGTCTGAAACCACAGCTATGAGAAACATTTTAAAAAAACTTCTTCGGCGATTCGAAGCATTTTTTCCTGTGTCAAATTTTAGTCTAATTTCGAAATTTTGTGTTTTTAGGATATCTACTATTTATTATCAAAAATAATTCCTCTTAAGAAATTAAATTCATAAAAAAGTTGTGTACTTTAAGTTCCATTAAAAATTAAAATATATGTGCATATTAAATGATTATGACAATAAAATCATGCTTAAGAAAATCTCTATGAAAACAACCATGAAATAAAACATTAACATACAAATTACAAAATAAGCTCAAACTATTGTTCATTATTCACAAACGTTTGCGTCATCCATTCTTCCAAATAAATTTTAGCATGAGCTTGTGCTGCTCTTACTATGACACAAAGAAAAAAACTTTCCCTTTCGTTTTACTACAGAAATTAAATTTCCAAAAAATAATTCATTCAGGATTTTTTAGTATACATAAATATTTTATGTAGCCTATTTTAGGGCGTTCACAATATTTTTTTTATGTGTCTGGAAGCACGTGTAGCAGTTAAGTTTTTTCTTTTTCTCCTACGTATGTAGGATGTTGGCTTTTAAGTTCTTTGTTCTGGGCTTAATTTTGTGGCAACCTCAAATGACCTAAAATATTTTTTTTATGTGAACAAAAAAAACACCACATATAAAATTTATGGTTTACATTAAGAGTAGAAAAATTAAAGAAACTTTTTTTTATTAAGGGATTTTATACAAGGGATAATTTGGAATGTGGAATTGTAAAACAAAAAATTGACTGCCATTTATACAACCTCAACCTGAATTTGTGGCACTCTGTAGAACTATAAGAAAAAATTTTTAAAGGTAACTTATGTCTCGTGCAGTGTTGCCAAATTGGGGGGTTTTCACCCTAGATTTACGGGATTTTCTATAGTGTAGGATACTTTTTAGGGGGCATAAATCTGATTTATTTTTTAGGGTTTTTTTACGAAAAAAATTTTATTATAATTTAGTTTAAAATGTTTTACAAATATTAAATATGAATTTTTAATTTTTTAAAAATAACAATGTCAATACAAATATTAAACAATTATATTTTGTAATTCTGTAAACTTCTAAGTTAACATTTTATTATAAACGTGATAATAAAATGAGAGAGTTTTTTTATGGCCGAAATGTTTGTAGTATAAATATTGGATAAGATTTTAAAATTTTCTTAGATTAAAATCATTTTAAAAATTTGGATTTTCCAGAAACTAATATTAAAAAAATGCAAACAACATTTGTCAGCATTCTGAAAGTGAAGCTCGCAGAGGTGAAGCTTTTGAGTGATCGTTTTGGCTGTGCCGTGTGAAAATTAAAAAAAAAATAAAAAACAATAATAATACGATAAAAATAATACGATAAAATCGTATGTTAACTATTTTCATTTAATTTTTAAATATTTTATTTACAAAATCGTATTAATCATAGCTTTTTTGATTTTTTTTTTTCGGCTAAAACAAAATATGTACATGTATATTATGTCTATTTTCATCAAATTTTATAAATTATATCAATTAAAAAAGGGGTTTTTTTGTTGAAAATTGCCCTAATCTAGGGGCTTTTATATTTTTTGAGGGGGAAGAAAAATAAGTTTCTGGCAACACTGGTACAGCGAAAAATAGAGAATATTCTACATCTTGTATGCTTACATTCATAAGGAGCATTATACAGAATCTGGCAAAGGTAGAAAAGATCCTAATGGGTCGCAGTGCCGACGAATAGGCTTAAAAAATTACAAGACTAAATTCTTATTTTACGCAATATATAATATAATATTTATATTATCAGTTGCAATAATCAAGAATGTTTCTCATTTCGTTTGTAACATCGAAATAATAATAGGTAACCTCATATAGTATTGTACATACATATATGTATTACTAACCCTTAAATGTATGATCTATATTTTTCTAACCCTTTTTTATATGAGTACTTATGTATGATGTACACTCCATCCTAAGAAAAATATATAAATATTTTTGTCCGTTTAAAAAGAGTTTTTATACCCTATACCACTATGTGGTTTGGGTATAATGACTTTGTGCTGCTGTTTGTAACTACCAAAAATATTTGACCTAGACCCATCTTTTATTATACCGATCGAATCAGAATCACTAACTGATTCGATTTAACGATGTCCGTCCGTCCGTCCGTCCGTCTGTGTGTCATTGTAAACTTGTAATCAAACTGCAGGTCGCAAATATGAATATATTTTGATGAAATTTGGTATATAAGCTATTATCGGCCATAGGATGAACGCTATTGAAATTGGTGAAAATCGGTCCATGTTCAGATCAAGTCTCCATACAAATGATCCTTATGAAATCGAAATAAATTGCCATAAGATCCAAATTATCATATAGATCTTAGTAAAATAGGGGTTTTATGTGTTTATTGTATCCAGTATTCCAAAAATAATCCCTATTGGACAATTCTTAGTCATAGGCCCCATATAGAGCTGCTTCCCGATCTTCACTTGAATCTGTCAAAAAAGCAAAAATATTGCACAGATTTTTCTCAAATTTGGTTTGTGAATATTTTTTCAAAATATAAGTGACTTTACCAAATATGGTCAGGATCGGACCATTTTTTGACCTAGTCCACATATAGATATAGCATCTGATATGAACTTTTTCATATTTGCAGCCAAAAAAATTAATAAAAATTACACTCAAATTTAGTTCATGCTTATTTTCTATGTCTAGTTAGTTGGGCCTATGACATAGGGTCTCTAAACGCATGGTATAGGGTATCATATAGTCGGTTTAGACCGACTATAATTTTCTTACTTGTTTTTAATGTTTTTTTTTATTCCAAATTGCTACATTTTGATTTCTTTCACTTTTTGTAGTTTTTTTTATAATTTTTATTATTTATACGTGTAACTTATTTGAATATAAACTGAATTTAAATTGTGGGTATTACACTTAAAACATTTCAAAACTAAAAATTTAAAATGTCCCTTTTTGTAAACAAAAGTATGCAAATCTAGCCAGTCAAGAAAAGATAAAACAAAACCACGATTTTTAGCAAGATTTTAATAATTGCTTAACTAGTGTTAACGTTGCTTAACAAACAATGTACTACAGTATGCCGCAATCTGAAAATATCGTTATTTTACCTTAAATATACTTTTTTATATTTAAAAAACGGTTTGTTACCAAATGTGGCAGAAAAATTAATACATATTGCAAGAGGGGTCAATCTATCGATGTCCGTCTATCTGTTGTATTAATGCCAATGAGCAGTTCGGTTAGAAAATCATCAAAAATTTGCGAGTTTAACGTTTAAGAAAAATTCGTAAACTTTTATAAAAAAAAGGTATATTTTGATACGAAATAATATGAAGTAATTAATGTTTGGTGAAAATAAAAATATGTCTCTTCCTGTGTAATTTATGTACTCTTTAAAAACAATGTATACTTTTTAATTGGATTTTTGTTTTTAATTTCTGTTAAGATAACATTCTAATTTAAGCACTATAAAAGTTTAAGATATGTCTTGAAATTTCGACGTCTAGTAATTACTGGTGTTGTCAATTATTCGGTTTAATTTTGTACGATAGAAAATTTAAAACTAATTTTAATTGGTCGATCCAGTTTTAAATTTTCTTCGATTTATTGATCAAATAACAAATATAAATAGAAATTCCAGAATATTTCAGAAAATAATTTTTATTTAATAAACTAAAAAAAAAATGCAACTAAATAAGAAAAACTTACATTAAATTAAGATCATATTTTGTACTCTTTTCTCATTTAAATGTAATTCACATAAATAAGATAGAAAAATTCTGAAGAGTTTTAAAAAATTCAAGATATAAATTAATCGACACATATTAATCGAATATCAAAATTATAAAGTTGTTCCATCAAAAGTTATTATACCCTCCACACCACTGTGCAAAGTGTATATATCGGTTTGTCAATCAGTTTGTAACTCAGCGAAAGAAATTCAGAAGATCCTATAAACTATATATAGTATATGTATATATGTATATATATATTATGGGCCTTATAAAACATTCTCCTGTCCACAATAGGTCGAGTAGGCTTAAAATGTCCCTCATAATCTGCAGCAGTTTGATATTGAACTTGGAACCTCTAGACCGAATAGGTGATGAATGACGTACGGAAATGTAAAGATACTGCTATAAAATTTCATATAAAAAACTGAAAAATTTTTACACGTAACAGAACATGTGCATATCGATATGTATAAGCGATGCATACACATTTTTGTTTGCCTGTTGCTTTTGTTGTTTTTTTTTTTTTTTTTTTTGTAAATTTGAACAACAAGCACAAAAATGTGTATGTATCGCTAACAAACAAACAACAATAATTTGATTGCAGGTATTTACATTTATGCTTTGTTTTCAATTAAAAAAGCTCGAAAATACCTAAAATTTTTGTTAATTATGAGAATCTTATTAATTTTAAACATCAGCCATTATAATTTGATACCCAGTCTTTTGTGGCTCTTAGTGTTGACAATCTTGGTTATAATATTGTGTTTAGAACACGGGCGGCACAGTCGAATTTAACACTCCTACTTGTTTTTTATTCGACTGATTAATCGAATAATTATGAACTGGTGGACATCCCTAGTACTTTAAGTAAAAACGTTATCAACAGACTGGACAATAGTTCAAATCATTATTTTTCATTTAATTTACATAAGTTTTACCAGTATAGTTAGACCTCACGTTTGTGCATTATGTACGATTACAGTAAACAAACACAACTGTAAACAAACACAACTGTTGTTGTACAGTTTGATAACTATTTTTATATACGGAACAAACCACAATCTTATGGTTAAAAATAATTCTATATAAGTACTTAATTTTCTTATCATTAAAGTAGAAAAAAAACTTATTAAAGAAAAGAAATACAAAGTTTTTAATTGAAATATAATACTCGTTCCCTCTATGCAACAACTATACGAGTAAGAAGAATCTTATGATCATATGATCTCGGCGGTAACGGCGGTAAATAATAAGCCAAATATTTGCAACTGAAAATTTCTTTGTTTGTCTTTATGTGAACGATTGTAAATTTATAAACAGCTAAGTATAAAAGTATAAAAGGAAAATAAGAGAGATTAAACAAAAACAAGTAAGAGTGTTAAATTCGGCTGTGCCGAATCTTTGATACCCTCCACCTCGGTTTGAGTCTTGATAATAAATGTAAATGAAAAAGTAAACAATTTGTTAAACTTAATACCAAATTATTTCAGCAAATTCTTTGGGTTGGTTTTCTTCTTTTCTATTATTTCGGATATATTTCGGTGTTTCCTTTTTGGTCATCGTGGTTGCTGATCGGCATGCATTTTGGTTATATACCTATATGCATGCGTTTCCGGTTATATGACATAACTTCTCGTTTAATTTAGTTTTTGCTAATTAAATAGCTCGCCCTAACCTCCATTGCAAAGGTAATGGTTGTGTAGAGTGGCTATATGCATTAAATCGTGCTAATTCGAGATGGCTGTATAGTTTCTTTTAACTGGCCAAATATTTCTTCATTGTGGCCATATAGGTCGGATGGAGTAACAAAATAATAACCAAAAAAAAAAGCTCTCTCAACTTTTTTTTAAAATATTGCCATATTTTGAAAACATAGAGAATAAATTTATAATAATAAATAATCAAATTAGGGATGAAAAACGCAAAAAACGAAAAGTCCCAAACATTTTAAATAAAATAATTTAATGTTATCTTTATTTTCTGAAAAACTTCAAATTTTCATCCAAAAAAAATTGTGAAAATTTATATATAAAAAATAACATTCTCATAAAATTACGTTTACTTATGTAACAATTTTTATGTTAGCAATTCTTAAATATCATTTGAGGTTTTCTTAAATTCATTGAATTTAAATTAATATCGACAAATCTGTTTTTCTATTTATTTAAATTGTAAAGGAGTGGCATCTCTGTCAAAATAAGCGAAAAACACAAAGAATAGAAAAAAACAAATTACTTCGTGTTTGACAGGATGATTTTATGTTTATGTTTAATATCTTTATTTTTTTTACTAATATTTCTGTTTATTTATTTGAAAATTAAATAATGAATTGAATATGCTATTTAATTTTTTTATTTATATAAAAAAGTTTTTTAATTAAAGCAAAATATTTTCACTATTTCATGATTTTTATTTATGTATGACGACATTTCAACCTAAAAATTTAAGTTTTTATCGATTGGATAAACAACACAAAAATGGTTGTCGTTTAGATAACAACAACAGCTGACTTTAACAATAGCGAATATCGTTTCAAAATTTTACTGATAATTTTGCAATTTTCTTTTTTTTTACAATTCGACTATCGTTAAAAGAAGTTACTGAATCGCGGTACTGAAAAGTTATTAATATCTCCTGAATGGCAATATTTTTTTTAAATGTAAACATTTTTAATTGTAAAGATATTTCTAAATTTAAAATTATTATTTACGACGTTTTGATATGATTTTCTGAAACTCAATTAATATTTTCTAATTTATAATTGGAAATTATATTTTCAGTTTTTATTATAATTGATATTTTCTTAAATTTGAATGGAAAATTTAAAAAGTGAAATTTTGTATTTATGTGAATAATAATGCTTTATTAATTATAAACAATTTTTAAAAATTAGATGTAATCGCAATCAGATATTTTATAGGTAAAGCAGAATAATAATTCTATATAACTGTGTAGAACTGTTTTGTAAGCAAAAAACTCATTGACGAACTCGGTAACTCTATTTTGTAAAGACAACAAAAAGTTAACCCCCCAATCTCACATCACACTGAAATTGTAAAATCGTTGTGTACGTATTATCAACGAAAAATTGTTCGAATTAGTCGAATCCATCGCCATTAAATTTTATGCTCAAACATCTGACTGCAATCTCATTTTTAAAATGTTGTCGAAGTGTAAACTTGAAAAAATTTGTATACTTCTCTCTCTTATTTTATTTTAAGTAGAGTTACCAAGTTTATTATACAGGCACATGTTTGAGGGAAAATGTTTACATTTATTATTATTAGTATTATTTTAATAATAGTTAATAATATTTATGCTCTATAATTAACAAACTTTCGTTTTTGTATGCGCATTTCAAAAAATAAATCATTATAATAGATTTAACAAGTTAAAACTTTAATTACAATTTTACAGAATCCAGTAAATTTGCATTAAATTTATAACAGGGTAACATTAATCATCGTTAGTGTCTGCCACTATTCGCACGAAAAATTTGGTGCCATTAGTGTGACCACTTCGGAAAATGTGTGTGTATTAGTAAAAAAAATGTGAGTGTATTGAGTTTTTCGAACTTGCAGTGTGATGTGAGATTGGTGGGTAATATGCCAAACTTATGTTCATATTTGTAAAAGAATAATGAAAAAACGTATGAAATAAAAGACCAACCCGTGTATACTCTTAACATTGTTCTGTATGATATCTAGTTGAAAATATTAACATTCATGTTAAAGTAGAAATAACTATTGCAAAGCTAATTAGAACAAACAAAAATTATGGCGGCATCTACTGTGGCATAGTCACGCTGAGCAAAATGAAGTGACACTCTGTTATACAAAAGAAATGTATTTTCCCCACAACAAAATACTGCAGAATTTTATGTAAATAAAATAACCGATTTATTTCTAACATGCAGTTACTATGAATATACATACATACATATATATAATATATGTACATTATTTGTATTATTTAATATGTGTATGTATGTATATTTAAATATTACACACAAAAAATACAACATCAAACGTTATTTTTGTGTTTTTCTCTTTAAATAAATTAATACATAAATTTTTTTGCTAAATTTACATTTGGGCAATTCACAACAGGTGTTGTATATTGTATGTTGTATTGAAATACACAATACAATCATTTGTTGTGAACACTCAGTTGTATTTTCATATTGTAAAACGCTTTCTTTAGTAATTTTCGATCCAACGAGGAAAGATCGCTTCGTCGCTTCTGCTATTTTGTATAAGAGAAAACACTTGTCAGTGTTTGCTTTTTGGTCGTGAGATATACCCTGGAGTTTTAGTTACGTACCTCTTGCATTTTAATTTATAATGAAAAAAAAAATGTTAAATGTTTTGGTTGGTACTGAAAGAGAAAATACATACTAAAAATATAAACATTAATTTTTATATAAATAAACTTATCGATGTATTTGCGTTATTTGCATTATTTGCCATATTTTATTTTATAATTATTTATGCTGATAATATTCTATGTATTTGTTTTTTCTTTTTCATAAAAACTGGCATTCACTTGGAACTGATATGTTATGATACAATATACAACATTTACTAAACATAGCAAATGAAGTTGGATCGTGTATCAGATTTTTCAGTGAAAATTACCAACAACAATTTTACACTATTGTAAAGTGATACACGATACAAGAGATATAACGATACATTACCCATTGTGAATTGCCCAATTTTTTTTTTTATTAACAACTAGGTATTTTAGCATTATTTGCTTTAGATGTTGGTGAATTTTTACTCCCTTTATATTAACTCGTAGTGTCTGCTTGTCGAAAAAATTTTGGATTGATTTTAACCACTTTCCCGTGACCCAATCGATCTGAAATTTTGCAGGCAGGCTTGTGGCAATGACAGAAATGATGCCAAAACAATGGAAACTTTTAAATTTTTCTACCAGAGTTGATAAAAAAATGTACAAAGGGTTTGTTTTTCTTATATTATTACCATAACGACCACAAAAACAACAAGTCCAGCTATGAAAACAATGCAACATTTAGAATAACAACAAGAACAATATAGAAATATCATGTTTTTCATTTTTTTTTTATTTTTCAGAGATTTCCCTGGACCTGTTCCACCGATTTTAATGATTTTTGAAGTAGAAATCTTTCCATGAATTTGGTGAATCATTCCCACTAAAAATGATCACTGTAGCTGCACTATTGAGGGCGTGATCGTGACAAGAACAACATAGAAAATTATTTTTTTTTCAAGACTTTTTAGTTCTTCATTCAAATCTCGGGCCCTAATCGACCGATTTGGACGATTTTAAATAGCAAACTTCTCAGGATGTTAGTGAATCATTTTTATGTCAACGAGTACCCTAGCTGCCGGATTGATGCCGTCATCGTGATTTCCACAGACGGACAGACGGACATCGCTATATCAACTCCGGTTGTTATAAGGATCACAAATATATAAATTTTATGGGGTCCAAAATTTTTTTTCTAATTATACCCTCTGCACACTGGAGTGGAGGGTATAACAACTCTACAACAGCAACAATGACAGTCATATGTTTTTCAAATAGGAAAAAACTGTTTATGTGTTAGTTTCGGTCATTCCCCAGTATGCATTGAAATATTATTTCTCCAATGTTGGAGAAAAGTTAAGTTCTTAAATTGATGTCAAATGTAATTCTCAACTTGGGTTGAACAATTTTTCTCCTTGTTTGCTTTCAACTTGACATCAAGTTGAGATTTAACATTTTTTTCAATCTTTGAGAAACATTTTTACTCTCAATTGGATATCCAACACTTTTCTCCACTTGAGACCAAACATTTTTTCAACTTGAATACGATTTGTGTTAAGTCTGAGATATTATTTAAATATGTCATAAATAATAAATTAAATTAAAAAATGCCAAAAAAGTAGAAATAAATCATTGATATATTTTTAATTATTTTTGCTTTTTGTCGAATTTTTCAAAAAATGTACAACTAATTAATTCATTTATTTTTAATTCTAGATTTTAAAAAATGTACATAATATGTACATTTAATGTTAAATATGTACATAGTAATGTTAAATATATAATGAAATTAAATTGAAACATTAAAAAAAGTATATTGTTTTCATTTCTAAAATTAGTATAATATTTTTTAATATGGCTATTCCGTACCTTCCATTTGATACCGATTGGAAATATTTCTTTGCTATCAAGTTGAGAATCACAAATTTCTCAATTTGATAACTATGAAAATCGCCATATAAAAAATGTGCCTTTTAAGTTGAGAAGACTATATTCGAACTATTGAGGGCATTTGAGAATTAACGTTGGAGATTTGAGAAATGTATTTGATCTCAAATGCTCAAATGATAGGAAACAAAAATGTTTATTGGGACATTTATTGTAGGGTCGTTTGCACACACACAAAAAATAGAAAATAAATTGTCAATAAGCAAAGCAAGTGGCTTCGAAATTCGATGATGCCAGTTAATCATTTTTTGTTCACGCGGAATTTATAATTGGAGGAATTTTTTTCTCGAGAAATGTATTTTCCGTGAGAAAGAAATTCCTTGAGAATATTCATAATTGGGATGAATAACTTTTAATTGGAACTTTTTAGTCGGAATAAATCATAATTCTAGTTAGATATTGGTTAATATTTAATTAGAAAAAATATTGTGGTGGCATCTACGCAATTATTGAGGCAGTCACGGAAAAATTAAATGCAAGTCTGTTTTTTTTAATATAACAAAAATGGATTTTCCCTTTAACAATATATGGCAGAATTCTTTATAAATGAAATGCAAAATGGAAAATCAATTTTGTGCTAATTCTTAACAAAATTAATAATATATATATATATATGTATTATTATATTTATTAATATTTGTAATTTTATTTGACACAATTTCACACACAGTTTTACAGATCAACTGTTTTAATTAGAAAAAATATTGTGGTGGCATCTACGCAATTATTGAGGCAGTCACGGAAAAATTAAATGCAAGTCTGTTTTTTTTAATATAACAAAAATGGATTTTCCCTTTAACAAAATATGGCAGAATTCTTTATAAATGAAATGCAAAATGGAAAATCAATTTTGTGCTAATTCTTAACAAAATTAATAATATATATATATATATGTATTATTATATTTATTAATATTTGTAATTTTATTTGACACAATTTCACACACAGTTTTACAGATCAACTGTTTTCAACTGATTTAGAAGTTTTCTGTTTTTGAAACAGTAGTGCCAATTTGTAACATTTTGTGATGTAATGAAAATCGCAGAATAATAAGTTAATACACAATAAAAAATATTAAATTTTTAAGTTTTATATACATATTGCAATAAAAAAAACTTTGGTAAATTTACATTGAAGATGGTCAGATATGAATGAGAAAAAATATATAGACATTTTAGAAAAGCACATTTAATGTTAAACTTTATGCACAAAATATATGGGTTTTTGTTGTTTCGAATTTAACTGTGGCTCTAAGTGAAAAGTTTTAGACCGATCGTATATTACATCTTGAGGATCCTCACCTAATATTTTCAAATATTTTAAATTCTTTTTAACTCATTTAACCTCATTACGAAAATAGTAAAACAGTAAATATGGAAAATCCACGCACCTCAAAAAATTGTTTTCTATGAAATAAATTAAAGACATTTCATATTATACAATTTTCTTTCAAAAATGTATCAATTATTGCAAATTTGAAATTTGACATATAGTATTTGTACATATATTTGTATAGATTTCGCAGTATGAAAAGAACTATTATTTCTTTATTTAGAATATATGTAAGTATTGCTCGCAAAAAAATGCAACATCATGAATGAAACACATAGACGACTGCTGGCAGCAGCATTTGTAGTCGCATAGTCAGCTACTTGATTTTTCTGAATACGACAGCAACATATAATACAAATGAATTTTTATTTAAATATACAATTACTTTTACTTATTTAAAATGCATTAGTACAACGTAAAAATAAATAAATTAGTTTAACGCCTTTTGATTATTAATGGAATTATAGCCTTTCATTTTGCGATTTTTTTTTTAAACAAAATAAAATATTTCATAGCACTAACTTCTTTTACATATTTTGTTATATTGTCAACACTATTTTTGTTTTGTAGCCAACAAAACACACTTGCAGTTTTTTTTTCTATTTGAAGAACATATGACTGCCATTGTTGATGTTGTAGAGTTGTTTTTTTTTTTGATTTTGTTTCGTTAACTCTTTTGTATTAAAGCACCTCCAATATATATATCCATTTTAGTTTGCAAATTCAGTATATTTATAATTTATTACTTACAGCAAAAAATAATAGAAACAATTTTATCAGTCATGCTTACGAAACTATATAAATAGACTTGAAGTTGGGCAAAAGCAGTAGCCTGTGTAAAGAACAAGTTAGGACATGTAACTGTTACGTAACGTGTCAGCCTTTTTTTTCACATGAAAAGTATTGGGACGTTCCGGTTACGTTCGGTAACTGTTTTAAATGATTTTCATGTAAAAAAAAAACAACTGACTCGTTACGGTTACGGTTAGAAAACATTGACCTTTTATATGTATTATAATGCTATGAATGCATTTATCTTTATTTTATTTATATATTCTTTTTTTTTTGTATTGTATATTATTTTTTTTTATTATTATTACTATCTCATTTAATTATTTTTTTCTTTAAATAAATTAATACATAAAAATTTGTTTTTTAAATTATTGGTGAACTTTTACTCCCTTTATTTACTGCCTTTATATTAACTGGTAGTGTCTGCTTGTCGACAAAATTTTGGATCGATTTTTAGCCCCTTTCCCGTGAGCCAATCGATCTGAAATTTTGCATGCAGGCTCGTGGCAATGACAGAAATGATCTAACAAATTTTTTTAGTGATGCCAAAACAATGGAAACTTTTAAAATTTTCTACCAGAGTTCACAAAAAAATGTACAAAGGGTTCGTTTTTATTATGTTATTATCACAACGACCACAAAAACAACAAGTCCAGCTATGACAACAATGGAACATTTAGAATAACAACAGGAACAATATGGAAACATCATGTTTTTAATTTTTTTTTTAATTTTTCATAGATTTACCTGGACCTGTTGCACCGATTTTAATGATTTTTGAAGTAGAAATCTTCCCATGAATTTGGTGAATCATTCTCACTAAAAATTATCACCCTAGCTATCCTATTGAGGGCGTGATCGTGATAAGAACAACATAGAAAATTATATTTTTTCAAGACTTTTTTTAGTTCTTCATTCAAATCTCGGGCCCTAATTGACCAATTTGGACGATTTTAAATAGCAAACTTTTCAGGATGTTAGTGAATCATTTTTTATGCCAACGAGCACCCTAGCTGCCCGATTGATGCCGTCATCGTGATTTCCACAGACGGACAGACGGACAGACGGACAGACGGACAGACGGACAGACGGACATCGCTATATCAACTCCGGTTGTTATAAGGATCACAAATATATATATTTTATGGGGTCCAAATTTTTTTTTCTAATTATTACAAACGGAATGACAAACTTATATATACCCTCTGCACACTGGAGTGGAGGGTATAATAATTCCTTAAAAAAGTTGATATTTTGTTTGTTTATATGTAACAGTTCTAAAAAGTTGCAAATGTGGAGATTTTTAAAAAAGTCATACTTGAAGAGCGCTTCGAATATTTAATACGTTAATGAAAAATGTAAATCGGAATATCCAAAAATCGGTATTCTACTGTAATTATTCCTTGCACCCCAGCACTAGTTGAACTATTTTCTATTCGTATATAGGTGTACATGTTTACAAATATATTGTTGCAATAACTTTATTAATACCAGTACGAGTTATTATGTATACCCATACTATAATACTCTAATAGAAGAACCAGAAAATATGAGTACAAATACACTTCACAATTATTTATTAAATAAAATTAAATATAAATTAAATTAAAAAAAAAAGTTCAACAAGGCAAACAACATAACTGATAAAAGCCTTGAGAGGGGTACGAATTTATATGTCGTCTAGTACATTTTATTGTTAAAATAAACAACAAAAAAATAAATAAATAAATAAAACATTATAGCAGCGAGAGCATTGTAGATGGCAAAGTCTAATTTGACGTAAACGTGTATATTTCTTACCTCTTAAAATATACTCTACTCTATTCGCTGTTATTTTGTCTGACCATTTGAGGAATTGATTCAGATTATTATATGGTATAAATGTTGATTTTATATAAGATATGAAAATCTTGTCAATTTCAGAATAAGTATTTGTTTTTCTATTACCTAAAAAGATATCCCAATGTTTTAAATAGTAAATAATATGATTAACTTAATATATCCTCTATTCTGTAAAGAAAAATGTACATAATATAGCTCGCTTATAGTAAGAATGTATTTGTTTTTATGGTGTAATAATAATTGCAACATTAAAAATATAAAACCGATAACAATTAAACGAAAAAAAAAATAATAAAAAATTCAAAATATTTTTTTTTTCATATACAACATTTTAATCAATGGCAGTCTAAATATAACTGAGTGAGAATTTGTTTTTTTATTTTGTTATTGTTTACAAATTTATAAAAGTTTTATGTTTTTGGCTTCACTTTATTGTTTTCTTAAATCGTCTCCCATTTATTGTAAACAAAAATTTATATTTTTAATTTCTAAAAGATTTTTTTTTCCATATAATCTATAATATTAATAGGCTAAGCGATTTCTTGTGACCGATGTTTTGTTCTACCGTTTTATCTCAATTTTGACCAAACGTATATTATTTGAAAAGTATTTCCTTTTAGCCGTTTTGCAGATTTACAGATTTTTAAATTTTTTCCTTTATTTTGAGTAAATTGCATTTAAAGTTGCTAATAACACATACATAAAATTATACAATGCTATGTGTGTGTTTATTAAATTTGTTAATGTGTTTGTAATAAAAATGAGTTTGTTTTGTTGTGTTGATTTGTGAATTGGCTATAATTGATTAGCATAACTTTAGGGTCTTTATTTAATGAAAAAATAAAATTTCCTAGAATTTGCACTCGAATTTCGAGGGCTGTAATCTGCTAGTGTTTATAGTTGTGCTACACACACAAAATAAAAGTAGTTTAAATAAAAAACACTCAAAACTATACAACAATATTTTGTAAACTATTTTTCGCAAGTGACTGAATTTAACTTTCTCCTAATCTAAGAAGTCTTCAAATCTAATAGGTTGGAATCTAAACATATTGTATTTGTTAATAGCATGTTCAGACGGCAAAATGAAATACTTGATTAGCTCTTTGAATCACGATTGCGAACCTTGGTGTTCAGACGAGTGTTCTTGTTTCATTTTGACGTTTATATTTTTTGTGCAAATATTTGAAGACATCCTTCTGCACTTTACGTTTCACTATTTAATTTTTTCCATTTTTATTTGAATATATGTATGCAAATATATGTATATATGTAAATATATACTTTTTATTTGTTAAATGTTTCTATTTATTTTATTGCACACATTAATTTTTTTTGTTTTTTCTTTGTTTATATATTTTTGACAGCTAGTTCAGATAAACTAGCGATAATTTCTTACCAAACTTGGAGATGACACTCAATTTTTCTAGGTTCACAACTAGGTTCAATATGAACCAAGTAGGTTCGCTCTCAAAAATTTGTATGGCCAATCACGTAGATTCAATCATGATTCGGGCGCGAACCGTAAATGAGAGAGCGAACCGCGAATCTTGCTGTCCGTGTGAACATAGCATAAGTTTGACAGCAAAAGAATCATTAGGTTTAAGAATATGAGTGGAGTCCAAATCTGAGCGTTTTAAGAAGAGAGTCTTCAGGGTTATTAAATAGGAAAAAGTCCTCAAAATACAAATTTTGGGATTTTTTCGCATAATCCTTCTTGTCAACGTTGCAACAAATATCACTGCTTAGCAAAAAAAAAAAAAACAAATCCGTTTGAATGAGCCGATACTTTGCTTCTTAAATTTTTTAATGAAAACACTTTCAATCTGTAAGCATTATAAAAGTTGAGTATATTTTGAGGCTTCTAAAGAAGAAAATTCGGTGTGGCATGACTGATAATTAAAATGTAAAAATAAATTAAAACATGAATTCTTATTCGAGTGATTGAGATAACATTTTTTAGATGTTTTATTTACTTTAAAAAAAAAATATGTCTACTTTAATGTTTTCTGCAATAAAACAAGCCGCAACATATTTTCAGGCATCTCAAAAAGTTCAAAGGTGTGTTTTGTTAGTTTTCATCTGCCAGTTTTTGCTGTCATCCTCTTCGAACATGATAATCATGTTCAAGGCAAAATGATGATTGAGCTTTAATTTCTTTTAAATTGTTAAAATTGCAATGCTTAAATAAATTATAAAAAAAAAAATGCATTTTAAGACTCAAATTACTTAAATAAATATATCATGAGTTTTAGTCATATCGTCGTATCATAAAAACTTAATTTAAATATTATAGAATTTAACCCATCAGCACTAAATGACTGGGTATTATAAACAACGTATTAAATACCCGTATCAACTTACTTTTACCCCCTTTATTTACCAAAGTGAAAACAATGACACAATAAAATAATTGAAATTTTTGTTGACACCACCCGACCGCTGATATTGCTTATTAAAGGTTAATGACAATCAGACATGCCCGAAGAGTAGAAATGTTTATAGATATAATAAACTAAATGGTTAAAACAAACAAAAAATTAACTATGCAAGAGTTTGCATTGTTAAGAAGTTATTTATGAATGCTTTTCAGAAATGAAAAAAATTAAGAATATTAAAGGCATATTTTAGGGCTTATAAGCTTGTAATACTTAATATATTTATTTATGTCTATTCATTTTATCCTCAAAATTTTATATATAGTTCAATGGGAAATATTTATTGTCAAGGTTCACAAGATAAAATTTTTGAGCACTCACATATCATAACTCGCAAAAGGCTCTTAAATACATTTAATATTTATTTAAAAAAAATCAAACATTTCATCTAAAAAATTTGTTCTTATTTTATTTCCAATGTAGGAGGCTAACGAGTACCATTTCTCACATTCGACCTGGTCCCTCCGGAACTTTTGTGTATTTAATACCTATAGAAATTGTTCCCCAAAAACAATGTTGCCGGAATGGCGTTTATTGATTTCTTCAGTCGATGATGATGATGATGGTGCATTACTTTCAAATTAAGTAATCAAACTTGTGAAAATCGAAAAATCCGATATCCTAGTATTTGTCAGTGCCGAAAATGCATGTATTTGGGATCAAAAGCGTTAGTAGAGGGTATACAAATTTTTAATCATAAAGACTTATTTTATGATGGTTCTTTGGGAACTACAACCTCTATAACCAGATTCTATTGTTTTTTCGAGTACATGTGAGTAGAATGCTTCAATGCTTCAATGTATGTATATACCTTTAACACTCGTAAAGTTCCAAATACACAGTGAACATGCATGCTGATTGCCTTGCGAACTCATTTGTTATTAAGCAATATTAGACCTGCCATTACTCCATTCTTTATATTGTTTCTAAAAAAATGTATTGGTAAAAATACAAAAAAAAAAAAAAAAAAATAACATATCTCTAATGTCAATATTTGTTTTATGCTGAAAACTTCTGTCAAAGTCAATACTTTTTATTTGCTTAGAAAGTTTGTCCAACCAACCGTAACGACTGCATTTTAAGGACTTACATTTTGAAACGACTTTTTGTACGATGTGAACTTTATAAGAATATAATAAATAGTGGAATTTTGTAATTGTCACCTTCTTTGTAATTGTTTTCGACAAGGGTTAAACTATTTGATTGACCTTGCGAAAAATAATTTTTTTTTAAATTATTGTTGTACTATTTATAACAGGTTTCTAATCCATATTGAACCATAATTATAGCAAAGCCTACATATTCTATAATAAAAAATTAATGTTATATATAATTTGTAACAAAATGTAAATGACTAAAAAAAAAAAAATTTAGTTGCAATAACAAAATTTCTGTTGTCGCATTTGAATGTGACAGTGTACGACCGAAAAATCGAGACAGCTATTCATAGAATAGATATAAAGAATATAAACTCATTACGACTGTATGTGAGATAGACGTAGGTTCAAACCTCACGTCCACCCTTTTGTACAAAATCATATAATCCCTGATGCTAGAAACCGGTCTAATTAAAAACTATTCACATTGTAGTTATTATTTTTAAACCAATTTCATTAGGTATTATCTTATTAATTGCAAACTGTCTGTGAAAAAACGGCAAACAAAATAAAAAAAATTCACAAAAATTAAGAAACGAAAATTGAAAAATAACTTTCAATTCCGATAATATTTCATATGCACAATTTTTATATTGTGATTATTTTTACCATAGAATAGAGTATAGGAAAACTCTGGCACACTGTTTTAAATTTGAAACAGTTTCAAATTTTAATTGACAAAACATTTTATTTTTACAATAAAACTAAAAGTTTTTAATTAATACAAAAAATATTTTACACACTCATGACATTGAATTAATATAATATATTCTGTTCGAAAGTCTGTTAGGGGTATGTACATACATATGTAAGTACTTATGTATATTGTACAAGTTTACCACTACACATTTTTCATGTGACCACAGCATTTTGTCATCAAATTGTAAATACAACGAACTTTGGTTTTCTTTAGCTGTTTAAATTTTTCTCTTTTTTTTCTTTTGAAACAGTCATGTTTTGAAAGTGACTCAAGAAAACGTGAATTACAATTTTGATTTTCTGTATAATAATGAATTTAAATTAAAAATTTTTTAAATTAGTCTTAAACAAACAAGAATTTAAAAAGTAATGCCATATGAATAATATTTATATGTGAAAAAATGACACGTTTTCGTTGTTTTTTCGCGGTTCATTGAAATTTTTTGTTTCTTCTGTCCAAAAAAGATTTTAATGGATTCTTCAGATTATTTCAGTATACAATATATATTTTCTGTATTTATAAGAGGCAAAAAAAAAAACAAACATGTTTTGTAAATAAACGATTACGAAAGTAAATGCGATTCTTTTATTTTTTTGTGGGTGACATTTGTGTATTTTTACTTTTTATATGGGAATACAGAATGTGAAAAGTTGTGATATGTTGATATGTTGGTAGACGATTTTAAAGAAATTACTTTTATTTCGGTTGTTTCATAAGTCCTCAGGTTTTAAGTTTTTTCTATGGGAAATGTGTTCTGAGTTTCAGGGTCATTAGAGGATAAGAAAATCAATTAAGTCTTGATTGATAACTGAAAATTAATAGGAAATATTTCTGAAAAAGAAATGCAAAAATATATATGCGCCATATTTTATGTCGGTATATGAATATTGAATAACCGTTTTCCATATGTGCTATTTATTATTACTAGCAGATTGCAGCCCTCGAAATTCGAGTGCAAATTCTAGGAAATTTTATTTTTTCATTAAATAAAGACCCAAAAAGTATGCTAATCAATTATAGCCAATTCACAAATCAACACAAAAAGCAAACTCAATTTTATTACAAACGCATTAACAAATTTAATAAACACACAAATAGAATTGTTTTAATTTATGTATGTGTTAGTAGCAACTTTAAATGCAATTTACTCAAAATAAAGGAAAAAATTTAAAAATCTGTAAATCTGCAAATCGGCCAAAAGAAATACCTTTCAAATAATATAAGTTTGGTCAAATAATATGCGAGGGTCAGATCTAGAGATCTGGGTGGAAAGTCAATGTCCGTTTTTTCACATGACACGTCCAGGGAATATTTGGTTGCAGTGTGGCGCGCTGCACCATCCTGTTGAAACCAGTAACCGTTCAGACTTTTTTCACGTATTTTCGGGCAGACATAATGACCCAATATCCACTGATGTCGTTTTGGTGCAAACTCCGTCACTTTTGATCATTCAATGGTATTTCCTGGATCTCATGTGGATTCCCCGTCCCCCAAATTTGACAATTTTGCTTGTTAACGTCGTCACAAAGTGTGAAATGGGCCTCAAAATTTACTTTCAAAAGTCAAGTTCAGTGTCAACCATTCTAGCGACTGTTTGCCCGTACTGCAAGCGACGTGGGCGGTCTGTTCGTAAAATTCTCTGAGTCAATTGCACTTTATACAACTCATTTGAGTTCTCGGCAACAACCTCTCTTACCGCTTCATAGGAACATCTTGGGCGTTGATGACAGGCATGTGGACGATCTCCCACTGTCCCGTGCTTTACAAAATTCTGCACTAAACAACGAATAGTGTTGTCAAACGGTGCTTCTTGGCTACGTTATTTTCGACAATATGCACGTTGAATTAACACAACTGAACGACTATTTTCAGCGTTACTATTTCGGCGCGTTATTTTGGCGTAAAGCGATAAATTGTATTGAATTGACGTTTCAAAAACACGTGTTCTTAATTCAAAAAGAAAAATAAATTGGAGCTTAAATTTTATTTTATAGTGCAGCATTTCTGGTAAAATTGAGTTAAGGAATAGGATCGAATGTGGTCTTATGAAGCAAAATTTTATAGCTTATATCATCCTGTGGCCAGTGACCTACCACTAATTATATAGAATAATTTTCTTTTAAACAGTTCCTTGCGTCCCTCTGTGTCTCTGAACGGGAACTACCTTGAAAGCCCAAGGACGATCGGTATTAATATTGGACACAATCGATGTATATTCAAAGCATTCGCCATGAGTTCGATTTAAATTATCTTAGTAAAATTATCTTATTTCCATGAGTCAGCAGTCTATAACGAGCCACTGTATGATCTTGTCTTGGTATAGTTCCCATGTGAAGAGTCTCCCTAGTCAGGCTAACATACAAATTAGTTATATTTATGTTGCTTAAAGTGTTTTTTTTTTTTATAAAGTTTAATAATATGAAATATGCTTAAAATAAGTCAAAGTGAAAAATAATTTAATCATAAAAACTGTGAATTTAATAAATATCTAATAAACTTTTCCATAATTAAAATAATTCTATTGTGTCGATTTGTTTCCACCATAATGGTTAGGTACCCATTAATAGCTCTAAAATTAATAGAAACATGGTTTCATGGTGTAATTTCTAGGTTTTGATTAGTTTCAAATATCCCGTTATACATAAACAAAAATATTTACAAAATGTTTTAAAATATTTTTCAAAAACAATATGAACAAGTAAGGAAATTATAGTCGGTCTAGACCGACTATACGATACCCTATACCATGCGTTTAGAGACCCTATCTCTCAGGCCCAACTAACTGGATATAGAAAATAAGCATAAACTAAATTTGAGTGGGATTTTTATTAATTTTTTCGGCTGCAGATATGAAAAAGTTCATATCGGATGCTATATCTATATGGGGAATAGGCCCAAAAATGGACCGATCCTGACCATGTTTGGTAAAGTCTCTTGTATTTTGCACAAATATACACAAACAAAATTTGAGAAGAATCAGTGCAATATTTTTGTTTTTTGATAGATTTAAGTGAAGATCGGGAAGCAGCTCTATATGGGGCCTATGACTAAGAGTTGTCCAATAGGGATCATTTTTGGAACTGATTAATGGATGTAATATATACATACAAACCCAATTTGACTAAGATTTGTATGATAATTTGGATCTTATTGCAATATATGTTGATTTCATAGGGGTCATTTGTATGGGGGCTAGGTCCGAACATGGACTGATTCTCACCAATTTCAATAGCGTTCTTCGCATGGCCGATAAAAGGTTAAATACCAAATTTCATCAAAATATATTCATATTTGCGACCTGCAACTTGATTACAAGCTTTACATGGACACACAGACGGACGGACATCGTTAAATCGAATCAGATAGTGATTCTGATAGTGATTCTGATTCGATTCTGATTCGATCGGTATAATTAAAGATGGGTGTAGGTCAAATATTTTTGGTTGTTACAAACAGCAGCACAAAGTCATTATACCCAAACCACATAGTGGTATAGGGTATAAAAACATTTAATACTGGATAACCCGGTGAACTTCGTACCAGCTAAGCGACATCAATATCATAAAAGATTATCCATCCTAATTGAGATTGATATTATTGGCCGCACCGTGTATGGTTTGAGTTTCATTTGTTATTCAAATGAATTCAATGTCTTCTATTTACATGAAAGATAACTGCAGTTAACATTCAATGCAAAGATTTCAGACACGAGATGTGCAATTGTCCACACGAAACTCAAAAATTAATTACGCTACTACCAACGACTGGCCTTGTGATTTGTTGATGGTCATCGAGAAGGCCGGATGCTCGGAGAATTGAAGCCGTTTAAATCAGAAACCAGTGGAAAATGTTACGAATCCAGTCAAGATTTCAACTGCTATTTTGTCCAGCAATTACTTTGAAAACACATCTTCATTTCCAAAAAGAAGCGCATGTTAGTCGTCAATCGGTGTATCTTCACATGTCGCACGCGTTTAGCTTGTCAGCTACAATTAATGAAGGAATAACTGAAACAGTGTGATGAAAATCACCGGACAGCAGAATCATGGCTCCATCAAAAAATGTTTTTATTATCACGCAAATCGTTCAATGTTCTATCCGGGCCATCGTGAATTCGTCCCAAACGATCAATTTTCAAATCTGTAGAATCTTCGCCATTGCGATGTTGCAAGCTGGATTCTCGTTGATTTCCATGTTCACTGGCAATGTGCAGTTCGTCCACCTTGTAACAAAGTCACTGCTATTCCAGATGAAGCCAATGCTATTTTTATACCCTATACCACTATGTGGTTTGGGTATAATGACTTTGTGCTGCTGTTTGGAACTACCAAAAATATTTGACCTAGACCCATCTTTTATTATACCGATCGAATCAGAATCACTAGCTGATTCGATTTAACGATGTCCGTCCGTCCGTCTGTGTGTCCATGTAAAGCTTGTAATCAAAGTGCAGGTCGCAAATATGAATATATTTCGATGAAATTTGGTATATAAGCTTTTGACGGCCATAGGATGAACGCTATTGGTGAGAATCGGTCCATGTTCAGACCTAGCACCCATACAAATGACCCCTATGAAATCAACATAAATTGCCATAAGATCAACATAAATTGCCATAAGATCCAAATTATCATATAAATCTTAGTCAAATTGGGTTTGTATGTATATATTACGTCCATTAATCAGTTCCAAAAATGATCCCTATTGGACAACTCTTAGTCATAGGCCCCATATAGAGCTGCTTCCCGATCTTCATTTAAATATATCAAAAAAAAATATTGCACTGATTCTTCTCAAATTTTGTTTGTATATATTTTTGCAAAATACAAGAGACTTTACCAAACATGGTCAGGATCGGTCCATTTTGGGGCCTAGTCCCCATATAGATATAGCATCCGATATGAACTTTTTCATATCTGCAGAAAAAAAATTAATAAAAATGCCACTCAAATTTGGTTTATACTTATTTTCTATTTCCAGTTAGTTTGGCCTGAGAGATAGGGCCTCTGAACGCATGTGCGAAGACTCCCACTGTAATAGTACGATAATAAATATTTATTTCATATGGTAGCTGTCACGTTCATTGAACTTATATAGGTCAATTGTTAATCTAAACCATCCAGGGACACACAAAAAATTTCATCAAAATCGGTCGAGCCATTTTCGATTTTTTTCGAGACTAACGCACGGAAATCAATTTTTCATTAAAGCGGAAGGAAGTAAAATAAATTTTCATCTTTGTTGTCATTTCTGTTTTGTATTTCAAAACAATTAAAATACTTAAATATTTGCTAATTAGTTTTACAAAAATTAAAATAAATAAATTTTTTTTAAACTTTTGCTTCTATTTGCGAGTATTTCATTTGTGTTGAATAAATGATGCGGAAATTACAAACTACAAGGTGATTTCAAATGCAAATACACCTACACTCAGAGACATCATACGAGTTGAGACGCAGGCATTTGCCTGTAAATTGATAAGATTTATAGAAATACATTAGATACCGCCGTAATGAACAGTGGGATTTGAACGTAATTTATAGATTTAAAAATGGACAGTGAAAATTAGTTATATTTTTTAATTTTATTAACAAAAAAATTAGTTATATTTTTTAATTTTATTAACAAAAATTGTTTATTATTCCAACAGTGTCAATTAAAATTACATCGAAATGTTGTGTTTTTTACGATAACTATCGCCCATTTCATAAGAGATCGGCCAAAAATTACCATTTTTTAATCATAATAGTTTGAACACAAGTTCAAAACTTATTTAATTTTTTGATTTTTGAAAATAAAAAAAAAATAAATAAAAAAATTAAAAAATGTGTAACTTAAATGTGCCATATCTCCGTCAATACTAAATCGAAAATATAAAAAACAAGTAACCAAATTATATTCGGGCTAGACTATATAATAACCTATAATGATTAACCGAATTTGAGTGCATTATTATGAATCTGTTGGCACAGATAGGAAAAAGTTTATATCGGAAGCAATTTCATATAAGGAGTAGATCGAAAAATGGACCGATCAAGGCCATATTTACCAAAGTCACTTATTTTACTCAAAAACATATACAAACTAAATTTGAAAAAAAGCTATGCAATACTTTTGTGTTTTGTAAATCGGGCGCTATGCCAAAGAATATACATCAAATTTGTTCGAGATCTTTAGAATAATATGGATCTTATGGCAATTTAAGTCCATCTCGTAGGGGTCATTTGTATGGGGGTAGGTTTAAACATTCACTGATTTTCACCAATTCAATAGCATTCGTCCTATGACTGATAGAAGCCTATATACCAATTTCTATCAAAATTTATTCATATTTATGACCTGTAGTTTGGTTCGCAGGTTTACATGGTCACACAGGCGGACAAACGGATGTACTGATATCGCTAAATCAACTCAGAAAGTAATTCTGAGTCGATCGGTAAATTTAATGGTCAAGTATTGTTGATACATAAACACATCTGCACGAACTCTTTATACATTCCTTGACCACAGAGTGGTATAGGATATAAAAAAATAAAATAAAAAAATAGCTTTTCTAAGATTTCAATTTACTTTTCTAAGATGCATTTTCGGTCAATATTACCTCACCTTTTTTAGGAAATATGCAATTTTTATATTAAATTAGAATTCCTAGTATTTTCGCCAAGGCCTTTCAAAAATTCTAATATTTATGAAAAGTACTTACGTTATGGAAACAGGCAAAAATTATATTCAAATCTGATCTTATTATAATCAATGTGGCCAGCGTATAACGAGTTACGTTGACTTTTGTAAATTACTAGACCTAGACTCTGAATCCTTTTCGGAGTCAGACCATGCCTGTCATACCATGTAAAACTTGTGATCAAACTACGGAACTCAAATCACTATAATAGTCATTATAATAGTCACTGACTCGCTGACCTGCTGCTACGCTGATCTGCTAATTCTGTAACGCGATACGGATAAGCTATGAAAAAGTTTATATGGAACGCTATTTTCATATGAGGTCTAGGTCGAAACCTGGAACGATCATGACCGTAATTAGTTAATCTACTTATTTTTTTTTTAAAATTATACATACAAATTTGATTTTGTTTTTTGACAGATTGAAGTGAAGATCGGGAAGCAGCATTTTATGGAGACTATGACTAAAAATGGTCCTACAATATTCATTTTGGTTTACGTGGATACACAGACAGACAGAAGGACGGATGAACGGACACCTCTAAGTCGAATCAGAGACTGATTTTGAGTTGATCGGTATAATTAAAGGTTTGTCTAGGTGAAATATTTTTGGAGTTACAAATATCAGTATAAACTGATTATACCCTGACCAAACGTCGTAGAGCGGATTGCCAGATTGAAAATCGTAAAATTTTGCCGGAACATAAAATTACTTACATCTCGAAAAATAAGTGCTGTAGAACAAAATGGTGGATATTTTCCCCTTAACCAACTATCCATATGATATGGACGGTAACTACAATAATCGAAAAAAGTTACATTTTGAAGGGAAAATTTTTCAACGGGCGCCTCAGGCGATTCAATTTAACTACTATAAATATATTTTTTAGTATGTAAGGTTTATCGGGGATGGAATGAAATATTCCCTAGGAGTATATCTAAAGTTACCCTAAAATGCAGATTTTCATACATGTATATCTTGACCAAATTTGGTTTATAATTGTTAATTATACACGTAAATAATTAGTCCAAAAATAAACCCCATAGCACCTTTTTCAGTCAAAGTCCCATAAAAAGTTGCTACCGGATTTTCATGTAAATCTATCAAAAGGCAATAGAATGACATAGATTTTACTCAAATTTTCACATAGATCTCTGTCAAATTTAGTTAACGTGTGTTTATTACACTCCTTAATAAGTATTCCAAAAATAAACCCTGTAGGACCATGTTTCGCCATAGTCCCATTATAAAGCTGTTTCCCGATCTTAATTTAAATTAATCAAAAAACAAAATATATCTTTTTGCGAAAAAAAATGTCTTTCCCTAATATGGTTATGATCTCTCCTTTTTTCGATCTAGTCCCCGTATAAGTATAGCATTTAATATGAACTTTTACATATCTGCAGGCCAAAAATGCATAACAACGCCACTCAAATTTGGTTTATGCCTATTTTCATTATCCAATTAGTTGGACCAAACACCTTTTCTCTAGACGCATGTTATAGCGAATTGTGTGGTCGGTCTAGACCGACTGTAATTTTCTTACTTGCATTTATTGCGATTTTCGCGTTTAACAGGCCACATAACATACAAAATATTCCCTATTCAAGTTCACTTTGGTTGTTGCATAGTGTTATTACAGTAATCCTCGGTTAATTAACACGTCAAAATTTTTGGGTATTTATGCGTGAAAAGTATTTAAACGAACACGTTTAATTACCTCATAAGAGGCAATTACACGAATACATCAAAAAGGTAATTATCCGAACATATGTAAAACAGGGTTATTAAAATAACTTAAACATTTTATTAAATAAAAATAATTCATATGTATCACATAAAGACGTAAACTGCAAACACTTTTTTGGTCTGTTCCCACAGAGTTACACAAAAATAATAATTTTAGACGTTGTTTTTGAGATTTATTGCCTTTCGAGCTAATGTTCCACTTTACACAACTTTATAAAAAAGGCCGCTCTCATCAGCATTAAATATATTTTCAGGAGTATAATATTGAAGAAACGAGGAAATATTGCTATTTTCCAGAAAATTTTGTGCACATTCATTTTCATTATTTTCTCCATGTATCTTTGTGAATTTTATATTTTCTGTCCTCTGCCACCTCCTCAACCAACCACTGTTCGGTTCAAAATCTGAATTAATTTTGATAGCAAACTTCTTTGCTTTATTCATTATCAATTTTCGAGAAATGACAGCATTATTCAAGCGCATCTGGTTAAACCATATCGTTGGGTAATTAAACCAAGGAAATTTAATAGAAATTCTATTTTCTGGATAAAATATTTGAGGTAATTACCCGATTTGAGTAATTAAACAAAAGTTAATTAACCGTGGGATTTTGTTAGAAAAAGTGAGTGAAAAACGGGGATTTAGAATTCGAGGTAAGTAAGCGTGGGTTAATTAAACGGGTTATACTGTAGTCATATATCTACAAACTGTGTTGTTGAGAATGAAAATATGAATTTAGTTTCGAATTAGAATTATAGTTGTTGTGTTTTGTATTAATTGAATAAAAAAAAATTCTATTGTGAAAAAGAATCTACATTTACGTTTAAATTGACTTATCTTGACCCCACTTCTGAAGTTTATTTTTTTATTTTTCAAACAATTATTATTAACATTATTTACATACCTATTTGTTTTAATTAGTACTTTTCTTATTTTGCTAAGAATTTATTTAAATATCTAATTTAGTATCGAGCAAAAGTGCGTTTCAGATTCCGTCAATTTGCATTAATAAAACAAAATACATGAAAACAAAACAACAATAACAAAATGAATTATAAAAAAAACTAAAGTTCATGTTGTTTATGGGCACAGTGTCCATTGTATGATATTATTTACACTATGTTTAAAAAGTAGAAGCAAATATTTTTTTTCTCTAACAAGTAATTATTGTTTTCTTTTACAAAGTTTTAATTTAATTCTTGTCATAAAATGGGCGATGAGTGGAATTTTTTTTTATCATTTAAATTCTCCATACGTTTCGGGCATAGTTGTTGGTCAGTGTGTACCATTGAGTATGAAATTATTTGTTTTATTTAACACTAAGAAAAAAAAGAAGGCTTGGCATGTGGTTTGTTGTTTTTATTTTTGTTTAATTTTGCAAAATTTTTGAAAACAATACTCATCATGACAACCATCCCAAAGAAAACAATCAATTTGACACGTATGTGTACATTCTATCGTTGATGTTGTTGTTGTTAATGTTGTTGTAGATTTGTCATTTTGACGATTTCAAGAATTAATATGAATATGTTTTATTGTTGTAATGTATGTATGGTGCGAGCCTCATTATTAAATGTTATTGGAATATGATACGACTTTAAATGGCTTAACACATTTGTAAGTTGTTTACAAACAAATATTTTGGTAAACAACATTCCAGTTGGAATGTTTTTGTATGGCAAACTTTCAAAATTGTTGAGAATGAAACTAGTTTACAATTTGTATAAAAGCAACGGTGTTAATTAAAATTGCAATAGAGAAATCAGAACTTTCTGCAAAAATCAAAAAATTGTGTCTGATTTTTTGTGCTATTTCCTACACCTAATTTCTTATTTATTGTTGTGGTACCTATAAAAAATTTGATTGAGAAATAATCATGTCTGATTATGAATTTACAAATTTTGGTTTTTGATAAAGTTTAGTCGCAAGCAAAACTATCAAGGTATCCCTTTATTTTTATGGACATTTTAATACTTATAACGAATACTACTTATTAGACTGATCGACTCAGAATCATTTTTTGAGTTTATTAAAATGATAATATAATAATAAAATAATAATATATTTGAATGAAATTTGGAAAATTAACTTTAATAGGCTCAAAGACGATCGCTATTGCGAGCGTGTTCCGATCTAGCCCCCCATACAAATGGTCCATTCGTACGATTAATATTAATCTAAATCTATACTATTATATTACATACATATGTACATATCTTGGTCAAAATGTGTTTGTACATGTTCATTGCACCCATAAATTATCAGTCCAAAAATAAACTGTGTATGAGCATTTTTTAATTATAAGCTATGTGGATTAAAAAGAGCGAATCAAAACTTAAGTGAATCGCTCTTTAGAATAATTTACTTTAAGAACAATTTTCGTAGCCAAAAATTAAAAAATTTCTTATCGTTCATGTGGCATTGGTTTATAATCAAGCCCTCGAATAATTTTTTTTTTTATTTGATAAACATTATCATTTTGCCACATTTGTTTGAATATTTCTGTCACTAAAATGTATAGACCCCTCAAAGTTATAAACTTTATCAAGAAGTAATAATATAAATGTTTTTCTATTTTTGTTTATTGTATTCTATGAGTTGATAGTAGTCGTTTTAAAAAATAATTTTCAAACCTCACAAAAAAAGGTCAAGAAGAAAAGCCATGCTTTTTTTTATTTAAAACAAATTAACTTAATGAACAGAATTGCAGCGTATAAGCGTACGACGTAGTTATGCTGTCAAATTAGAACGTATGAAATCTTATGGAAAAGCAAGTATTATCGACGTAATCGTAAATGCATATTTGCAACGTACACCCAAAAATATATATTTTAACAACTTTCACATAGCGCAGTGTCATGCCATATTACATGCTTTTATTTAACACTAGGAGATTCCAGCCCTCGAAATTCGAGTGCAAATTCTAGGAAATTTTATTTTTTCATTAACTAAAGACCCTAAAGGTATGCTAATCAATTATAGCCAATTCACAAATTAACACAAAAAAACAAACTCATTTCTATTACAAACACATGAACAAATTTAATAAACACATACATCATAGCATTGTATAATTTTATGTATGTGTTAGTAGCAACTTAAAATGCAATTTACTTCAAATAAATGAAAAAATTAAAAAATCTGTAAATCTGCAAAACGGCTAAAAAGAAATACCTTTCAAATAATATACGTTTGGTCAAAATTGAGATAAAACGGTAGAACAAAACATCGGTTACAAGAAATCGCATAGCCTATTAATATTATAGATTCTTTATATGCTATTTTGTTTGAGGCGGATTCTTGTAACAGAATTTTCAACAACTTCCCGACTAGTTAGAGCCCTGAAATTTATAGTGTTTAGCTAAAGTTCATGACAATACATTATTTGATCATTTACTAAATGATTTAACGATTTTTTCTCGCTGTTAACTGAAAGCGTCTGTAGAATCGGGTTCCATTAATTCAATTTTTACCAACTTCCCGGCTAGATACTGAAACTTTCAGCATTTATAAAAAGTGAATGACAGCACATCATTTTATAATGATTTAATCATTATTTCTTGCGGTTAGGCTGAAATCGTATGAAGGCATGTTGTTAAATAAGTTTTTTTGATTTACATACTTGTGTTTATGTTGTTAAAGCTTGAAAGTTTTCATAATGATAAGTAAATATTATTTTTATATGTTAATTAAATATTAAATATTATTTTTTTCCATCTGGCAAAAAACGATTTCACACGTCGCTACGTTTATGACTCTCTTGTTTGCAATGCCACCGTATTTATAACGTATTTTCCGTCTTAAGCCATACGATCAAATTCTGTTCCCGCATGATGCATTCTTTTTAATTGTCATGTATGTATGTCATATAGACTAAATATAATTGAAACTAAATTTATCTATAATATTAATAGACTAGGCGATTTCTTGTGACCTATGTTTTGTTCTACTGTTTTATCCCGATTTTGCCCAAACGTATATTATTTGAAACGTATTTCCTTTTAACCGTTTTGCAAATTTACAGATTTTTAAATTTTTTCCTTTATTTTGAGTAAATTGAATTTAAAGTTGCTACTAACACATACATAAAATTATACAATGCTATGTGTGTGTTTATTAAATTTGTTAATGTGCTTGTAATAAAAATGAGTTTGTGTTGATTTGTGAATTGGCTATAATTGATTAGCATACCTTTAGGGTTTTTATTTAATGAAAAAATAAAATTTCCTAGAATTGGCAGTTGAATTTAGAGGGCTGGAATCTGCTGGTTTAAATTAATCGCAGCAAGAAAATTTTTGAGATCTTAGGTTACTTGAATGAACAATAAAATACAATAAAAAAAAACCTTCAAAATAAATTTAACATATTTTCGTAAAAGAGAGGGAGATTTAATATGTTTTGCAACATTATATTTCTTGATATGAGAAAAAATTTATTGAACTGAAAATATCTCCTCTAGCTCTTTAAAAGATGTCGGCTATCGTCGTAATTGTGTCTACTTTTTAATAATTAGTTGCATGTTGTTTGTTTACCTAGTTATTTCGAATATATTTGAATAGTATTCATATATTTGAATACCATTCTCATCTGATGGGATTTTTGTTCTTTCTGTTGAATTGCACTATTATGCAATATGTTAATATTTGATTTCAAGAAAAGTCTTGATGAAATCAAAACCACAAACATACAGTGGTGGACATAAGAATTCGTGATTCTTTTAAATTTTTACTTCAAATTGTTCTAGGAAAAATTAAATAAAAATACAATTAATGCAAAGTTACATATTTTTAAAATATTTTTTTTATTTTGCTTGACAAAAGTTTTTAGTTTTTTGGCCAAACTTTGGTACTATAACCGACACTGTTTGAGTTTGAATATCCTTACCAGGCTTTTAACTGATCACCAATGTTCGAAGAGTTAATCTTTCGATTTATTTTATCGATTTGAATTTTGGTAGTGTTCGCATCCGTAAAATCACTTTATTAAGCTGGTAGTTGCTTATTTTAGGATTTTGACAACTTCCGACACGTCCTTAATAGTTTTATTTCTTTTACGTTAATTTAAAATAAATTTTCGTTTTAAACTTTAAGCGATAAAATTTCTTAATAAAAAACAAAAATTTTTCTTGAGAATCACCATAACCAGTTAAATTATTGAAACTACCAAAAAGGACCACGAAAAAACGAATACTCTTTTCAAACTAAATATGATGGTGATTATTCTAAAAATCCATTTTATTTTTTATGGCAAGAGACTCTATAGTACAAAGTTATAAATAGAAAAAAGTAATATTAATAAAAAAAACTTTCATTGGCCACTTTTATAGCAAATTCAAGGACATGCTATAAAAAAACGAATATTTATGTCCACCACTGTATACATTTTTATTTGTTAAAAACATTTTTTTTTTAATCATATATCAGAATAAAATATATAAAAAATACTTGTCTATTCTATGCGTATTAGTCATATGTATCTATTACGTCTTAAATAAATTTTTCGTAGTCAAATTTTAGCATTGGCCGAAGAAAGAATTATACTGTTTTCAGCTTTTACTAATTTTCGCCAACTAAAAAAATAAAGAAAAAACAAAGAATAAAAACAAAACAAAATCCAGAAAATTAAAAAAAAAAAAACGAACGAACATTTTTTTTAACTGCGCAGTTTAAAAAAGATTTTATATAAATTTTTCGTTTCTTGTTTTTATTTACTCGTACGAATATTGTTTGTATGTTCCTTACGAAAACTTATTGTAGACAGGCGGTAGGTATTTATTTTACGAGTGAATGATGTTTGTAATAAAAACTGAACAAAATTTTAAAGAAAACATGTATGGAAGAGACAATATTACTGTAAGTCCAAAACGACCGAGGCATACACTACACTATATTACACTACACTTCACTGCTAACAAAAATATTTTCATGAAAATTATATTCAACAGGTGCCACAAATAGTTAATATATTGAATTGGTAAACATTTTTATAGCAAATTTTAAGATTTTAAAGTAGAAAGAAATCTCAAAAAAGAAGTGGAAACTAACAAGCAGATAAACAGAGAGGAACTGTTTCGGAAGTTACAAGTTTTAGCTGTTATATCCATATTTTTGCCTATTTATATTGAATAAATTGATAAATTTATATATATGCCGATTATCACGTTTATGGAGTAGTAAAATTAGTTTTTAAAATTTATTTCACAGATAAACAATTTGTATATATACATGATGTATATAAATATATATATATATATCTATAATATTAATAGGCTAGGCGATTTCTTGTGACCGATGTTTTGTTCTACCGTTTTATCCCGATTTTGACCAAACGTATATTATTTGAAAGGTATTTCTTTTTAGCCGTTTTTCAGATTTACAGATTTTTAAATTTTTTCCTTTATTTTGAGTAAATTGCATTTAAATTTGTTACTATCACATACAAAGAATTATACATATGCTATGTGCGTTTTATTAAATTTGTTGTTTTGTGAATTGGCTAAGTTGAAAAATAAAGCTGCCTAGAAATTGTACTAGAATTTCGAGCGCTGGAATCTGCTAGTATATATAAATATTTGCATGATTCTTTATTTTGACCTCAAGAGAAAGTTAAACAAAAATGTTTTTTCTGCTATTAAACAACAATCTAAGTTGAAAGTTTTAGTTGAAACAGTAAACTTAAATTAGACAGTTTAATCAGCTTATGGCTGGTTTTCACTATGAAATTATCAACGTGAATTTTTGTCAGTTGCATGAAAATGAGTGGTAATATGATGTCATTGCAACATTTGGTGACAATTGGCATCTGGTTGAAATTGCCAATAATTTATCTCCGTTTGGTGGTCGCAATTTTTGTTAGTTTTAAACAGAGTGAATAAATGCTTCACCGAAAAATCTAGATGTATTGTACTTTCCTCTTACTTTTGCCTTTCGAGTGTCTTAAATAAGTAAATTTATAACAATATTTATGTACTTAATATGCACGGAAACAAAAAGTGCGTTTTTATTTTTGAAAATTAACTTTGTCATTTTTTACTTTATTTATTTTTTTAGCTACTAATAAATAAAAGTCATTATTCTTCTTAAATTAATTTGGCAGACATATCTATAATATTAATAAGCAAGGCGATTTCTTCTGACATCTTCTAGACTCTCAGTTACCAACCCAATTTGACAGCAAATATACCACCTGGAAGGTATTTCTTTGCAGATGAGCACCATCTTTACAGATGTGCACCATCTGGTACAACATTTTTTGCTACTAACACATACATTAAACAAATAAAAAAATATACAATGCTGTGTGTGTGTTTATGAATTGGCTAAAATTGATTAGCATACCTTTAGGCTCTTATAAAATTATTTACTAATAAACCCATTTATATATCCTCTGTGTGTTCAACAAATATTTGTAATGAAATTTAATGAATTTTATTAAGTATTCATAAATTTTCTTAATATATAGATCAAAAAAACATTGAAAGAAAAAAATTTAATGAAAAAATAAAATTTCCTAAAATTTGCACTCGAACTTCGAGTGCTGGGGGATATCGTCGTATTTGATTTTGGTTTATTATTTAAAGAAGACGGACAATCGTCAGACCTCGTTTCACTTTTACTATTAACTATGGACCATAACTCGTTAGCTGTGACTGAGTAAAATTACTCTTAGTATAATATTTTGGAAAATAAAAAATAATTTCAATCGAAAAGTTTCGATAACGAATTGTACAATTCGACCCCTAGGCTATGCTAGCATGTTTAATTACGTTACTTACAAAATGCGTCTAAAGTATACTTTAATTTCCTCAAGTTTTGGGAAGTCTACTTCAACAAGCAACTACTTGAACCATTTACGTGCAATACGAAATATTGAATATTAAGAAAAATGCAATTATGACATTTCGTTCAGCAGAAATGTGCTGTGTCGATTTGCAGCCGTTTGACTATGTTAGAAAGGACAGTATTTTAAAAATATTCAAAATTTGTAAACCCTAAAACATCTTTTCCTCGAGCGTATCAGTAGTACTGGATGATGTACCTAACTTATAAGTTAAACATGTTAAAGAAGTTTTAGCCATTTCACCAGAAAACATTTGACTCCGCAAGGACTTTAAATTAAAAGTAATAACGCTCAAAATGGAAAATTTCCCTCGAAATTTTTCCATACACAGGAGCTGACGTAGCGCAGAAAATAAAAGATTTCATTGAAGAATTCAATTTAAGAAACAAAACGCTTGAAAGTGTGTGAAAGCTCTTCAAAATTAAAAAAATGTTGTGGCTGCTTTATTGGATACATGCCAAAAAAATTCCAAAATTTGATGATGTCAACAAAACATTTGTTTGATATTATTATTTGACTTTCCATATTTCTAAAGAGCATTTTTGTTTAGAAATTGCTTTAAACAAGAGTGTTGCATTAGAGCCAATAATTTATATTAACAGAAAAAATCTGATACCACACAGGAAATTTTATTTTTTTTTTATCAAAAACATCCTCAAATTAAGAAAGTAATACACAAGAAATGGAAATCAAAAAATATTTTGCTATAGATGTGCAACCAATCGAAAACTTTGGCAGCAACATAAAGAGGTTATTGATAAATATTAAAAGTCGAATACTGTATTAACTTTTTTCCTTTATATTTTTCCAAATGTATCCAAGTTAGCAAAGATTTGCTTTGGCTTTCCAGCTATGTATCGTCTGCATTAACGAGAAGCGAAGTCAGCTAAACCCCACAACAATAAATAAAACTTTTCTTTTTCTATGACAATATGAATTTGGTTCAGCCATGATTAGCTTAAATATTATATAATATATATTATTGGGGGGCCATCAGTCCCATCCGTGTTTGGGGGATAACCGGCAGGAGCCGAGCAGTGGCCAGGCTTGTTAACGAAGCCTCACCAAAGGCGCTAAAATTGTATCACGGGTACGTCATATGCCCTACGAGGATGATTCATAGAATTGTCCATATCGAAGGCAGTACGAACAAGTACACACAAAATGTGGCCTGAGGAGATAAGGACCCGCATAGAGAATTGGTTGTCACATCCCATAATTGTGCGATGTCTAAGATGTCCTAAGGTGTCAATGATGTAACATGAGTTGAAAAACGAGTTTGGAAAGTTGTCGATATCAGCTTCCTACCCTCTGATATCAACAGCAGGAAGAATGAGTGTAGTAGACGAGAGGGTTGTAAGTTGGATAACGAAGTCCGATGGTATTTGCGTCAAATTGACAAGATCATTGACGACGAGTTGAAGACTTAATGATGGAACATGAGTTGAAAAACGAGTTCGGAGAGCTGTCAAAGCCATATCGCATGTACAGCCATAAGGATGATAGACATAGCATGAAGAAGGAGTGTAGTGGCCGAGAGTGTGGAAATTATGAGACATGAGATGAAAACGAAGTCCAGTGCTGTTTGCGTCAACTACCACTGACAAGATAGTAGCAAGGAGGAGTTAGTAGATAAGAGTGTCGGGTTGAAGACGAGCCCAAGGGCACTTGAGTCAGCTACCATTCTGACAATAAAGCGTTACGATGATGAGTCGGAGACTAGTTGAAATACGATAGAGAGAATCAATAAGTAGACGGAAGACTACATACACAAGTTGAAAAGTGAGTTCGGAAAGTTATCGATATCATCTCGCATGTGCAGCCATAGGGAGGAAGAACATAGCAGAAATAAGTAGTGTAGTAGACGAGAGTATTAGAAGATGTGTGTATTCTTGCAAGTACTGCTAATGATCGACAAGGAAGTGAGGAATCCTTAAATGTCTTTTTTTGGGATAGGCCCTTCGGGGAGTTTCGTGGTGGCTGTGGTGGCCCAAAATTGCTGGAAGAGCACAGCTCGCCGTGGAGTTGCGTTTAACCGGGTGTTGCGACTCAGAGAGCAACAGGGTTTAAGATCGGCCCGACCGTTCAACAAAGGGTGGAGTGTGTCCCCAACACAACTCTCCTAGTGTGTCATCCGTCTTATGACGGGGTGTTGGCGGACGCATACTATCCTACCCAGTGTTAAGAGCGCCGTGTTGTTAAGTCGTCAAGATAAGCACGAACGTAAAATCACCAGAGACTTATTACATATATTATTTTAGATTATTTTTTTTTAAACAAAATAAACGATTTTTTTTTACAATATAAACGAATTATTTTGAAAAAAAAACAAAACAACTTTTTTCTAAAAAAAAAACATCGGCTTCAGCTGGCTTAGAGCCGTCGTCGACAATTTTTGGGTTAGCCGCCGCTGCCGACTATTTCTCATCGGCTTGTTATCTGGTTCATAAGTTCTAATAAAAACTTCATAAACAGAAAATGACGAGATGTCAGTTGAAACATTTTATTTTTGTCAGTAAATATAACATAGCGAAACCCAGGCTTACTATGTATTTCATTTGACCTGTTAACATCTGTTTACACATTTTACTCTAGGCTCTGTAAAAATGTAACATACATACCTACTTTTATGTAAACAAATGATAACACATTATAACTGTTTTTTTTTCTGTTGACTTTTCTTTATGACGGAATGGAAATGTGTGTAGCCGTGTTTGGTGTTGCGAAAAAAAAAAAATACAAACGCAAAAAATACTGAACGTAGGCAAGAAATAAATTCAATTTGTTAACTCGGTTTGTGAGCATATGTCAGAAATTTCTTGCAGGCACTACCTACTAATCAATTCAAAAGTAAAGTTATAAATATCACTTCTGTTTATTTTGTAGGGTGTCATAACGGACACAATAACAGAATGTATGTGTGTGTGTGTTGTTGAAACAGGTTGGCTTTAAAATATTTTGTTTTTCATTTTGAAATATGCTTCTTAAAACTTTGTTTTTCTGGTTTTGATTTTAATTAATGCCGGCCGGCTAAACACTGTACGTGTTTGTGGTTCTTCAGATATTTCAAATTATATCAACTGTTGTATTGTAACATGCTTATGGAAATTTTATACAAGCCATAAAATTATATTAATATTTTTCGGGTAATTTTTTAACAAAAACCTCACCGTCAAAACCCATCTCACCCATTGCGGGTGAATTTTTTTTAATAACTGCGAAAAATTAATATTATTATTCTTCATAATTTTTGAGAAAGTTTTAGCCCTAATGCACCCAGTTGAATATGTACTTAAATTGTTTTCGAAAGTTTGAAAATATTTATAAGATTTATTTACTAGAACATTATTAAAAGAAACCTTATCTATTGCAATGTAATATTTATTTAATTTGTATAATTGTTATATTTATGTAGGAACTATTGGAAAATAAAATTGTTAAATGTTTAGAACTTCAGGACTTGAAGGTCGTTGTAAAGTCTGCAATATTTCTTTGTTGGTACTGCCTCTAAATAAAACAAATATGGAAGTTGAAGTTGCTCCAGACCGACTATACGATGAATTTCGAGAAAGCTTCTTAGGTCAAACCAAATTGAGGTTTGAAATGTACAAGCAGAAACTAAATTTTAGTAATATTGTTGAACAGATTTTAAAAATTTCGCATTCGATGCTATTTTAATATGGGGACTAGGTCCAAAATTAGTCCGATCCATACTAAGGTTGAGGTTACTTAAAACATATATAAAATTTATTTATTTATCGGTAAGTAGCTTTATAATAGTTAAAAACTAACCAATAAAAACCAAGTTTTTATTATACTTCCTTTCTTTGTATATTAAGTTTACCGTTATGTAATTATATAATTGATTGACTGAAAATAAAAAACCGTTAAAACTTCGAAAAATCCAAAATTATACTATAATTAAATTTTTTTAAACGATAATTTGTAATATCATTTTATCATCGCCACGAGTCTGCCTAAAAAGATTCAGCTCGATTGGATAACGGGAAAAGGGTTAAAAATCTATCAAACACTACGAGTTAAAATAAAGGGAGTAAAAATATTCGTAGTTAATTTTTCAACTGATGATTTATGGATGTAATATGAAATATACAAACAAATTTTACTAAGAACCACATAAATGATCATAAAGGACTTTTATATGAGTGTTAGGCCTGAAAAAGCAAAGATGTTCATCAATTATAATAGTGATCGTTGTTGGGCTAGTAGTTTGAGTACAAACGGACATCGACCCAAAACGTCATTCTGTATAATAAAACGTAGTTCTAGATCAAGTGATCTGTACAAACTCATTTTAGCAGAGGGTATAATGAAAACAAACAGAAAGAGGAGTGCCAAAAAGTATTTAAAAAATTACAAATCTGCGCTAAAAGTCGATCTAAAAATGTTTTTCTGCTGCAACGAGCACTATTTATAAAATTTATTTCAAACTATATTTTAAGAAACTATTCTATTTCTAAAATTTCGTTTTTTTTTTGAGTATAAAAAAAATATGAAAATAATTTCTGTTGACAACACAACTCTAAAAAAAAAAAAATACCATAAACATTTTTTATGCTTTCAATGAGTTAACAATACATAAATAACCAAGTCATATGATTTGATTTTATTTTATAATCAGCTCATCTATAAACATGTGGGGGTAAAGAAATGTATTTACACACATATGTATGTCTGTTCAATTTGTTCCGCAATGAAAAACAGAAATTTTCCTCAAAGAAAATCTAAATTAAAATGTGTTTTCGTAAAAACAAAATATGCACACAACAGACCGATGTGTGTATACATGATGTATACAGGCCATGAATAAATTTATATATATTTTTTATAAAATAACAAAATATAATACATATGTACATATGTATGTATGTACATATGTATGTACATATGTACAAATAAAAAAGTTTTTTTTGAAAACGTGTCAACTCTAAAATAAAAATAAAATAAAATGTGATTTAACAAACCGGCAAATAAACTGAAATCCATCGCAGGGGTCGACAAAATGATTTTTGAAACGGTTAAGAAAATTTAAGGCCTAGCTTAGTCTAGCGTATCATCTGTTTTTAGTTTTATAGATTTTAGAAAAGAAAAATAATAGAATTAGTACAGTATAATACAAATACGAGTATATAGAACAAATGTTGCGATACAAAACCAACCATTCAAACTCCAAATTAAACAATGTTCGATGTAAAAATTGTATGACACAAAAAATGTATTGAATAAAAGATTAATTAAAACGATACTACGAACCAAACGATGTCATAGATTTGTAGAAAAAATACTAAACATCGGGCTCTTTAAAGAAGATTGCGAAAAGTCAACAAAAAGTACCACCATACCCAACTTACCATCTCTGTCTCATAAACATACAAGTTAGTGAACATTATGACATGCTATATGGAAAACAATTCATACATACAGTGTATCACAAAAGTTTACGAATTTAAAAGCTCTTGACAGAAACTCTAACTTTTTGTTATTAACAAACATGTGAGTAAAAATTTTTATAATACTAAGTAAATTTATATAATCTTAGTTAATAGACAGATGTCCATCAGCAATATGTACTTTAATTAAACGTATGAAACAGCGGAATTGTATGGAAAATTTACCACGTTCAGGTCGCCCTAAGCTATTATCAATACGGGAAGAGAGAGAAATTATAGAGAAAATACGCCTAAAACCCACATCTCTCAGCTCCAAAAATTATCATCGAGCTCAAGTCAGCCTTACATAGAAATGTATCTGATGAAACGGTGCATAGAGTGCTTAAAAGCCAGAATTTTCACAAAACCAAAAATGTTTATTTCTGGGAGAACGTTATATTCAGCGACGAAAGTAAGTTGAACATTTTTGGTTCTGATGGTCGTTGTATGGTTTGGCGTAAGCCTGGAGAAACCTTGCCTTTGTGCAACTTAAAACCAACTTGAGGCACGGTGGTAGGTCAGCCATTGGTGTTTGAATGTTGGTTCTTATAGATGGTATTATGGACAATAATATATATATATATTTGTCCATGAAAATGGGCATACCAACAAATTCATTTTTATTCTAACAGAATAACGATCCCAAACACACCTGGCACGTTAAAATGTGCATTTTATTTAAGTGTTTACTTCCACACCCCCCCAGACCAGACCTAAGCCCAATACGTTTTTAATACGTTCATTTTTTGTGTTTAACTTTTTTTTATAAAATAAATTAATTTATGAATATTTTCTTTAAAAATCGTATATAAATGCTGTTTATATAAATGATTATATAAATGCTGTTTTAAAATTTACAAAGTTTTGCGACACACTGTATTTATGAGTATGCCTTAAAAAATAACGAGATACACGATAGTTGAATACGTTAAATACGACTTTAAAGTAATAAAAAAAAATCAGCTTAAAAGGGGTTCGTTATTCACATTCACATTCACAGCACGTTTTGTTCTTGAAAAAGGCAAAATATAAATTTGAAAAAAAGAAGAAGAATTAAGACTTTCCGAATAATTTTTTTTTAATTACTAATATTCATATAAGTACAAGAAAATATGTGAATTATTTAATGGTGTTATGTTAAAACACTAGAATGTTCCAGAAGTAAAAACACAAATTTATAACATTTCACCAAACCAGTTTCGAATTTCGTATTAAAAAAACATAAACTTGCTTGTTTTTTTTTTTTTTAATTTTAATTGGTCTAATTTTTTTTAATTATTTTCAAAATTAAAAAAATTTTAAACATGTTTGGAATTTAAATTTGAATTTTCTGTTGAATTTCTTTTTTTTTTATACATTTTAATTTTTTTTTATTCAAAAAATTATAATTTGTTTTCCAATATAAGTTATTTCAGTATAGACATTAGGTTCATTTAATTTTTATATATGTAGGTACATATGTATGTATCGTTTTCAGCCAAATTAAAATTATCTTTCACACCTCTTTAACTGTTTACATAATATCTCTTTTTTAATTTTCTAAACTCAATATTGCTTTTTTTATTTTATTAAATTTTGTAACTTTGCTGTAAATAAATTTCTTATTTTTCAACACACGTCTATCTCAAGCGGTTGTGAAAAATGAACTGAAAAAGTATTTATTAAATGCGTTTTATGATAGCAAAACAAAAAACGAAGGAACAGAAAAAACAACACAAAATATCTCGTGCTGCTTGAGAACATATGGATATGAAATGTTTCAGTGAGCATTTATCACTGCTAAAACCACACAATTAACACAATTCAAAAATAAAAAAATAAAAAAACAGAGAGGGAGAGAGATAAAATCCGAAATGTTAAATTTAACAGAATATTTAAAAAAACTATTAGATCCCCGTAAAATGCCAGAGTTTGAAAGACTACATTCTATTTGGAATAAATTCATTAATTATTATTTATTGTCTGTGTAACTTGACAGTGAATTAATTAACTAATTAATTAGTTAATTTTATTTGGCAAATCTAAGTTTATTGATCGTTACATGTCTTAATAATATTAGCAGTGAAATATGTAATCATAGCCGTAAGTTTTCAGTTACTTGGAAAGCTATTTTGCTTGTTTAAGATTTTTTTCAGTGAGGGTGTTTGTTAAATTTGTAATTATTTTTAAACTCTTTCTTTTAGCTCATACTCTCTGTCTGTCTGTCTGCCGTGGGTGGACCCCATTCCCCCTTATCCAATTGATCTGAAACTTGGCCCATAGTCTTGTGGTGACTACAGATTAATTCTGGGGTAATCACGCAAAATCACGCATGGTCACACACAGTCACGGAGTAATCTAATCATCCCATCGATCTGAAACTTGGTCCATACACTTGCTATGAAAAAAAGATTAACTTTGACTTAGTCACGCATAGTCACGCATGGTCACGCACAGTCATCCGACCGATCTGAAACTTTGTCGATATACTTGCTGTAAAGAAAGATCAACATCGACATAGTCGCTCGCAGTCACGCACAGTCACGGAGTGATTTAAAACCCATTTTCCCTTATCCGATCGATCTAAAACTTGGTCGATAGTCTTGCTGTGAAAAAAGATTAACTTTGACATAGTCACGCACAGTCACGGAGAGATTAAAACCCCACTTCCCCTCATCCGATGAATCTGAAACTTTGTCCATAGACTTGTTGTGGCCAAAGATTAATTTTAAGATAGTCACACACAGTCATATGCATAAGGAAAGAAAGAGTTTTAACAAAAACTTTGTTTTTATGGGTTAGATTATTAAATAAAAAATCTTACCAAAAATTATTTTTTAAATATATGGATTAAAAAATATTTGTATTCGGTCGTTAATGTTACGAGTATTCATTAAATTTTTTATTTACTTTTTAAATTTTATTATTTTTTTGTTTCTTGTTAAGTTTATTATAATGTCATTAAAAAATGCCGAAAACCACATCAAAATTAGTTTTTTAATTAGTTTTACCTCTATCCGACGATACTATTAAGTATAAAAATGGAATTCAACGTTCTAGTTCCACTTAATTTTTGTTTGTTTATAACTTTTTTAAATATTTATAACCTTTTACGGTCTTATTCATAATAAATTAAAACAGCTTTATTAAGACATTTTCAAAATAACAGTAGTCATAAACACAAAATAGCTTATCAACCTTTTAAGAAATATTTGTTAATTTCGATCATTTTATTGTCGAATAAGTAAACTAGTTTCTATAAATTACAATGGTATGACATTTTCATATAATATCCCAAAGTTAGTATTCAATAACTTCAATATTAAATAAGCTAAAGAGTTTTGTAATAACTCAAGTAAAAATTTCAGATCTTAGCTACAGATCTATCTAAAGTATTTGATGAATTTCTACTTGTTTTTGTAAATTTAGAACAATTCAAACTAAAAAGTATCTAAACTCAAAACATACCCAAAATTAAAATACATTTTGGAATCGGAGTAAAAAAGTCGTCAGAAAATATGGTATATAAATTTTATTGTGTTTGCTATCCATATAAGACTAAGAAATTATGTTTCCTTAAATTTAAATTATGATTTTTTTTTTTAATAGAAGGTAATCGAATAATTTTTTCATATTTCACTAAAAATATACTAAAATCCACCTGTGATAGCTCGCATTAAGAATATTTTTGCCGTGACGTTTTATATTTATATTTTTGATTTGAAATTTGTGTATTATGTAGCAGATTCCAACCCTCGAAATTCGAGTGGAAATTCTAGGAAATTTTATTTTTTCATTAAATAAAGACCCTAAAGGTATGCTAATCAATTATAGCCAATGCGCGAATCAACACAAAAAAACAAACTTATTTTTATTACAAACACATTAACAAATTTAATAAACACACACATAGCATTGTATAATTTTATGTAGGTGTTAGTAGCAACTTTAAATGCAATTTACTCAAAATAAAGGAAAAAATTTGAAAATCTGTAAATCTGCAAAACGGCTAAAAAGAAATACCTTTCATATAATATACGTTTGGTCAAAATCGGGATAAAACGGTAGAAAAAACATCGGTCACAAGAAATCGCCTAGCCTATTAATATTATAGATATAGAATTAATATTAAAATTTATTAATGTTTATACATTCAATAAATTAAATCTCCAAAGATGGTGGAAAAATCTTACCGAAACATTGGATAAAAGTGGGATGAAAAAATCTTTTATTTAAATTAAATTATTTAGTAATCTTAATAAAAACGAAATATTGTTGCCAGCTAAAAAAAAAAAACCCCGAAATAAATATAAACGATTAATAGTTATTATTACTCTGTTATGGAAGGTAATTGGTTATTTACAAATGAATACCTAATCTAAGTAGAAAGAATAGATTTTTTTATGAAAATGACCGTTAGTCTTTAACATAGTTAGGTAATTGATTAAATAAAATTGATTCCGATTCCAATAAGATTGTAAAAGAATTGTTGATATGGTAAATGAGTTGTATTCGTTTTTTTTTTTTTTTTTTTAATAACAAATTTTAAATAAATCTGATAAATTTTCATTAGTCGAAAAAAAGTTGTTATTTGTTTTTTTGTTTATGTGCGCAACCGGTTTTGTATGATTTTTATTGCCTGAATTAAAAAAAAAAAAATATTTAATATGAACGGATCCTTTGTTATTGATGAGATATTGTTGCTTTTTGAAGAGGTACACGTAAAATTTAAAACTGCAGCTGGCAAAATAATATTTAATATTCGCGTTTGTAAAATTCATTTTAATATTATTAATTTTTATTATATGTTATTAATAAAACTGTAAAAGATTTATAAATTTCAAGGCTTCTCTTAAAACTATTTAATAATGGCGATATTTATATAGTAGATCAACATATCATATACGATATCGCTTATGATGTCGATGCATTTAATATGGAATACATTTTATTCATACAGTTTGTAGAGATATTCTTTAAACCGGAATTTTGGCAACAGTTAAAGCGAAAAAGTTTTTGTGTCTGTCTATATAAAAATAAATTTAATAAAACACATTTCAATTAAGAAAATTCAAAAAGAAATTTGAAAAAATATTATTTTTAAAAAAGTTTAAAGTTATTTACAAATTTGGAATTATTATAAACTGCGTATAGTCTGCATAATCCAAAATAAACTAGTCGCCCCAAAGTATGTGATAGTATTTTGTTTTATCGAGTTCATATACAATTTGGTTAGTTTAGTTATATCGAGATCATAAACCATGTATTTTGTTTTATAGAGTTCATTAACCGTTTATTACATTTTATCGACTCCATAAACCATTAATACGATGCTGACGTTAGCGTTTCAAAACGGGTATACAGTGATGAGCATAAATATAAAATCGGATATTATTGCAGTATGGTAACACTGAAAAAAATAAATATGTGTATGTGGCCCATTGATACCAGTTTGGCAGTTTTTCCTTAGATTTTGGTGTTCTTTTCTTAATTACCAATGTTTAATGTTTTGTGGGTTTAAAAAATAATAATTTATTCTACATCACGAAATTTTACAAATACGTATTAGTTATTATTAAGAAAGTACCTAAAATTTTTGTAATTATCTTATTAATTTTAAGCATCATTGTAAAAAATCTGGCCATGGTAAATCGATCAAAAATTGTGTTTATATTTACCGGTAATTTTCAAATAATTTACCGGTAATTCGGTAAAATTTAGTAGAATATATTATAATACTTATAAATAATTATTTATAGTAATTTTTGCTTAATAAAAAAAAAATTTAAGAAAAATGTAACTTTTCTATAAAAATAAATAGAAATATAAAAAAACAGACTAAAATGCTAAGCATTTACAACATTATAATGGAACTGAATTATATTTTTTATTATAAAGTGCATTCCTTATAATGAAAAAAGTGTTGGTGTATGAGCTAAAATCCGCCAACAAATATTCAGTTTGGCTTACGATGAATGGACGGTTTATGAATGTGAATGTCCACTCATAAGATGATGTATTTTGGAATCTTGTATTGGTAAGGACTGAAGGATCCGATGATTTCTGAAATATGTATTACGTATCTTCAAAATAAACTTCAAGATTTCAGTATTGCAATATAAAAAATACATAATTTCCATTACTAGAGATGGAGCCGAAGTAATGAAAAAGGTAGGCAGATTACTGAACCTAAGTCATCAAGTATGTTTAGCCCACGGCATCCAGTTATAATAATAATTTTAAGGTGCTGTATAAAATATCTATATCGGATAATATCTCCGTAGGATATCAATAAGCAGCTGTTACTGAATTTGAACATAGTGAGAAGGAAGAGAACAAAGTAGTGGATGATAATGAGCTTTTTGGTTTGCATGTTGCAAATTCAACACGAAAGAATAGGTCCAATATTAACAAAAATTCGTGAAATTGTTGTGATGTTTCGTAGATCACCAAAAAAAGTGTAGATATACTCCAAAAACATGTTTTTTTTGATAATTTTGGAAAGAATTTATGAAATTAAAAGTTTTGTTCGTAACAGAAAATGATCTCAATGCAGTATCAAACATAATAAAGGCTTTGCAACCTGTTTAAGTAACTGTAAAAAACTCTTTGTTCAAAGGGCACAAATCTATATATTGCCTATTTGGTACTTAAATTCATATTGGATGAACTAAGCAATGAAAATAATTTCTTAAATAATGAATTGATGCAAGATTAAATACTTCAAATAAGTGAGATAAGGACAAATAACGTACAAATAATGAAAACAGTTATGGCATGTTCGATACAATAAGTAAAGTGGCTATGGAAAACAAAATTGTTGAAATCATTAAAAAAATTTTAAAACACGATTCAGAAGTTATGCAAGTGTCAAGTCAAGAAATCTCAATGAAAGAAAGACTTAATTTAGCTATTATCCAATTATCTTTTTAATATAGTTTGAAAAGAAATGGCTTATTTTAAGGAACCAAATACTGAACGAAAATATTTAAAAAAAACTCCAAAAGTGTATATCAACGGTTCGCTCAACCAGAGAGTCGGAAAGGGCTTTTTCTGCAGCTGGTTTAATTGCCACAAGATATAGGTTAAGTTTGAACGACGAAACATTAGGTGTAATAGTTTTTTGGGAACCTACTTCAACAAACAATTTATGCTTCATGAATAGTAAGGTTTGAGTAAGAACTATAAATAATTTTATTTTATGTATTAAGTTACCATCATATTTTTTATGTTTAAGCTTTTTAAATAATAATAAAAGGACTCACTTAAATTTTTTAATTGTTTTACATATTTCATTTTATCTAGCCAAGAAATGAACTTGTAAACTTTTAACAAATTCAGATTTACAATTTCTTATGTATTTTTATATTTTTCAGTACATTGGTTCTTCATATTTAGTATTTTTAAAAAAAAAAAAAAAAAAAAAAAAAAACGGTAAATTACCGCTGAACCGCAAAATTTTTTTTAACCGAATTAACGGTTTTTTAATTAAATTTCGTACCCCTAGATGTGACGTTAGTTTTTCCGTTCTACGTTAAGTGGCAGCTAACAAAAAGCTGGTTTCGCTTAAACACAAAAAATTAACAACAATCAATACAAAAACATTTTAATATATGTAATAAGAAATGTAAAACAAGTAAAAAAATTGTAGTCGGTCTAGACCGACTATACGATACCCTATACCATGGTTTAGGGGCCCTATCGCTTCGGTCCAACTAATTGGATATAGAAAGTAAGCATAAAACAAATTTGAGGGGAATTGTTTTTAATTTTTTTGGCTGCAGATATGAAAAAGTTCATATCGGATGCTATATTTATATGGGGACTAGGTCGAAATATGGACCGATCGTGACCATATTTGGTAAAGTCACTCATATTTTGAAAAAATATATACAAACCAAATTGGAGAAAAATCTGTGGAATATTTTTGTTTTTTGATAGATTTAAGTGATGATCGGGAAGCAGCTCTATATGGGGCATATGACTAAGAATTGTCCTATAGGGATTATTTTAGGACTACTGATTAATGGATATAATAAATACATACAAACCCAATTTGACTGAGATCTATATGATAATTTGGATCATATGGCAATTTATTTCGATTTCATAGGGGCCATTTGTATGGGGACTAGGTCTGAACATGGACCGAATTTCATTAATTTCAATAGCGTTTATCCTATGGCCGATAAAAGCCTATATACCAAATTTCATCAAAATATATTAATATTTGCACAGAGACGGACGGACGGACGGACATCGCTAAATCGACTCAGAAAGTGATTCTTAGTCGAGCGGTATAATAAATATTTTTGGTAGTTACAAACAGCAGCACAAAGTCATTATACCCAAACCACATAGTGGTATAGGGTATAAAAATAACGATGGATGACGATAAACTTATAATTTTATTACAAGAAAGTGATAAATTATATAACAAATTTATATAACAAAATTCCTTTATTAGTTGATCAAAAACAGTTTCATTAATACTGACTATAATAAATGCTTTTGCAGAAATATTCTTTCAAAACTATCATGTTTCAGATAATCTCGGCTGTCAGAAGTAGAACAAATCGTCAATAAAACGTTTTACGTAATAATATTTATCCTATCCATACAACACCTGACTCAGAATATATTTCAGAAGATTCAATTAAATGATTATTAAAAGGTCTTAAACCACGAAATTCCTGTTAATCAGATAATGTTAGGAATGAATTTTTAAAAAATCTTCCAGTATCTGGTATAGAAAATTTAACATATGTATGTACATTATCAACTCTGTCCTGAAACTTCAGTATTTCCCTACATCTTGGAGTATTGGAAAAGTTGTTCCTACTTTGAAATCAGGCAAACCCACTAAACAAATGGGAAACTACTGAGTAGTGCAGGAAAATTATATGTAAAAATTGTTAAACAAAAATTATGTTTGTTTTTATATGGAATTATTCCCAAAGCAGAGTTTGGTTTTCGCCCATTTCACAACACAACACAATAATTAAAAATAATTACAAAATTTTTTAAGAATGAATTCGTACAAAAGTCAACCACTATGGTACGTTTAGATATTGAAAATGCATTTGATACTGTATGGCATAATGGACTATGGCTTTCCCCATTATCTAGTGTAAATTGTACAATACATGTTATCAAAACGTAGGTTTTTGATTTTATAAATACTTCATTCTTTGAAAGCTCCAAATATTGATGCTAGTCCCACAAGGCCTTTGCTATACATTACATATTGTGCTGATATCTGTAGAACCCGTATTTGCAATTCTGTTTTTTATGCTAACGACACGTAATTTACTGTACAGATGTTTCGTCACCTCCCATTCCTTTTAAATGGGCCTTTCGATTAAGACGAACCCATTTAAAGCCATAAAGTCAAAATAAAACGGATTTTTGACCATAGGCTTAACTTATAGGTCTTACTTAGCGCTAAAATTGGTGCTGAGGTTGATTTTGGGAAATTTTCCGTTTTTCGGGGCAACAATTCAAACGCCAATTTCAGCGAAACCTGAGGCAATATTTCAATGTAACTAATTTTTGAATGTTCTGCATTGATGTCTCTTAAAAATGGTTTTGATTTTACACAAAAATTATTGCAATTTTTTTTAATCACTGTCGCACCGTCCTCTCTTTTAGGGCGTCCGGATCAGTCCTCCTTCCTTTTCAGTAAATGACTTGTCCTACTTTTTGCACTTTTCTCGATAATTTTTTTTTTTTATTGCATCGAAGATTTTGAGTTGTTGGCATCACTGTATTGTCGCTGTTATTTCAAATGACTTGGCATCACTTATTTTTATTGCCAAAATGTGAAGCTTTTCAGCAGTGATGCCAACTTTTTGAGAGCAAAACGCTCACACAAATTTAAAAAACGCGCAAAAAAGCATTATATGCACTGCGAAAAGCACTACTTATCAGCTGTTTTGTGTCTTCAAGTTTACTCACCGAAGAAATGCACACAAATGTAATACATACATATGTAAAAATTCATTAGTTTTCTTATTTTAGAATTTTAAGTTCAGAATGATTTTAATGTTTTTTGTTAAGTTTATTTTTTAGTGGGAATAAAAACCTTTTTCTTATTATACCCTATACCACTATGTGGTTTGGGTATAATGACTTTGTGCTGCTGTTTGTAACAACCAAAAATATTTGACCTAGACCCATCTTTAATTATACCGATCGAACCAGAATCACTTTCTGAGTTGATTTAACAATGTCCGTCCGTCCGTCCGTCCGTCCGTCTGTGTGTCCATGTAAAGCTTGTAATCAAACTGCAGGTCGCAAATATGAATATATTTTGATGAAATTTGGTATATAAGCTTTTATCGGCCATGGGATGAACGCTATTGAAATTGGTGAGAATCGGTTCATGTTCAGACCTAGCCCCCATACAAATTACCCATATGAAATCGACATAAATTGCCATAAGATCCAAATTGTCATACAGATCTTACTCAAATTGGGTTTGTATGCGTTCATTACATCCACTAATGAGTAGTCCAAAAATGATCCCTTTGACCCCATATAGAGCTGCTTCCCGATCTTCACTTAAATCTATTAAAAAACAAAAATATTGCACTGATTCTTCTCAAATTTTGTTTGTACATATTTTTGCAAAATACAAGAGACTTTACCAAACATGATCAGGATCGGTCCATTTTTGGCCCTAGTCCCTTTATAGATATAGCATCCGATATGAACTTTTTCATATCTGCAGCCAAAAAAATTAATAAAAATCCCACTCAAATTTGGTTTTTGCTTATTTTGAATGTCCAGTTAGTTGGGCCTAAGAGATAGGGTTTCTAAACGCATGGTATAGGGTATCGTATAGTCGGTCTAGACCGACTATAATTTTCTTACTTGTTTTTATTATCTATTATTTCTACATTCAATCGCGTTTCGAAAAGTTAATTTATTAAAAGAGATTGTCCTCTATTTGCAAACAATGTGCTTCTTTTTTGAGGTTGGCGTCCTCTCTTCCTAAAAATGGAAATGGTAACCCTAGTTGCACAGGAAATATTTTTCCATGATTATATTTATGTTATTCCTATTGCTGTTTTTACGAAATTTTATATAAAAAGCTTTGTAAAGGGTCCGCCATCTAACGTTTTTTTTTCAACTAGTGCTTATTTCGTGAATGGTAACACTTAGCTCACGTCTGATTTGACAGATAATTAGTTTTATCCTTCCGCTGAACGAATATGGTTGTGTATACGCTTGAACAACGCTGGGAAATATTGCGACATTACTTTGAAAATCATGGTAATGTTGCAGAATGTGTGCGAAAATTGCGTACGGATTTTGGAAGAAGAGAAGCACCGTCAGCTCCGTATGTTCGTTATCTTGTGAAAAAAGTGAACGAAACTGGCATCCTCATCGATAAACCAAAGCGTGAAAAGCCAAAAACAGTGCGTACCCCCGAGAATATTGCTGCTGTGGCAGAAAGTGTGCGTGAAGCGCCATCAACATCAATTCACCGTCTTTCTCAAGAATTAAACATTTTGGAGGCATCATTGAGACGAATTTTGCATAAAGACCTTGGTATGATGCCATACAAAGTCAAATTGGTTCAGGAGTTGAAGCCAACTGACCATCCAATGCGTTTTCGCTTCGCTAAGTGGGCCTGCGATCGACTTACAGAAGATGCCGATTTTGCCAAAAATCAGATAAAGCTCATTTTGATCTTGGCGGGTATGTAAACAAGCAAAATTGTCTCATTTGGGGCACAGAAAACCCGCACGCATACATTGAAAAGCCGATACACCCAAAACGAGTCACTGTTTGGTGCGGATTTTGGTCCAGAGGCATAATTGGGCCATTTTTCTTCGAAAATGAGCAAGGAGTGGCCGTTACAGTCAATGGCGATCGTTATCGAGCCATGTTGAACGAATTTTTGTTCACAAAAATTGAAGGAGGATACTGGCAATATTTGGTTTCAACAGGACGGCGCTACGTGCCACACAACCGAAGCTACACTTGATGTTTTGCGCCCTGTTTTTGAAGATCGCATTATCAGCCGCAGAGCTGATGTCGTTTGGTCACCTCGTAGCTGCGATTTGACATCGTTGGACTATTATTTGTGGGGTGCCCTCAAAGATAAGTGTTACGCCAATAAGCCAGAGACAATTGACGCTTTAAAGTACAATATTCGTGAAGCCATTGGTGAAATACAGCTGCACACAATCGATAATATGCTTAAAAATTGGACCGATCGTGTAGGCTACTGCATGGCCAGCCGAGGCAGCCATTTGAATCAAATTATTTTCCACTATTAACCGGAAGGATTGTATTTTCAAATAAAAAAGAAATTTGAGATAATATTCAGTAGTTTTTTTTTTATAGCATTTTCAAAAAAAAAAAGTTATTTGGCGGACCCTTTGTAATTGTTTTTAAATCAGACGTATTCAATATATTTATTTTCATAAAAAAACAAATTATTTTTGAATTTCACATGGCGTGGCCGCATCCTAAAAAGTAGATTTGGCTACTGCTAAGTTTGGGTAATCTTTTTTATATATCTCATATGTTTCAGATACTTTCATTTCCATTAAGCGTTTAGCAATTAATTCTCTTTCCAACAAAAGTGTGTACTTCTTCCCCGAAGCTCGTACACTAACGTTATGGTTCATATACATATGTATATCTAAATGATGGAATTAACTACACCAAAATCATTTTGTTTTGTTTTTTTTGTACGGGCTGTATATTTTTCAAACAAAACTTCAAGTACTTTGAATTTTTTCTGCATGTCTTTTGGTAACGCATCCTCCACTTGTTTTTATAGCTTTTGCAAACGTTTGCCTGCATTTGTAAGGCTCGTTTTGTGTTTGTTTTTAATTACTGCGCGCTTCTTCCGACTTTATCTCTTACATATGCGCTCATACCATCTTTTGGCTTCAATTATTTTATCATTTCTTTCAGCCAACGCTTTCCACTCTAGCCTATTCTTCCGTATTCTTTCCTTTTTTTTTATACCCTATACCACTATGTGGTTTGGGTATAATGACTTTGTGCTGCTGTTTGTAACAACCAAAAATATTTGACCCAGACCCATCTTTAATTATACTGGTCGAATCAGAATCACTTTCTGAGTTGATTTAACAATGTCCGTCCGTCCGTCCGTCCGTCTGTGTGTCCATGTAAAGCTTGTAATCAAACTGCAGGTCGCAAATATGAATATATTTTGATGAAATTTGGCATGTAAGCTTTTATCGGCCATGGGATGAACGCTATTGAAATTGGTGAAATTCGGTCCATGTTCAGACCTAGCCCCCATACAAATTACCCCTATGAAATCGACATAAATTGCTATAAGATCCCAATTGTCATATAGATCTTACTCAAATTGGGTTTGTATGCGTTCATTACATCCACTAATGAGTAGTCCAAAAATTATCCCTTTGGCCCTTTACAGAGCTGCTTCCCGATATTCACTTAAATCTATTAAAAAACAAAAATATTGCACTGATTCTTCTCAAATTTTGTTTGTATATGTTTTTGCAAATTACAAGAGACGTTACCAACCATGGTCAGGATCGGTCCATTTTTGGACCTTGTCCCCATACAGATATAGCATCCGATATGGACTTTTTCATATCTGCAGCCAATTTGGTTTTTGCTTATTTGGTTTTTGCTTATTTTCTATGTCCAGTTAGTTGGGCCTAAGAGATAGGGTTTCCAAACGCATGGTATAGGGTATCGTATAGTCGGCCTAGACCGACTATAATTTTCTTACTTGTTTTAATTTATTGTTTTGTAATTTTATTTGATCTTCCTACAACTTTTCTCTTCACCGTTTGCAACTCTCTTTATTTTTTTCGAAGCATTTTCTTGCTCATCTAGATTTAAATAATTTAAAAGTATGTATTTAATAAACAAATCATTTATGTAAGAAAAATTTAATTTTAAAATTTTTAAATTTCACACTTACGATTTTGCACGTGATCAGCTTTATAGAAAGGCCCAAATAGACTACACAAAATGATTGCGCAAAATCGTGTTTGCGTTATACACTACACAAAATTCATTGGCACCGGCATGCCGCGGCATAGAATTTTAGTTTGGTTTTTTATTTTTATTTTATTTGATTTTAATTTTCCAAAGAGCTGGCAATTTTCTGTATTCGTCGATAAATTCTTCAACAAAAATTTTTTCTTCCTTTATTTTGCTAAACGTACACTACGCAAATTTCTTGTTATTGTTCTTTATTTTTTTCTTTCGCCTGTGTTGACAACACGAGCTGTTTTAAAAAGTGACAATTTTGTATGAGGAATTGTCTATACACTATACAAAACTGTTGCGCAAAGTTCCAAAAAATTAAATCGATTTGATTTTTGCAAATATCAAAAACACCCCTATTCACTGCACAAAAACTTGCGCAAACACGATTTTGCGCAATCATTTTGTATAGTCCATTTTGGCCTTAAGTACCAAGATCACAAATTTTTCAACAGGGTTTTTTTTTCTATTTTAATTGTATAAAAAATCTCTATTTGTACTCAATATTTGATGAGCTTCCTGCGTGTACTTTCGACGCACTGATAACAAATGTTGTATTTCAATCTCGCACGCGACTTCGTAATATACGATAATGCAAAATAAAAATTTAGTTATTTACAATCGCATAGTTTCTTATGCAATCTTTTTTGACTCTTTGTATCCTCAGAAAGATTTTAGAGAGAGTCAATGTATAATGTCTCTCTTTAAGAACTTTTATCAAAGCGTGCAATAGAAATATCCAAATGAGAAAATTGCGTTTGTGCGACTTTGCATTCAAATATCTCGAAATGGGTTATGAATAATGGTCAAAGTTTTTTATATTAGTTAAATTTGAAAGAAAGTGTTTTCAAGAACTTTTTTAGTCTCAGTAGACCTTTCTGTGGAAACGCCCATAATCAAAATACTATTGATAACTTTTTTCAATACTTTGTTGAATGGACAATTTTAATAAATGCTGACACATCACAAGCTATATTTTTTTCTAGAAAAACTAGTTCTTGTAACCTCCCCAGGACAAATTTATCTTTAAGCGGCCTAACAACAATGGTTAATATTTCAGTATTTTTCATACCAAACATATAATCAAAAAATTTAATATTGCTCCCAAAATAGAAAATCTAGCCTCAACAATTATATATAACAATAACAATTGTCCAGATAATTTTTTAGGCCATTGCTCTATATGGATGGCCATATGTTGACAAAATCCAAATTAGTCGAAATAAACTTCTCAAAATGATTATGAATTTGCCTTTGCACTTTTCTACACAACGACTGCATATTTTATTTAATGTAGAAAACATTTCTATTCATATCTATAATATTAATAGGCTAGGCGATTTCTTGTGACCGATGTATCTTCTACCGTTTTATCCCGATTTTGACCAAACGTATATTATTTGAAAGGTATTTATTTTTCGCCAGTTTGTAGATTTTCAGATTTTTAAATTTTGTCCTTTATTTTGAGTAAATTGCATTTAAAGTTGCTACTAACACATACATAAAATTATACATATGCTATGTGTGTTTTATTAAACTCGTTAATGTGTTTGTTAATGAGTTTGTTATCTTCATTCACAATAATAATAAACCATAAAAGTGTTGGTTTGTGAATTGGCTAAGTTGAAAAATAAAGCTGCCTTGAAATTGCAGTCGAATTTCGAGTGCTGGAATCTGCTAGTTGAAATAATAACAGGAAAATTTAAAATTTCATGTAATCATTCAAATAATGATATGAGTATGTATAAGTATGTATATGAAATGTAAGACACAAATGTTATTTCCTTTGTATTGTTCCAGTTTTACGTTTTTTTTATTTGTACGATCTCTCCGCACTATACTCGTACCTCGCGCTTAATAGTTTATTGAAGGTATTATAACTAAGAATTTTCCTTCTTCTATTAAGTTCATTACTATTTATTTGCGTATTCATAATTTGAAAACTTTTGTTATACATAGATGTAAGGTATATTAACCATCTATCTTTAGAATTATATTTAATGTTTTATAAGAAATGATATTTTGGAAACAAAAGAGTGTCAACTTCGGATGTGCCGAATCTTTGATACCATCCAAGATACATTTGCACTTGATACATTTTGCACTATTTTTAGTTTTTTGTATGAAATTTTATTGGAGTATGTTTTCATTTTCATACGTCATTCCTCAAGTATTTGGTCTAGAGGCTCCAAATTCAATATTAAACTGCTGCAGATTATGATGAACATTTTAAGACTAAGTAGTGCGCTTCACTCTACTTATTCCGGACAGGATAACGTTTTCAACAGACATACAGACAAACGGACATCGCCAGATCGACTTCGCCTTTTATAAGGATCAAGAACATATATAGTTTACGGTGTCTCCGGAATTAATTTCGATGAGTTAAAAACGGATTGAAATACTGATATATAGCTCCTACATAGTGGTGTGGAGGGTAAAAATATAAAATAAAAATTATAAAAACGGAAAAAAAATCTGAGAAATTTAACTAACAAGACTTTATATTACTGAACTGCTATGGAACGTAAAGACTAATAGAGGCTTTAGTCTGAATCTAAAGAAAGAGCGATTTGTTTTAAAGTCGTAACTTTAGTGCAGAAGATTAAATGATTAAAAATTATTTTTTTTTATTTTAATAAAATAAAATAAACTTATATTATTATTTTTTATTTATGTTCTAAATAAAGAAATATATATATTTGACCTTCTCCGAGAAAAGGGACCTAGTGTGTGAAAATTAAGTTTTGAAAAAAAAAACGCATTTAAATTTTCTACATCCTTTTAGGTACCAGAATCCACCGTTTTTGACACAACCCGTTTTTTGACACACTAGGTCCTTTTCTCGGAGAATGTCACATATATGTATACTTCTTTTTGGGGTAGGTGGCGCTGGGTAGAGATACAAATTTAGCCAATTTTGCTTTTTAATGTTGTAAAAGGAGTTTCCTTGCGAGCCCATGATGGTCAAATTTTGTGTAAATAAAAATCAATTAATTTTCATTTGTACTCAACGTTTCGTCTGCTTTTTTCAGAATTCTTCAGGAGTGTTTTTATTTTTTATATCTGGCAACAAAATAAAATAAACATAAAGCAAATTATAATTACTTTTTTTAAAACTTTCCTAAAAGTATGCATTTGTATGCATGTTCTCTGTTGAAATATGAGAAATTTTTAAACAAAAAATCGAGTTTTAAAAATAGATCAAAAAGTAAACTTTTAAGCTTATGTAAAAGAGTTGATAAAAACAATAAAAATAGAAGATGGTATGAAGGAAAATGAATAAAATCGTAACCGTTATTTAAATATTTATAATTTTTGACGTTTTCTTTCAACTGTTTTTTATAAATATAATTGTGAAAAATTTGTGAGAAATACTTTATGAATAAATCGATAAAGTATCAGGAAATTTAGGCGGCAGCCACGTGAAACGGGTCAAAGACAGGATGATATAATAGCAAGAGAGTTTAAAAAATGTCCATAAATACTACCTAAAGATGTCATTAACAATCTTAAACTAAAACAACTAAGAAAATTATAGTCAGTCTAGACCAACTATACGATACCCTATACCATGGTTTAGAAACCCTATCTCTTCGGTCCAACTAACTGGATATAGAAAATAAGCAAAAACCAAATTTGAGTGGCATCGTTATTAATTTTTTTGGCTGCAGATATGAAAAAGTTGATATCGGATGCTATATTTATATGTGGACTAGGTCAAAAAATGGGCCGATCCTGACCATATTTGGTAAAGTCACTTATATTTTGAAAAAATATAAACAAACCAAATTTGAGAAAAATCTGTGTTTCTTTTTGTTTTTTTGACAGATTTAAGTGAAGATCGGGAAGCAGCTCTATATGGGGCCTTTGACTAAGAATTGTCCAATAGGGATTATTTTTGGAATACTGGATACAATAAACACATAAATCCCCTATTTTACTAAGATCTATATGATAATTTGGATCTTATGGCAATTTATGTCGATTTCATATTTGCGATCTGTAGTTTGATTACAAGGTTTACATGGACACACAGACGGACGGACGGACATCGCTAAAACGACTCAGAAAGTGATTCTGAGCCGATCGGTATAATAAAAGATGGGTCCAGGTCAAATATTTTTGGGAGTTACAAACAGCAGCACAAAGTCATTATACCCAAACCACATAGTGGTATAGGGTATAAATATGTGTTCGAACTGTGTCCCGACGAGAAATTGAGGCTGATATTGGTTGTTCACTTCCTGTGAAGCAACCACTGATATCAGTGAAAAATCGCAAAAGTTTTGCTAAAAAACACATGAACTGGCGAAGACCGAATTAGAATACTGTTCTCTTTTTAGATTAGGCCAAGTTTAATTTAAGAGGCCATGATGGGGAAACTTTTGTTCGGCGACCAAAGAGAAAAAGACTGAACCAAAAATATACAAATAAAATTGTTAAGTTTGGCGGGGGTAATATTATGGTATGGAGTTGCTTTTCGGGCCAAGGAATGAGTCCAATTCATGTAATAAAAGCTACTCTAACTGGAATTGGATACAGGCATATTCTAAATGACATAATGTATCCGTTCGTGGATATATTACGTCTGGAAGTTCCAAAATAGCAATGACCCAAAGTTGTAGCCGAATGGCTACAATCTAATGCAGTTAGTGTTTTGGAACGGCCAGCCCAATCAACAGATCTCAATCCCATAGAAAATCTTTGGGAAATTATTGATCGACACAAAATTATACAGAGACAGATTCTCTTAGAGGCAGTTAATTCAGAGCGACAAAAAATTTTAATGGATATTTTCAAGACTCCATTCCTCGGCGTTGTGAAGCAACACTAAAAAATAATAGATACCAAACAAATTATTGAAACCAAAAAGAGAGGGAAAGTTTTCAATTATAATACTGTAAAGGTTGCCGTTGTTTTGTCGAGAGCGTAAAAATTAATACTTTCAAGTTTTGTTATTTTTTTTTCTTAAATTAAGCGATTTTATGTTAATATTTTTTCTTTTTTAAATAAATAAAACATACAATTTTTTGTTTGTTAGATTTATCGTCATTTTTCAGACATATTGCAATTACTACTGTAATTAATATGCAATTTTTAATTTTGTTTAAATGGTGCGTTTTTTAAATTAATAAAAGAGTTTTTAATTTTTTGATCCAAAATATATATTTTTTTTTAAGGTTCCAATGTATTGTCACTCACTGTATATGATATTTTGTTACGTAGAATCTAAAATTATCTTTGAAAATGTTGTATCACATCAGGATTTTGAGATATTCTAATCTAAACATTCAAAACGCCACCTTTTCTGCATTTTCAGATGACAGTTTCGAATCATGATGATATTCGTTAATTTAAGCAATTAAAACTGCAGGAACTTTTACATCAACCATTTAGAAGAACCATTTTTGATATGTATTTTTGCTCGAAAACCGCAATAAAATTTTATGTTATTGAACGATTTCATAATTTTTTTGTTTTTTTTTTTCATTTCTTTCGGAAATAGTCTGACAATTTAGTTTATATCTCGAGTTGCACACAGATTCGTTTTGGCTAGCAAATTTATTGTGAAAACTTCTGTTGATATAATTGAAAATTCAGTTGTTACACTTTAAAACGATTCGGTTGGCCATTTTTTTAGTCGTGTTTAGGAATAAATTGTCTAATTACTAAAGATAATCAGCCCAATTCTAAACAAAAATTCCGCATGAAATTTCTCACTTCTCCCTTTTCCCCTATTATGAATAAAAATTCCTTCCGAAAAAAATTCGAGGGGAAAAAAGTAGTTATTCTCAATGCACTTGAATTTGGTTTATTCCCTCAAAAAATTTCCCTTGCAAAAGAGACGGGAGTTTATATAAAAATGTAAGAAGTATTTTAATAAGAAAAATTTAAATAAAAAAATTAATATTTTATTAATCTTGTAGGCTGAAGACCACAAATAAAGCCAAACTTCAACTTTTGTTAAGTTTAATGAGAGCCAATTCAGGCATTGATTGTGTTTTCCATAGATTCAGCCCGCAATTGACTTCTAGCAATCTTTAGCCATTTCGTTGTTGTTGTTCTACAACACCAATTTCCTCCACGAGTGCTCGCATCATAGCTATGCTATTCATTATACCCTATACCACTATGTGGTTTGGGTATAATGACTTTGTGCTGCTGTTTGTAACAACCAAAAATATTTGACCTAGACCCATCTTTAATTATACCGATCGAATCAGAATCACTTTTTGAGTTGATTTAACAATGTCCGTCCGTCCGTCCGTCCGTCCGTCCGTCCGTCTGTGTGTCCATGTAAAGCTTGTAATCAAACTGCAGGTCGCAAATATGAATATATTTTGATGAAATTTGGTATATAAGATTCTATCGGCCATGGGATGAACGCTATTGAAATTGGTCAGAATCGGTCCATGTTCAGACCTAGCCCCCATACAAATTACCCATATGAAATCGACATAAATTGCCATAAGATTCAAATTGTCATATAGATCTTACTCAAATTGGGTTTGTATGCGTTCATTACATCCACTAATGAGTAGTCGAAAAATGATCCCTTTGACCCCATATAGAGCTGCTTCCCGATCTTCACTTAAATCTATTAAAAAACAAAAATATTGCACTGATTCTTCTCAAATTTTGTTTGTACACATTTTTGCAAAATACAAGAGACTTTAGCAAACATGATCAGGATCGGTCCATTTTTGGACCTAGTCCCTTTATAGATATAGCATCCATATGAACTTTTTCATATCTGCAGCCAAAAAAATTAATAAAAATCCCACTCAAATTTGGTTTATGCTTATTTTCTATATCGAAGTAGTTGGACCGAAAAATAGGGTCTCTAAACCATGGTATAGGGTATCATATAGTCGGTCTAGACCCACTATAATTTTCTTTTGTAAATTCACAAATTAAATCAGCTGTTGTTTACATTTAGAGGTTATGCCATACGGAAATACATATGTACGTTTGAACGCAAAAATTATGAATTGTATGTAAAACGGCAATTTTGACACACACACGGAATTACGTATGGATCGTAAAACTGAATTTACACATGGAAAATACACATAGTGTAAACACACCTTAAGCAAAACAACTGGCTTCGAAATTCGGTGATGCCATTTATTAATTTTTTTGTTCACGCGGAATTTTTAATTGGAGGATTTTTTCCTCGAGAAAAGTATTTTCCGTGAGAAAGAAATTCCTTGAGAATATTCGTAATTGGGCTGAATAACATGAAGATAATAAAAAGTACCACAAATAATCCTTATATTGTTTTCCAACAAAATTAGTAATTAGAAAAAATTTTGGTTTTTACGACCAAAATTCAAATTTCAAAAATACAGAAAAAGTATCTTTGCAAAGGCAACGACAACAATATATTAGAAAAGAAAGTCGATGGATACATACCGAAGTTATTACCAATTATTTAAAGTAACAAAATTTAATATGAATATCGCATCATATATAAAGTTTGTTATACGGGCACTAGGTATAAAAATGGTCCGATCAGTACCATATTTAGTGAGATCCCTTATGTTTTAAAAAAACATAAGCAAACCTAAACAATTTGTGCAAAATATGATATACTTAGATTATATAGATTTAACTGAATATCGGGAGGCTGCTTTATATAGAGATTATCATTAAAATTGGAATGATGAGGAGCAATATAAAATAATATAGGTAGGTACATGGTTATCTACGATTTTCACGATTTGTTCCGCATTTATTAAATTTAAACTTTGGCCGAAAAAAGCAACATATTTTTCATACTTCTTTCTGGCCACAAAAAAATAATAAATAACAATAACGTGCTCATAAATTTGTTTTTATTGGAATTTCGAGTTTAACAGGCCACAATACTACTACATTAAAAAACTGGTCGCACTTAAAATGCAGACTATGCAATTTATTGGAACTTTAGTAAGGAAATACTTTTTTGAATAAACATTAAGATATTTGAAATGTAAAACTAAAAACATTTTTTGTTTCATTTCACAAAACTTTATAATGATTTTGACACACCTACATACAGTTGCGGTCATTAAAATAGTAGCACATGTATGTATATAATTAAAAATTTTGTGTGGAACTTTCATCCGCCAAAGGTTCAAAAAATTATCTATCGGCCACTTTTAAAAAACTTCGTGTAGAAAATATATAACTGATTAATGACGTGATGTTGTTTTTCGTAATATCATCTTCCTTTCCATAACGTGCGGGGCTTTTAAACTAAAAGTAGCTATATCACCCTCCTTCAGAACGAAATTATATATCTTAGGAATTTCTGATCAGATATTGACAGATCTGATTTCGATTGTATGAATCGAGGCATTAGTAAATATAATGGAATTATTAATTTTATTTAATGACAACCATTAATAAGGGTTTTTTCAGATATAAAATAAAAAATAAATATTTTTATTAATAAGTGTTTATTTATAAAAGTTTTTTATTTGGCATTACTTAACTGAAACAGTATCTTATAGCATGTTCAGACGGCAAAATGAAACACTTGATTCACTCTCTGAAACATGATTGTGAACCTTGGTGTTCAGACGAGTGTTCTTGTTTCATTTTGACGTTTATATTTTTTATAGAAATATTTTAAGACATCCTTCTACACTTTACGTTTCACTATTTATTTTTTTTCAATTTTTATTTGAATATATGTATATATGTATGTATGTAAATATATACTTTTTATTTTTTAAATGTTTCTATTTATTTTATTGCACACATTAATTTTTTGTTTTTTTCTTTTATATATTTTTGACAGCTAGTTTAGATAAACTAGCGATAATTTTTTTTATCAAAATTGGAGATGACAGTCAATTTTTCTTGGTTCACAACTAGGTTCAAAATGAACCAAGTAGGTTCGCTCTCAAAATTTTGTATGGCGAATCATGATTGGGGCGCGAACCGTGAATGAGAGAGCCAACCGCGAATCTTGCTGTCCGTGTGAACATAGCATTATGTGATAAAACAGAATAGATAGTAATTCACGAATTCATTACATAATACCATATTTTACAATTAAAATTTAAAATTCAACACTTTTAGGTAAACATTTTTTGTTGGTACGCTACTTTAGAATTATAACATATCCGCATCTATTTTCCGCAAACATTCCTAAAAAAAATAAACATTAACGATATGTCTTATTTATTCTTGAATTTGCTAATTTTTACAACAATGTTACTATATGTTTGTTAGGCTGTGTTTAGTCTGTGTTCACACAAGGCAATTTTTGAGTTTAGCGGAGAGGGGGAAGAAGAGAGGTATTTAGTACGGAGTTGCTTGTACTTGGCAACTCGTTTTGTTGTGCCATTCGTAATTATAAACATGAAGTTAGCTGCAGCTGATTATTTCACATTTCTTTTTATTCTTTGCTTCGCTGTGAAAAATTATAATTATTATTTAATTTATTTTATTATTTTTTATTATTTAATTTTTTCTTTGACTTCCATTTTTCCACACAAATAGATTTTTCACTTTCAAGCAATAATAAATTCTTTTTACACAAACTAATAAAGTGAACTGTCAAAAACTTAAGAATTTGAAAGCAAAAGAAAACGAAAAGTTGCGGCAATAAATTTCTCTGTGTGAACATTAAGGCAACTTTAAAAGAGAATTGAAGAAAAGTTGCGCAACAAAAATTGCCTTGTGTGAACCCAGACTTACACGACGACTTTTGACGACGTTGTTTTTCGACGTCTTTTTTTGTTTGTAGGCGAACGGTGCAGAGAAGCAAGAGGGGTAAACATAGAGACACGATTTCTGTTTTCAAGACTTTTTTCATATATCTCTTTACACTCATTTGTTTTTTTCTTATTACGTTTTATTCTTTTTTGTACTTTGAAGTGGCTACTTCAGTGAGATCATTTTTATTTATTTTATTTAATATTTATGCATAATTTCTTTAAACTGAATATGTTTTAACTTAAAACTTTTAAATATTGCCACGTTCTGCTATTTGATTAGATATTCTAAAGATTCTACTCTTAGTAAATTAAATATTAAATAGGTTTTTCAATTTCATGTTCGATATTCCTACGAAGTTCATCAATCGTCGCTGGCTTGTTGGCATAGACCATAGACTTGACGTAGCCCCACAGGAAATAGTCCAACGGCGACAAATCGCACGACCAAGGCGGCCAATCGACTGGACCATTTCGTGAGATAACACGTTCTCCAAACTTGGTTTCCAATAAATTGATTGTGACATTCGCTGTGTGGCTTGTGGCGCCGTCCTGTTGGAACCACATGTCCTCCAAGTCCATATCATCCAATTGGGGCCAAAAATATTCGGTTATCATTGAACGGTAGCGATTCCCATTCACAGTAACGTGCCGGTCTTGATCATCACGGAAGAAGTACGGCCCAATGACGCCGCATAAACCGCACCAAACCGTAATTTTTTCGGGATGCAATGATGACTCATGGAGTACGTGTGGATTGCTGTCTGACCAATAACGCATATTTTGTTTATTGACGAAGCCATGCAGCCAGAAATGAGCCTCATCGCTGAAGATGATTTTTCGATGAAAATCCGAATCATTTTCAAGTTGTTGCTCAGCCCAATTCACGAACATACGACGCTTCTGGTGGTCAGGCGGCTTCAGTTCTTGCGTCAATTTGATCTTGTAAGGATGTAGGCCAAGATCTTTTCGCAAAATTCGCCACAACGACGTCACAGAGATGCCCAACGCTTGAGAACGACGTGTGAGAGACACATTTGGGCTTTCTTCAACTGAAGCCTCAGCGGCAGCAATATTCTCGACACTACGGGCACTTCTTTGTCTCACTGGCACGGCAACATTTTGTACTGTGCCTGTGGATTCAAATTTTTTCACTATACGCTCAATTGTTGATCTGCTAGGACGATTATGACGACCATAAATTGGGCGTAGCGCTCTTAACGTTGAGGCCACTGACTCCGAATTTCGGTAGTAAGTTTTAATAATTTCGACTCGTTGTTGGCTCGTATATCTTTCCATCATGAAATGGCAAACCTGTCTGAAGAGAAATGTCAAAAGAGCGGCAAGAAATATTGCGTCGTTTGCTGTCCCTGTCTTTCTACTTTTGTAGCGTCCCTGTTGAAAAACCCTTTAAATTGAATTGAAAAATAAAAAAGATAATTTGAATTTACATTCATATATTTTTCTTAATGCGAAAAATTAACTAAAGCAGATTAAAAAAAAGACATAAAACTAAAAATCATCGTATGAATACAATAGGTTTTTGGTAGCAGCTTCAAAAGAGAATTAAGAAAAAGCGCGTCGTCAAAAATCGTCGTCTGAATTGGGCCTTAGTTATGAACATCAACACAAACTCATTATAACCAGACTACTACAACAAAAATCACATATAGAATTATTACTTACCGAATCGTATAATCATATCGTCAGTAAATTGATCGATTTTGCGTCTTAGTAGTACAGAAAATAATTGAAACAAAATTTCTCAATTTCTTGTTTTATATGCACTTCGAACTGCAGCAAAATTGTGCATCTTTTACTAGAGAATTAAAAGGTCCTCATATGAAACAACGAAGGTCTTACAATTCATCGCGTGATATGCTAACAAGAAGTGGAAACTGTAAAACTGGTGAAGTGCTAAGTAAATCTTGGATCTGGTCATTAACATCGCGAGGGATTTCAGCGTCCATTAAAAATTTTTATATTATTCGTTCGCAGAAAGAACTTGGTGTTAATTAAAGACCTGCAATTGTTGAACTATACAACATGCGACATGTGTCACATCATGAAAGTGTTAATTCATGCTATGCCGCTCATACATGTTTGACAATGACATATATAGACACTGTCGAATAAATTCAAATCAAATCTATGCATAGTTTTTACACAGCCCAATTCTCAATAACAATTCCTTGGGAATTTTTTCCCTATTCTCTGTTCCCCTATTCTTAATAAAATCTCCCCGGGAATTTTTTCTCTTTTCCCTTTACCCTTATCCTAAAGGAACTTCGAAAATGGGAATCTCTTCCCGGGAAAAAAAAAGTAGCTATTCTGAATGTCAATAAAAGGGAGAATAATTTGGGAATAATTCCGCCAAAAAATTGAGAGGGAGTGCTGCGAAAAATGTAAGTATTTAATATTTTTATGAAAAATAGTAATATATATCATTTAAAATTTTGTATAATAATATTATTATGGCATTACTGTTGCTTTCAGGTCAAAAGCAACAAAAAAAAAAAAAACAAATTCATATTCGTTTGAACACAATGCAAGCCAACCCTGATGTTGCATACGGGATGTTCAAATGAAGCAAGGAGGAGCTAAGTCGGGTATGGCCCAATTTGGAGTGGAAATTAAACTCAGCAGGCAATTCAAGTGGGTTGCTGGCATCACGTAGCTTTCTTCTTGCCATGCTTTGCTCCGTCTTGTCCTGCTGCTGCTCCTTTGCTTCAGCTACCATCAGAAACGCTACACTGAAACGCTACGGGAACTCATTTCCCTGGGAATATTTAGAATTGGGCTGACAGTGATTTTGCACATATGAACATGGAAAATTAAAATGTCAACCCGTGCGACACATGCGACATTTCTTTACTGTGCATCTGTGTGTCCATGTAAATCTTATAATCAAACTACAGGTCGCCAATAAGTGAAATTTTGTATATAAGCTTTTGTCGGCCATAGGATGCACTCTATTGAAACTGGTGACAATGGGTCTATGTTCAGACGTAGTCTCCATCCAAACGACCCCTATGAAATCGGCTTATATTGCCATAAGATCCAAATTATCATATAGATCTCCGTCAAATTGGGTTTGTGTGTGTTTATTACATCCATTTATCAGTTTTCCAAAAATAAATCCCATATGGCAATTCCTTGTCATAGCCCCCATATAAAGCTGCTTCCCGATTTTCACTTAAATCTATCAATATACAATATATGAATATGAATATGAATTCAAATGCTGAATAAAGCAGAAAAATAACCGTTAAACGTTTTATTGGAAAAAATTAAAAACTGAATAATAATTTTTTTTTAATTCTCATTAGTTGGATTTAAAAATGTTTTGTTTGTTTTATATGGATTATAAAAATAAAGTGTAATTTCAAAATAGTTTTTTTCAATTTGAACATTTTTAATCAATTATTTATTTGATTTGATTTAGGATCTTTATTTAAAAAATAAAGAATAATCAATATTTTCATACGAGGCTGTGAAAAACATGCTGCAGAAAAAACTTTAACAGACATGGTATTGACCACAACAACGTACAACAGCTTAGCTAAGTTGCAATAACATGCTAAGACAATATGTTTGAGTTGGCATGACATGACATAACACCTTGTTTGAGTTGACATGACATAGCAATGCATGAAATTTTTGAGAATGACATTTTTGCAGAAAATGTTGAATTGTGCAGTAGTTTAGTGTTAATCATATCTATACATGGCTGGGTGTACTGCACATAACGTGACAACTGTTTTCTAGGTAGCGTGCCGCTTTACAGACATTTGTTACCCCAACACAGGCGTAGAAGTACTCGAAATAAATACCTAAAAGTTACGAGTAGCTTAATTTTTTGCAATATGGTAATCGAGATCATTTATCGGTACTCTATTGATTTCTGAGAATTTCCTTTTTGTTTTTCTTAATCATATGCATAAATATCCAGCAAAAACGTCATATTGAATCTTCAAGTCTATACATACAACGGGTATTTCACGAACACAATTCGGTATAAAAGTTTGGCTTTCTGTTACTATAACCGATAAATATTTTTAATACAAATTTTAGTTGTATTATTTTAACCAAATATAGGTTACAATATTTGTTAAAACATTTTCGGTTTAAAAAAATGTTTAAACATATAATAGATTTAATAGCTGCAGTCAGTTTTTTCCTGTTATATTACGTTGCATGAATCAAATTTGTTTCGTAATTTGTATAAAGAATTTGTTGTTGCAGATACTTTCATTTTAGAAGAATTCCGTCTATACGATAGTTATAAAATAAAATCTATTGTATTTTAAGATATTAAAGAATTACAATAAAAATTATTATTACCTTAATGAATTTTTCTAGTGGTAACCGAGTTCCAAGCAATCTTTTTTCTGTTCGTATCTAATATATTGGTTATAACTCCGCCAAATCAAAAGCTTAATTGACTATATCATGATTATAGCAATGTGACCAATTTCAAATTAAAATTAGTAAATTTTTTAATAAAATAGCGGTAATTCTTACATAAGTAAATCTAGCGTAATTCTGTCACGTAAAAGCAATTTTTATTACAGAAACTATTCTGATAGGTCTTCGGAAGGCGGATATATGTAGCTATATTTCTTAAGATTATTGTGTATGAAAACCATTTTAAAATAAACAGTAGCACCTGTTAATTAGTTTGATGTAAGGCAGATTAAATCAAACCAAAAAAGTACCCCAAAAGCGCTAAGCGGCGCTAAATTACAATGAAAAGAAAAGTGCTAAAAAGAGCTAGTTATATGCTTTAAGAATTTTTTAATATTAATTAAAAAAAAAACATACCTATGTTATTTGTAGATTTGAGGCCATTTTGTATTTGATTATACTTCTTAAAAATTTTTGTGTTCAATTTTAAAATAAAAATGTGTCATTTTCTCGTCTTCAGGCCATAGTATTGTTTTTATAAAAAATATTCAGTTTTTATGTTTGAAGTGAAATAACTTTAGTAGAAACATTTGAGGAATTTTATATTAGGACAACATAATTATAAGGTTTTTCTTTTATATTTTTGTAGATAATTTTTTAATTAAAAAAACTCTAATAAATTAATACCAAAATAAACATAAGTCTATATCAATATTCATATATTTTAAATAAACGTTTAAAAAACAACTATGATCATTTGATGAAACTTTAAAAGCGCCAATTTAGCGCTTTCTAAAAAAGGCAATAAATGGAAAAATGGACTTATTAGGTCCAAGTTGGCATCACTGTATTAAATAGACAGCCAGTCTCTAACGTAATTATCTATTATGAAATGCTTTATACGAACTATTCTGATTAGATGGATGAGAGACAATAACAACATACTCTCTTCAAAAAAAAAATTCTTGTGTAACAATAATGAACGAAATGAGAGATTACATTGAGTTTCCATTGTAAATAATAACAACACAATTTCACTTTCAATGGGATTTCTGGGTCTGTAGAAAATAAATTGCTATACTGAGAATAACACAACATGAATGTTAACATTTTCTAAGAACATTCTAAACTGGTAGGATTTTCGTTTGGCGAGAGAGTTTCTATTATTCATTTATTTGGCGCTTTCTTGTATGTACATCAGATTTGGTACGTTTCACATGGCACGTAATCCTATTAACCGGCTAGTAGTATGTATCATTTTATGTTTTAGTCGTAGTTTTTACTTCTTCGTATATGTACTCATATCTTTAATTCTGTTGTGGCAACCTATAACATGCAAAAATTCCGCTATTTGAGGGCGTGCTTTAGCTAATATGTATATCGAAAAAGAAAAATTGGTGGTGTAGGTAAAGGTTTCGAAATGTTTTTCTTTAAAAGCTATACACAAAAAAATTTTGATAAGCATTGGTATGAGAATGTTATTATAATACATTATTAAAATAAAAATAAAATATGTAGATTATAAGAAGAACACTCCCTTAACAAAATTACGTCATGTCCAAAACATAAAATGAAACCCAAACCAACAAATGGTCAAAGTGCTTATTTAACTCCCAGTTACTGTACGATTTACAAGTTTTTAGAACTTGTTCATAAGAATAAATGATGATACCCAACACTATGTATACATACATAAGTATATACATATATACTTTTTTCTATTCATTTACTAAGCCTACATTACGTTATGTATACAAAACGAGTTTTTAATATGGATGAGTGAAGATCTCAAAGAACATAACTAATCATTTGCCAAATATCGGACATTAATTATATTCGGTGTGATCACATTAATGTTATTATACAAGTACACCAGAAGAGATGTGCATATACACAGAGAAATATAATGATTTAGTTGGAATAACTTAAAGGGCCTGTTCAAAAATTGTGCTTATCGCAGATGCAGATACTTGTTTATTGCGCATTTCATTGATTGCAATTACGAATTCATTCATTCAACTATTTTCGTGAAGCTCGTTTAATATTTGTTTGCGCGTTATATGATAAACTGCTGTGTCCCGAACTTTCAGATTTGCATTTACGAACGTCCTACTGAAGCATTTCCGAACTGGCAAATTTTTGTCGCGAGAACAGAAAATCGTAATTGGAGCAGAATTTCGCTACATTGCCTACGGTATGCAATAAATTTGATTGCTACAACAAATATATTTTCTCTGTATAAATTGTAATCACAAGCTTTATGTTAAAATACGAGTTACGGGAACGGATAGTAGGTCCACGAATTGTTCCATTCCAACAATAGTTGGCTAGCATAAAAAATAAACTAAAATAGAAAAATGTTTAGTCTGCAGATTTGGCTAAAGAGTGATCACCACAAAGGAAGGGATAAAAAATGCTCCGATCATAACCATATTTTATCAGACCACTCATGGGTGCATATGTACAACAACACTCAAACCAATATATATTATTTAAATGCTAATCTATAGGTTTAAGCGAATATCAGGAGTCTGCTTAACATGCTGACTAGGACTTAAAATGGTCAGTTTTGTATTTTTTGGATACAGTATAACCCGTTTAATTACCCCACGCTTAAATACCTTTCACGCTTATTTACCTCGAATTCAAAATCCCCGCTTTTTTTGCTCACTTTATCTAACAAACCCCTCGGTTAATTAACTTTCGCTTAATTACCCAATTTGGGTAATTACCTCAAATATTTTATATAGAAAATAAAATTTCCATTAAATTTCTTTGGTTTAATTACCCAAAGTACTATGGGCTCACGACATGCGCCTGAATAATGCTATAATTTCTAGAAAATTGGCAATGAATAAAGCAAAGGAATTTCCTAAAAAAAAAATAATTTAGATTTTGAAACGAACAGTGGTTGGCTGTGGAGTTGGCATATGAGAGAAAACATAAAATTCACAAAGATACATGGAGAAAGTAATGAAAATGATCGTGAATGTGCTCGAAATTTTCTGAAAAGTAGTCTTGAAAATATATTTAATGCTGATGAGAGTGGCCTTTTTTTATAAAGTTGTGCCAAGTACAACATTAGCTCGAAAAGCGGACTCAGTCACAGGCAATAAATCTCAAAAAGAACGTCTAACATTATTATTTTTGTGGGAACATACCAAAAAATGTTTACAATTTACTTATTTATGTGATACATATGAATTATTTTTATTTAATAAAATGTTTGTTATTTTAATAACCCTGTTTTGAAATTGTTCGGATAATTGCCTATTTGATGTATTTAAAAGAATTCGTCTAATTGCCTCTTATGAGGTAATTAAACGTAAATGCTTTGCTCACATAATTACCCAAAAATCTTGTAAATTTTGAAGAGATAATTAACCGAGGATTACTGTTTATATTATTATGGAGGCCTCAAGTCTCCTTTAGCAGCAAAAATTACATTTAACTATATTCTAAGTAATGTAGGATTTTTTTAGGATTTTCATATTTTTTTCTTATCAGTTGCAGCATTTGAAATGAGAGAAATGGTTTCTATTGTTAAAAAATAGTGAGTAAAAATTTTAAAATAAAATTATGTACAGTGAGCAACAAAAGTTATGGTATCCCGATCAGTATTTATTTTTATCAAATCAAAAAAAATATTTCACTTTTTTAACTAAACAATAAATAAAACAAAACAAGTAAGAAAATTATAGTCGGTCTAGACCGACTATACGATACCCTATACCATGCGTTTAGAGACCCTATCTCTCAGGCCCAACTAACTGGATATAGAAAATAAGCATAAACCAAATTTGAGTGGGATTTTTATTAATTTTTTCGGCTGCAGATATGAAAAAGTTCATATCGGATGCTATATCTATATGGGGACTAGGCCCACAAATGGACCGATCCTGACCATGTTTGGTAAAATCTCTTGTATTTTGCAAAAATATACACAAACAAAATTTGAGAAGAATCAGTGCAATATTTTTGTTTTTTGATAGATTTAAGTGAAGATCGGGAAGCAGCTCTATATGGGGCCTATGACTTAGAGTTGTCCAATAGGGTACATTTTTGGACTACTGATTAATGGATGTAATATATATATATACAAACCCAATTTGACTAAAATTTGTATGATAATTTGGATCTTATAGCAATATATGTTGATTTCATAGGGGTCATTTGTATGGGGGCTAGGTCTGAACATGGACCGATTCTCATCAATTTCAATATCCCATGGCCGGTAAAAGATTAAATACCAAATTTCATCAAAATATATTCATATTTGCGACCTGCAGTTTGATTACAAGCCATACATGGACACACAGACGGACGGACGGACATCGTTAAGTCGAATCAGATAGTGATTCTGATTCGATCGGTATAATAAAAGATGGGTGTAGGTCAAATATTTTTGGTTGTTACAAACAGCAGCACAAAGTCATTATACCCAAACCACTAGTGGTATAGGGTATAAAAATAGTGATCATGGTAACTTCATATTTTTGCACAGCAAAAGTCATGCTAAAAAACTGAATTGCTTTCCCCAATACTTAGTAAGATGTCCCTTTAATCGTAGCACTTAATTCCACCATGTCGGTATTGACTTCACAAGCCTTTCTTGTGTAGTCTTCGGATATTGGACCCCAATCGGACAAAACTATTTCCTTTAGCTTAGCTTTATTATACATATCATAAATTATGTGATCCCGCAAGTGCTCAAAGAGTTTCAAATAGGGACTTGGAGAAGGTGTTTTTGTATATGTGGTGTGTCATACGCGATCCACATCCTCTTTCGAATATTGATTCAGATTCAGATTTTCTTTCAAAATGTTCATGTAAACTGTTTTGTCCATCGTCTCCTCAATGAACACTAAATTGTCAACAGCTGGTGATGATATCCTGCCCCATACCATTACACCATTACCTCCCCTCCATACTTCACTGTATTTCTTTGGATTTATCTCGCTACACTTTTCTGCCAAACCAATCCAAAATGTTAATTGATTCGTCCGAGAAAATTACTTCATATGCTTCATTTTTGTTTGAAGTAGCGAAGTCTATACGCTTTTTTATACCCTATACCACTATGTGGTTTGGGTATAATGACTTTGTGCTGCTGTTTGTAACAACCAAAAATATTTGACCTAGACCCATCTTTAATTATACCGATCGAATCAGAATCACTTTCTGAGTTGATTTAACAATGTCCGTCCGTCCGTCCGTCCGTCCGTCCGTCCGTCTGTGTGTCCATGTAAACCTTGTAATCAAACTGCAGGTCGCAACTATGAATATATTTTGATGAAATTTGGCATATAAGCTTTTATCGGCCATGGGATGAACGCTATTGAAATTGGTGAGAATCAGTCCATGTTCAGACCTAGCCCCCATACAAATTACCCCTATGAAATCGACATAAATTGCCATAAGATCCAAATTGTCATATAGATCTTACTCAAATTGGGTTTGTATGCGTTCATTACATCCATCCATGAGTAGTCCAAAAATGATCCCTTTGACCCCATATAGAGCAGCTTCCCGATCTTCATTTAAATCTATTAAAAAACAAAAATATTGCACTGATTCTTCTCAAATTTTGTTTGTATATATTTTTGGAAAATACAAGAGACTTTACCAAACATGATCAGGATCGGTCCATTTTTAGACCTAGTCCCCATATGGATATAGCGTCCGATATAAACTTTTTCATATCTGCAGCCAAAAAAATTAAGAAAAATCCCACTCAAATTTGGTTTTTGCTTATTTTGTATGTCCAGTAAGTTGGGCCTAAGAGATAGGGTTTCTAAACGCATGGTATAGGGTATCGTATAGTCGGTCTAGACCGACTATAATATGCTTACTTGTTTTTTGTTTCGCTAACGTGTGGCTTCTTGCGTGCAGTGCGAGCATCGTGCCCGGCCCTCTTAATGCATCTACGTACCGTGTTTCTCCAATGATTCCTTTAACACTGCAGCGACGTTAGGTGAATGGGTCTTACTTAATAATGGCTCCAATTTTCCGTTCATCTCTATTATTGACCTTTGGTGGTTGGCCTGTTCACGGCTTATTTTCAGTTATTTTTCCTTTTTGGACTATCGATTATTTTTCGTGCTTCTATTGATAGCTCCTTTCTATACATTTAAAAAATACTTGACCTGCCTTCTTGCAATAAACATATGCTTCTTTGAAATTTTAAAAGCCCATTACATTTTTAAAAGTTTAAGGGACGCCAACAGCCTTGCACTACAATTTGCCGGGTAAATCAAATAGAAGACCGTTTATGATTCTGGGTACCATACTATTTGTCGTGCAGAAATTTAATGGTACCATGATGTCTAATTTTTTATACCCTATACCACTATGTGGTCAGAGTATAATGAGTTTGTGCTGATGTTTGTAACTACCAAAAATATTTGACCTAGACCCTTTTATTATACCGATCGATTCAGAATTACTTTCTGAGTCGAATAAGCGATGTCCATCCGTCCGTCCGACTGTGTGTCCATGTAAAGCTTGTAATCAAACTACAGGTCGCATATGTATATGAATATATTTTGATGAAATTTAGTATATGTATAAGCTTCTAATATCCCAATTATCATATAGAATCCGGTAAAATTGGGTTTGTGTATGTTTATTACAACCATTTATCAGTAGTCTGAAAATAAACCCTATAGGACAATTCTTCGTCATAGCTCCGAAGGCAAAAACATTAATAACAATGCCACTCAAATTTGGTTTATGCTTATTTTCTATATACATATGTATGTATATGTATGTAATTAGTTGGACATAAGAGATAGGGTCTCTTAAAGCACGGTCTAGACCGACTATAATTTTCTTACTTGTTTCTTTATTGTTTTGTTAAAAATGTGATATATTTTCTGATTTGTTGTAGTATACGAGGGAATACACAAAATCGAAAACAAATGTTACATTTGTTGTTACGAAAATTTTTGGTGAAAAAATTACGGTCATATGGTTTTCATCAAATGCCAAAGACGAATATTTTTTTACACAATATACATATTTTCTTCTACATCTAAAATTATTATGAAAGATTTATTTTCAATACATTTTTAAAAATTTTAGTGAAGTTTGTGTAGCCCAGGTGCGGTTTATGATACAAAAACAACAAAACTTACAAAGCGCAACATACACACACACATAAATACACATGTAGGAATAAATAAGAAAGTACAGTGTTTTTAATTTAAAAATGCAAAATATTCGTACTCCAGGAAACGCAAAATAAATACTGGATAAAAACAACTCATTGAAAAAAAAAAACAAAGAAATGCATTATTTCGCATTATGTTTTTATGTTGCTTTTGTTGTGTGTCTCACATTGCTTATTATGTATTGCGCAATAATTTTTTTTCAAGGGCAACACAAGGTTACCACATATTTACAGCAGGAGAACCAAACGAATAAAGGCGTAAAGGAATATGAGCAAAAATAAATAAGAAATTCTAATGGCAACAAAACAAATAAAAAAAAAGAAAAAAAAACAAACAAGTTAGAGAATACTATACATTTGAATGGAACGAATTTAGAATACCCTTTGGTGTTAACTCAGTATGGGGTTGGAATTTATATATTAAAATAAAAGGACTATTCAATTAAGTGACCTAATTCCAAGACATTTATGTTTTTATTTTTTTTTGTAAGAATCAATGTTACAAACTAAGTGTTCCCTTTATCCCATGCTGTAGGGTATATAAATTTGCTTAAGTAATATTTTCTTGTATGGGAATTGGACATACTGTTTATAAACAATGTTTGAATTTGAGCGACAGCAGGTATCTCAGGGATAATAAATAATATTTTCAATTTAGTACCAACCAGTTAAAATGTGTCTTTTTCACCATCCCTGGTATCATTTATTTTTATACCCTATACCACTCTGTCGTCAGGGTATAATGACTTTGTGCTGATGTTTGTAACTACCAAAAATATTTGACCCAGACCAACCTTTTATTATACTGATCGACTCAGAATCACTTTATGAGTCGATTTAGCGATGTCTATCCGTCCGTCGTGTCCATCGTGTGTCCATGTGAACCTTGTAATCAAACTACAGGTCGCAAATGTGAACATACATATTTTGATGAAATTTGGTAGTATGAACGCTATTGGAATTGGCGAAAATCGGTACATGTTCAGACATAGTCCTCATACAAATGACACCTATGAAATCGACTTCAATTGCCATATGATCCAAATTATCATATAGGTCCCGGTCAAATTGGGTTTGTGTGTGTTTATTACACCCATTAATCAGTAGTCCCAAAATAAACCCTATAGGACAATTATTAGTCATAGCCCCCATATAAAGCTGCTTCCCGATATTCACTTAAATCTATTAAAAAAACAAAAATATTGCACACATTTTTCTAAAATTTTGTTTGTATACTTATGTTTTTGCAAAAAATATTTTGCAAAAAATAAGTGACCTTACCAAATATGGTCAGGATCGGTCTATTTTGCGACCTAGTCCCATATAAATATAGCATCCGATATGAACTTTTTCATATTCAAAGAAAAACAAATTAATAACAATGTCACTCAAATTTGGTTTACGTATATTTTCAATATCCAATAAGAGATAGGGTCTCTAAACGCATGGTACAGGGTATCGTATAGTCGGTTTATACCGACTATAATTTTCTTGTTTATTTTTTATTTTGTCAATAGTATTTTTATACGAAAACATCTTTTACACTCTTTCTCTGAGATAAATGTGGAACAAATAAAGTAAAAATTCTGAAAAAATTGCTTTAACTTGAAATTCACAAATATTTCGTTTTGACTGACTAACGAAATGTGTATAAAATAAAACAGGAATATACTCATACGTATGTAAGTAAATACATATACTTATGTAATTATGTACATACATACATATCTATACACTTATATAAAAGCGAAAGTATGTACATTGTACATTCAATATGTAAGTTTGTTTGTAGATTATACGAAGCTAAACCACTGGGCCGATCGTCGTGAAATTTTTACAGTATCTCACTGTGTATCTGGAAGGACCTATATGCCCTAAATTTTTTTGATATTTTTGGTGGGCATGGCACCCTCCGTACAAAGTAATTATTCAATATCATATATCTCGTGTACTATGACAGCGATAGCTTTTTAAATTTGTCTGACCTCATCTGTTATTAATGTGAGTAGTCGGACAAAAAATGGGCGGGATAGGATCGCCTTAACCGAAAATTGCGAAAAAAAAAACGCCAAAATCAAAAATCGGTAAAAAATAAAACAAGTAAGAGTGTTAAATTCGGCTGTGCCAAATTTTTGATATTCACCACTTAATATTGGTTACGGCTACCACTTTGAAACTGTTGCCGATACTGAAACATTAAATCCGAATACCACTTATGTAAATTTAAAATTAATTGGTTTTCTTGTTGGCCAATTTCTATTATAAAAAACAACGATCCTTAAAAAGAATTAATTACTATTTGAAAAATTTCATTATTTTTCTTACTAGAGTAGAAACCCCTAAGTACTTCATAGAAAACCAATGAAATTCATTATTTAATGCAGCCGGCATCATAATAATACCCAAAGTTTGATCCCTATAACCTATTTTGAGACCTTAGAAGTCATATGATAATTTAAAAAAATTCGAATGATTCTTGGCTACAAAAAAAAGAAATTTTAAAATAATTTTGTTTAGTACAAAAGAAAAAACAAAAATAATACAAATATGTAGGTAAGAAACTAAAAAATGAAACTAAAATTTTTAATTTTTAGGTTTTAATATTTAATTCTTAATTTAAAATTTTAATTCTTAATTTTTATTTTTTAATTTTTAATATTTAATTTTTAAATTTAAATTTTTGATTCTTAATTTTTGATCTTTAATTTTAATTTTAAATTTTAAATTTTTGATTTATAATTTCTAGTTTTTAAGTTTTAATTTTTAATTTTTCAATTTTCATTTCCCATTTTTCAATTTTCATTTTTAATTTTTCGTTTTTCATTTTTCATTTTTAATTTTTAATTTTTAATTTTTAATTTTTAATTTTTAATTTTTAATTTTTAATTTTTAATTTTTAATTTTTAATTTTTAATTTTTAATTTTTAATTTTTAATTTTTAATTTTTAATTTTTAATTTTTAATTTTTAATTTTTAATTTTTAATTTTTAATTTTTAATTTTTAATTTTTAATTTTTAATTTTTAATTTTTAATTTTTAATTTTTAATTTTTAATTTTTAATTTTTAATTTTTAATTTTTAATTTTTAATTTTTAATTTTTAATTTTTAATTTTTAATTTTTAATTTTTAATTTTTAATTTTTAATTTTTAATTTTTAATTTTTAATTTTTAATTTTTAATTTTTAATTTTTAATTTTTAATTTTTAATTTTTAATTTTTAATTTTTAATTTTTAATTTTTAATTTTTAATTTTTAATTTTTAATTTTTAATTTTTAATTTTTAATTTTTAATTTTTAATTTTTAATTTTTAATTTTTAATTTTTAATTTTTAATTTTTAATTTTTAATTTTTAATTTTTAATTTTTAATTTTTAATTTTTAATTTTTAATTTTTAATTTTTAATTTTTAATTTTTAATTTTTAATTTTTAATTTTTAATTTTTAATTTTTAATTTTTAATTTTAAATTTTAAATTTTTAATTTTTAATTTTTAATTTTTAATTTTTAATTTTTAATTTTTAATTTTTAATTTTTAATTTTTAATTTTTAATTTTTAATTTTTAATTTTTAATTTTTAATTTTTAATTTTTAATTTTTAATTTTTAATTTTCAATTTTTAATTTTTAATTTTTAATTTTTAATTTTTAATTTTTAATTCTTAATTTTTAATTTTTAATATTTAATTTTTATTTTTTTATTTTTATTAACTTCGTGTATTAATATACGCACAGACGGACAGATGGTCATCGGTAAATCAACTTCTCTTGTTGTAATGATCAAGAAAATATATGGTTTTGGGGTGTCCGGAATTTATTTCGATACGTTACAAAGGCTGAATAATATTCAAAATTCAATACCAATCGTTAAGTGATACTGCATTTAATTTAGAAAATCCATGTTTTTCATGAGCAGTTATACACATAATTTGATAATTTGTGCACCGAATGAAAAAATAAAAAATATTGAATAATCACCAGAGAGCGGAAAATCATGCAAATGCATGGTTTTTGTCGTTAGTCTAAGAACAGTAAACAAAATATCTTTGCGAATCAAAGAATTTGCGTTAAAATGGCATCGATTCGTTAGTGCATATTTTCGCATATTTTTCTAAAAATTAAATTTTTGCATATTTTCCTATAAATGCATATTTTTGTGCCATATTTCCCATTATTTTGTGTAAAATTCAAGTTTTGCCATATCTTTTTCTATTATTTCATTTAAATGTATTTTTTACGTTTTTACATAGTTGCATATTTTTTTAGAACGCCTAAAACTACGTTAACGTTTATTACAATTTAATTTTCAACATGGTTGTAGTAATAGTGACAATTTATATCAACCATCATAAAATTGGAATAAATGTAGTCCGACTTACAACAACTGTGAAGAAGAACAGATACGAAAATAAATATTTTTGACGTTTCGTTTGTCGCTTTTTTATAAAAACAAAATAAAGTCAAAAATAACGGTCACATAATTTATCCAAAGTTTTTCCATTCCAAACTAAATTTTATATTGTTTATTAAATCATACAATATACAACTAAGTGTTAGCATTGTTTACGTGTTTACTATTTTTTTATAAGTATTATGTTGGTATTGAAATATGTAAATATATTTTTTAATTCAGTGAATATTTGTATAGGAAAAATGCCAAAAATCAAGTCATCGACCTAAAGTTTATTAAAAAAGTACGTGGCGGAAAACGAAATACTATTCTGTAAAACATGCGATAAATCAATAAATTAATAGCCAAAAACACAGCCAAAAAATCGAAAAAGCTTCGCAGGGTCTAACCAGTCATTTGGACATAAAACAAGTCAGTTTAATATGGACTTATGTGAGGCATTTGCCTCTGCCGATATCCCCTTAGATAAATTAAACAACATACAATTAACTAATTTTTAAAAAAAAAGTATACCAACGAGACCATTCCATCTGCAAGTACTATTAGAAAAACATATGTTAACAGAATATATAATAAAACACTTAGTGAAGTAATTGAATCGAATCGATGAGACTACAGACATTGAAGGCCGGTTTGTTACTAACATAATCGTTGGTATTTTAGATGCAGATGACGAGAAAGGCAAACAAAAATTCTTACTTAACGTAGTAGAATTAGTTAAACCAAATCACGCTACAATTACTCGAGCCTTTAACGACTCAATTCCATTATTAAGCGATAACTTTAACAAAAATTAAATACTTTTGTATGTGACTGATGCTGCTCCGTATATGGTGAAATCTGCAAGTTTTTTGCCTTAAAATGATTCACGTCACTTGTTTGGCCCATGCCATGCACCGCGTTGCAGAGGAAATCAGAAATCAATTTGAAAACATAGACCTTTTGACTTCATATGGAAAAAAAAAATATTTCTCAAAGCACCATCACGAGTTGCTATATAAAAGAAATGTATCCAGAACTTAATCCTCCAACTCAACCTGTAATAACCAGATGGGGAACATGGATAGAGGCAGTCGTATACTACGCCAACAACTTTGATCAATTCAAGGATGTTGTGGGAACTTTAAACGAAGAAGATGCACTAACCATAAAGAAAATAAAAAGATTTTAGATTTGCAGTCCATTAAAGATCAGTTCGTATTTGTTAGTTCTAATTATTCATTCCTTGTTAACACAATTAGTAAACTGCAAGAATATAATTCTTTATCAAGCCAAGTAAAACTAATTGACGAAGCTATTAACAAAATTAATGCGGTGGGAGGCGTAGTTGCTGAAACAGTTCGGCGCAAATTAGATAAGGTCATCAACAAAATTATGGATTTAATACTTTCAAACAAATTTCTTTTATTTTTTCTTTAAGCCATTTTGATGAAAAGATAAAAATGCACCAATCACATCCGTGGATGTTGAGCGGTTTTTTTCGATGTTTAAAAACTTTTTAAGAACAAATAGGTTGAATTTTACTTTTGCGCTTTCGAAAATGATATATTATGTAATTTAAAGAAAATTCAATTCAATTCAATACAAGGTAAAAAAAAAAATAAAAAATATATTTCTGGAAGTTGCATATACGTTACTTTTTTCAAAAAAAAAAAAAAAAAATTCACCTGCGGAAAAATCAAAATTTTTATAAGTTTGTTTTTAAATTTATTTTTGGTATAGAACTGCTTAATATCTCTTAATAATCAATTTTTTTTTTACTAAAAGCAACATTAAATTAAGAAAAAAAAGTACATTAGTACGATTTTACTTCTCTTACAGCCTTTATAGCAGCCATTATCCTTGATGGCAAGGAATCAACAAGGACTTTCATGGTTTCTTCGTTAATAACGCTGTACCATACGCATTGTCAGCCTGAAATCAATTTTTTTTTTGTTTTCGGGTTTTTGATCAGTAGCTTTGCGTTTTATTACGTACAATAAGTGAAGTGGTGCGGTTTTCATGAATGAATGAGTCTGAATTTAAATTTGATTTAAATAAAAGTGCATCTTTTTTTAATTTTTAGTGCATATTTTAAGGTTTTTAGCGCATACTTTAGGCGCCTAAAACACACTTTTTAGTGCATGAAGTTCCTATCTCTGATAATCAGCGAGCATTGAAATAAAAACAAAATATAAAATAAATAAAATAACTTCAACTTCAGAGGAAAAATTGATTATGAAAAGATACATGTCAATAAACTTCGGTAATCAAAGCACGATAAGGCTTACTTACTAGTATACTTAAGATTTAAAAAACTTGTTGGCAGAATGGTATTGTTTTTATTTTGCAGCGGAAACTTACATCGCCAACATAGAGAGGCTGAACATTAGAAAATTATTTTAAAAACAATTTCTTTATATTGTCAGTTACGAATTTAATACAAAAGCAATTTTAGTTAAAGTGCACATTCTTAGTGTGTTTACATACTAAAGATAAAGCAAAGATAATTAAAAAAACGTTCTTTAGATTTCCGGACTTTTCGCGGACATAACTCGATATAATTGATTTACACTGGTGCCAAGAAAAAACGTCAATGTTTTTTTTTTCAATTTGGAAACTATAATAATAAATTAAGGAATGTAGTTATCATATTTTATAAAAAAAAAAACTATGGAATAGACGGATATTTACATACCTATTTATAAAAGAGATAATACATATATTTGTAAACACATGTAAATACACTGGCGACACACATTGGGTTCAAATGGTCCCAAGGTGGCGATTAATTGAAATTTATAAATCAAATTTTGTAATTAAATAAGGTATCGGGTAAAAGTAGATAAAATTCTGCATCACCAGTTGTCAAAATCATTCAACTAGGTTGTATGCTTTTTTGCACTGAGCTGTCAAAGTTAGCAAATTATTGCTGTTTTAGTGAAAAGTGGAAAAATTGAAATTATTACGATTCAAGTTCTTATTTTTTTCATTAAATCTTTCAAAGGTAAAACTTTTATGATGGAATTTTCAATATAAGGTATTTATAAATATTGCGTGTAAATATTTTTCATATTTTTTTTAAAAAAAGGTTCAAAATTGGGTAATTTTCCACTTTTAATGGGCCACAATTTAATAAATTAGTTAGAGTTGCAACTAGTTTCGTAGATTTTAAAGAAGTATAGGATTTCAGTTTGTATTTACAAGGAAAAAAAGTTGAGACAATGCGTAGCAATTTTTTTTATTTGCGTTTTTGTATAAAAAGTCCGGTTGCCATTTATTGTGTTTTTTGTTTTTACGGACCAAATTCTACACAGAAGTGGGGCCACAAGTAAGATGTTCAACTCAGTTGACACCATAATTGCGAGAGAAGTAAAAACACGTTCTTTGGAGTTTAGGATTGTCTATAATTCATGGCTGGATTCGATTTTTTGAATACCTTCTTCACATATCGTATAAAATTGCTATTAAAAAATGGCAAAAAGAACAGATGAAGACATAAAAAAATTGTTGCTGAGACAAAATTATGTATCCAAAAAGAGTTTCGAGAAATAACTGGTTTGATTGTAGATTAGCCAAAACCAGGATTTGTTAATTCTAATGGCGGGAATACCGCTAGACGCTTTTTTCCAGAATGCGGAAATTTCTGCTTATATTACGAAACTGTACTTAACTCTGAAAAAAATGCATATAATACTGATTGTTGTTTCTTGTGCTCATGAGATTAATTTGGAAAATATTCGTACATTTGCTCACAACACAGCTAAATACTTCGTTGAAAAAGATCAGCACGCACTTTTACCAATTGGAGAATTGTCGAAAGAAGCTCAAGAAGCAAGAAACAAAAATTTTAAAAATTATACAGAGAATTTTGCTCGTAAATGCAGCCAGGAAAAGTCCAATGCAAATATTTTCAATAGGTTTTTTTTATAAGATCTGAAAATTTTTCCCAAAATACAAAAAAGCGCCTAACAGCTTAAAAATTTTTTTTGTCCACTTTCCTTTAAAAATGCTGGTTTTTATGTATTTATGAATATCCATCAATAAAATATAACAATATTTTAAAATTACGGCTTCCCTGAATTAATCGCCACTTTGGGTACCATCGAACCGACTGTGCGACATTTTAAATAGCACGTTTATGAACGAACATTACATTAAGCAAAAATTTGTTATTTTGATTTTATCATATAATTTTTTTTACAGTTATTTTTTTTCTTTGAAGAGTTGTTTTTATTTTTACATAGTTTTAAATAGAAACAAGAGAGCTTCTATTTTAAAAAAGTGTTAAAGTTAGATCAATTGTACTAATAAAGCGGACGTTTAAAATAGCATATCGCACCTGTACCTCTAAAGTGAGTCGACTCACAATTTACAAATTTTCAGTAGAGGCAAAAAACGGTTTTTTTTAATATTTACTGTAAAATTTTAAAAACAGTTGTTTCATTGTAAAGAATTGCGAATAATAAGTATACAACAGTAGTTGTTTTTGCGATTTTTCAGTGATCATCAAAAATAACAAGTTTTTTGTTGGCAACTCAAAATATATCTTTTTAGTGGATTCTAAAGAAGCTACTCTTATAACACAAAGAGCGTTACAATTGCATTTTTTTGCGAAAGACTAGAAAAATCGATGTAAGATTTTTACAGTGGATAGATATGACCACTGTGTATCGTTTTCTTGCAAAAATTGAAAATTGAAAAATTTTGAGTCGACTCACTTTACAGGTACAGGTGCGATATGTTGAAAAAAAAATAATTTTTGGTAAGATTTTTTGTTTAATAATATAAGCCATAAAAACAAAGTTTTTATTAAAACCCTTTCTTTCCTTATGCATATGAGTTTTGAATCTCTCCGTGACTGTGCGTGACTTTGCGTGACTATTTTAAAATAAATTTTTGATCACAACAAGTCTATCGACAAAGTTTCATATCGATCGGATGAGGGGAACTGGAGTTTAAATCACTCCGTGACTGTGCGTGACTGTGTGTGACTATCTTAAAATTAATCTTTGGCCACAACAAGTCTATGGACAAAGTTTCAGGTCGATCGATGAAGGGAAGTGAGGTTTTAATCTCTCCGTGACTGTGCGTGACTATGCGTTACTATGCGTGACTGTGCGTGACTATGTCAAAGTTAATCTTTTTGCACAGCAAGTCTATCGACCAAGTTCCAGATCGATCGGATAAGGCAAAATAAGTTTTAAATCACTCCGTGACTGTGCGTGACTATGCGTGACTGTGCGTGACAACGTCGAAGTTAATCTTTCTTTACAGCAACTCTATCGACCAAGTTTCAGATTGATTGGATGAGGGGAAATCCGTTTTAAATCTCTCCGTGACTGTGCGGGACCATGCATAACAAGACTATGGGCCAAGTTTCATACCAATTGGATAGGGGGAAATGGGGTTGACCCACGACAGACAGACAGACAGACAGACAGAGAGTAAGAGTTAAAAGAAAGAGTTTAAAAAGGTAAAAAAAAATTAATTAAGAAGTCAATAAAAAAAATTTGTATATTTTGTTTTCAAGGATGAAACGGACAAAGAACCCAGTCATGAAATTCGAAGATTTGTCCTTTGATATCTCTAAGACAAGCTGACGTACACCGAAATAGCCCACAAAATGAAATGTTCTAGAAAAAAGTGTATAATAACACTATGAAAAAATACCATAGACAAAATTAAAGGCGTAGATAGACGACCGAGAGAACCGACCATGCAATAGTCGGATGCTTTTTTGACTGCACCCAGAATTAGGGAACAAATTCAGGAAAAAGTTGACATTAATTTATCCACGAGCACAATTAAGAAGAGACTGCGAGAAAAAATTTGTTTGGGCGCATTTCCAAAAAAAAATCCCTCACATTTCTAAAAAAAAAACAACGAAACGTTTACAAAAATTGAAAAAAAAACGTGAAAATTGACGGAACAATATTCTTTTTATTGACGAATCAAAGTTCAATCGCTTGGGATCAGATCGAAAAAAGTATGTGAGACGTAATTCAAACACAAAATTTGATCCTATACACACATTAATACGGTGAAATGATATGTATTAGTCTGGAGAAACTTCTCCTGATGTGGAGTGGGTCCAATTACGAGTATAGAGTATACAATTGGGTAAGTTGTTCCGAAAAAAAAAAAAAAATAAAAGTCTGAGAGGATTTGAAACATTTTAGTTCCATTTGATAAATAAGTCGTCGTATCGTGGTAAACAAATATATAAAAGGGTCTTAAAAAATAGTAAAAAGAAAATATAACAAAGTGTGTTAATATCATTTTTTTTATAAATACTTGTTGGCAAATCTTATTTTATATGCAAAATGGCTTTTCAATTTTTAAAGTTTTAAACACCAGATATCTTATCAATTAAATCTTCTTCCAAATAATTATAAAACCTGTGGGCGCAGAGAACATAAAATGTCCGAAAAGCAATATTAAAAATTTATCAAAATCAAGGGACTTTTTTCTCTATGAAAATATCAAATATACATTATGAAAAATTTATTTGAAACATATGTGGTATGACCAATATTTTAACATTTCCTTAGTAGAAATGTTTGAATAATTTAATATTATTTTATGGTATTATAAAATACTTAAGATTTACACTACCATTATTCTCCATGAGAGATGCCTACTGGTTCGATCACACCCATTCTTATTTCGGCTACTAATATTAATAATTTATGAATTCGTACAATTTCAAAGCTCTTGCTATCATGGTGCTCTTGATAAGTTACTTCGTATAAGAGCTACCAAGCCTGCTGATCCGATACCGCCCATTTTTATTACGACTATTCAAACTAATAACCTACACACTGAATTTGTTGACAAACAAGTTTTCATAGTCCCATGTACTATCAGTAGTAAAAGCAATTGACATTATAAATAAATTCGATTGTATGAAATGTTATATTCAGTTGATACAATGGAATTCTTAATTTTAATTGATTGTTTAATTTTAAATCCATTAATCTGGATTTTTTCATGTAATGTATGCATTTCTAACGGGTTCGTAGGGCAAGGAATTAAAATACGTATGGAAAAGTAATTAATAATTAATGGAAAAGTAATTAATAATTAAAAACCCTCTTAGAAATGCATCCAATAAATCAAAAATACGATATGTATCCGGGTATGAATAACCAAAAAAATTGTTTTCTATAATGGTTATTCTTAACCAAAAAATTTTTTGGTTGCTATAATGGTTATTCATAACCAAAAAAAAATATTTCGCTCTTCAATTGGTTAAAATAACCAAAATACAATATAACTTGCGATAGTTATTAATTATAACCATTATTTGAATTCATCAATGTTAATGGTTAAATTAGACTTTTTCGCCATTTCTCTTATAACTGTTACGTCCCTGGATGTAAGTATTTATTAATTGCAATATGGTAATCGAAAATGAAGCACCTTTACATCTACTGAGACTGCGTTCTGGGCACTTCTACATATATGTACATATACCTTTAACGCAGGGATTAATAGTACTTCCTTGAATGGCGGATTGGTTTTCTAATTGTAACCATAAATAGAAAAAAAAAAAAAAAACTCAAGCCATGGGCTCTGGATACATCTTCAAGTTCAGTAATAACGGGTATTTCTTGCACACCCTTCGATCATACATTTTTTTTAAATAATTTGGCACTTATTTAAAATTATAAAATTAAATTACCACAATATATTTATTTGTTTTTATTTTATTTTAAATCCACAATTCGGTCTGGCTACTCATAATTTTATTTTTTTTTAGTATTTACAACAGAAATTGTTTCATAGACTTTCCTTTCGGTTAGAAATACCAAAAGAAGTTAAAAATATGTACTTCTTTCGTTACAACCGAAAAACAATTCTTAATACAAATTTTATATGTAGTTCTCTAACCAATTATTTGTTACAATAACTGTTAAAACTTTTTCGGTTGAAAAAATGTTGTTATTATAGAATTAGAAGTTGCAGTCGTCACAATTTAGGATTGAGGCATGTTATTCTTGATTTTATTGGATTGCCTCAATTAAAACTTGATTTTAAATTTGCATAAAAGCATATATTGGTAAACAAAACTAATTTTATTGTTGTAGATATCTTAATTTCAAATTATTTATGTTAAGATGATTGTTTTAGGAGAATATCTATTTTATTTTAAAATATTAAAGAATTACAATAAAAATTATTATTACTTCAAAAAATTTTTATAGTTGTAACCAAATTCCAACAAATCTTTTTTCTGTGTGTATGGAATCCTACAAAGTTTCGTTCTTCTGGTTTTTAAACTACTGATTAAAAAATCACGCCTTCATTATATAATATTGTGGGAAAATGAAAAAGTAACATTTCAATTTAAACTTCGCTGGCTTTTCTGATTTGTAGTACTCTTATAACAAATTTCATGCCAATATTTTTATTGGTTCGATAGTGACGATCGTTTTTGTAAACAACTAAAAATTAATATAGCGATTTAAACAAAGTTCCATTAAATTTTATTTCCGAAATGTTGCAGAAGGCCTTCGGTGATCAGACCATGTCGAAAAAAACAATTTACAAGTATTGAAGACTAATAAAAAACAAGAGTGTTAAATTCGGCTCGGCCTTTATCTTACACTCAATATTATAACCAATGTTGGTTACGATTATCATTTTAATACAGTTGTCTATAACTTACTTTTAAATTCTAATATCCTTTTAAGTTAACTGATTTTCTTTTTTAACCAGTATTTTTATATTAAAGAAATATTTAACGTAATAATAAAATAAAAATAAAATATAAATACTTTTTCTAACTCAGCCGACGTTAGAATACTCAATCTCAAAATAAGTAAGTCATACTTTGCAGACTCAAAAATATACACTACACGTACTAATAGTTTTTTAAAAGTAAAAAGATTTGTAATAAATAAAAATTCATTTTTACATGCCGATATGAATATACATTGTGGGCACTAACCAATTTTAAGCACTTAAATGAACATTTTATCACATTTTTCGTAAAAAAAATCAAATTGTACTAGAAATAAGTAGGTATCAAAACAATTAAAGGAACATAGTGATGTACACGAAATTGAAACAAACCGTGTGTTCGATTATTTTCAAAATTAAATATTACAAAATGTGTATATCAATATATTGTACTTCCTAGGCTTTATGATGTTAATACATATCGCACCTGTACCTCTAAAGTGAGTCAACTCAAAATTTTTCAATTTTCACTTTTTGAAAGAAAACGATACGCAGTGGTCATATCTATCCACTGCAAAAACCTTACATCGATTTTTCTAGTCTTTCGCAAAAAAATACAGTTGTAACCCTCTTTGTGTTATAAGAGTAGGTTCTTCAGAATCCACTAAAAAGATATATTTTGAGTTGCACACAAAAATTGTTATTTTTGATGATCACTGAAAAAATCGCAAAAACAACTACTGTTGTATACTCATTATTCGCAATTCTTTACAATGAAACAACTATTTTTATTAAATTTTATAGTAAATATTTAAAAAAAAAAACCGTTTTTTGTCTCTACTGAAAATTTGTAAATTTTGAGTTGACTCACTTTAGAGGTACAGGTGCGACATATCTCTTTGTGAAAATTTACATTATGTTTAAAGCCATTTTCTTAAATAAAAAATAGAATCCAATTCACAAGTTATTTGTCAAATAATTGAATGTGTTACTTACAATATCAAGACATTAATAAAGCAAGGTTTGCAAGACCTATTGAATATTTTTTCAGGTCTACGGGAAAAAATTTGTTATTAACTTTTCTTAAGGAAACATTGACAAATATTAAAAAAAAACAACTAATTAATGAAGTTTTTATTCAACATTTCAAGTTGTAAATAAGAATAAAATTTTTAAGCTCGAGGTCAGATTTAGTAAAAATTATTTTTTATTTATCTTATATTTCATATTATTTGAATATCATCTTCAGGGATTATATTAAATTTTACATAAACAAGAACCTAAAGCTATTGTTGCTCTTCCTTCATAATCTATAATATTAATAGGCTAGGCGATTTCTTGTGACCGATGTTTTGTTCTACCATTTTATCCCGATTTTGACCAAACATATATTATTTGAAAGCTATTTCTTTTTAGCTGTTTTCCATATTTCCAGATTTTTAAATTTTTTCCTTTATTTTGAGTAAATTACATTTAAAGTTGCTAGTAACACATACATAAAATTATACATATGCTATGTGAGTGTTTTTAAATATGTTAATGGGGTTCTTAATGAGTTTGTTATCTTCATTCACAATAATAATAAACCAAAAAAGTGTTGGTTTGTGAATTGGCTAAGTTGAAAAATAAATTTGCCTAGAAATTGCACTCGAATTTCGAGCGCTGGAATCTGCTAGTTCTTATTAAAGAACAACCTTGAAACGTATTAATAGGACATAATTTAAAATGCTTAAACTGAGATTTTTCTATAAAACAAATCCTGCATTCATCAACACATGATAAATTGTATACAAAAAAATTATAAATAAGGAAAATTGGAAATATTTTCAAATGTAAAAACTTGTAATATTGATATTTTTTATTAGTTAAATTTACAAGAAAAACTGCTTTCAAAAAAATTATGAAAATATTATTTCATTTTATTATTTCAAAAATATTATACAATCTCTTAATTCAACAAAAAATGTTAGGTTCAGATAAAATTTCAAATTTTATAATAAAGAAACTTCCAATTTCTGCAATCGAATATTTAACAATTTTATTTAATAACTGTTTAAATAATTGTTATTTTCCGAAAATTTCTAAAATTTGCCCTCTTTTAAAAAAAGAAAATAATTTTTGTCTTAATAACTCGAGGCCAATTTCATTCTTTCAAATTTTGGCAAAATATTTGAACGTATTATTAGAGAAAAGATGGATATCTCTGTCAATCATGATTATATACCCTGTTATCAGGTTGTATTCAAAAGAAATCATTCTTCAATTGATGCTTTAGTTAAATTTCACAATGAAAGCCATATCCTTAGACATTGAAAAAGCTTTCGATAAAGCTTTTCATAAAGGGATTATTTATAAATTAATTCAAATTGGTTTTAATCCTTTTATTAATAAAATTTTAAGTAGCTTTTTTGAAAACAGGAAATTCTTTGTTACTCATTCAGATGTAAGCATAATTAACAGCGGCTTACCTCAAGGAGCAATTTTAGCTCCACTTTTATATAATATTATAATTTATGATTTTCCATACATATATAATGGTTCAAATAGTATTTTATAAGCTGCTGAGACACTTATTTATGCTAGTCACAAATCACCATTTATTGCTTTAGAATTAGTAAAAAAAAAACATCTTTCTATAATTGATGACTATATTACAAAAGTTGGGAAATTAAAATTAACCCTCTGAAGTCAGAAGCAATATGTTTTAGAAATGTTTCAGGCAAATGTCGATATTATGTTGTATATCAAAGTAAAAACTTAGTTTTATTATTTCAATGGTGTTAATATCCAGTTTAAAGACAAAATTAAATATCTTGGCATTACATTTAGCAAATTATTTAAATTCAATGATTAAAAGAAAGCAATTATTGTTAGTAAAAATTTGAGTAAAAAAAACTAAATTATTAATCTATAAAATAAGTATCCATCCGTTCATCAATTCTTTACGGTTTTCCTGTATGGTTCATTATTTCACCAACTTTGGCATATGAGTTAGAAGTTTTAGAAATAAGTATTTTACGGTTCTGTATTAATCGAAATTTTTAAACACATATATAACGATTTGCTAATCTTTATATACATAAAAATGCTGGCATTCAACCACTTTTAACATACGCATAATCATTAGTTAATTCTTATACCAAAGGAGCTTTTTTCCACGAAAACAATTTAATTTGTAACCAAAATTCTTCTTTCAATTGGTCAACATCATATCTTTCTCCTATCTGTATTCTCAATATAAATATATGTCTCAATTTAGACGACAGCTATTCAAATCCCATAATCTTACCTGAGTTTTATAAAAAAATCGACACCGCATACCCATAGGGGTTAATTTTAGTAATTTTTTTTATCATTATTATTATTATTATTATTATTATTATTATTTTTGTTCATTATTTCTTTTACTTTTTTTTTCAGTTCAAAGTACTAACCGAGACACACGTCTCAAGTTATCTAATATTTTGTCGGGAGCAAACACACCTACTCTCTTAACTCCAATGAAAATATAAAACACTATACTTCAGCAAGCAGCATCTCACATTCAATCTTATTAGAATTATACACTATAGTTCTAAAGTACTCTTTTTTTATTCCATTTGTTTATTATATTTCATTGAAATTTTTCCATTAAGACTCAATAAAAATTTGAATTTGAATTTCATTCATTTTGGAGATTTTTAGTCACACCACATGCAACGAAAAATGCATTTGCGACCCCATATATTCTTGGTCCTTATAAGAACTCAAGTCGATATAGCGATGTCCGTCTGTCCGAATGTCCGCCTGTCTGTTGAAATCACGCTCAGTCACAAAAAAGCTATTTGCTTGGGTAAAATTATGGAAATAATGTTTATTATTTGGAGCAGGTTGGTATTGAAAATGGGGTATATCAGGCATCATTGTGCCCAGATATGTCCAAAAAGATGAAGACATCTCTAAAAACGTAAAAAATTCAGTGTGTTTGTTGTTATAATTCAGTATTAAGTTTAACAAATTACCAAATTTTTGCTTTTTAAAAATGTTGTTCACATTTGTTGTAAATAGTGCAATAAGTCCAGATATTAATGTACTCCAAAACCGATGTGGAGGGTGCCAAAGATTCGGCACAGGCGAATTTAACTCTCTTACTTGTTTGTATTTATTTCGGGATATGTTTGCTGAATTTTCCAGTCCACGTATAGCAATTCCATCATATTTAACTATCGCTAACTATCCATATTTAACAAAAGTTGCATCGATATCAAATATTCCGCTTTTTGATACGGAACCTGTGTTTTAGTCTCTGATTCAGTTGAAATTTTCATACAATCCTGGTCCTGATGGTGTTTCTGCCTTCATTTTGAGAAATTGGGCTCAAATTGTAAGTGTGCCCATAACGTGTATTTTCAACAGTCTTTAACAAATTTATTATTTTCCTAGTTCTTGGGAAGAACCATTTATTATATCTTTGTCAGGTGGAAGGGCGAATGTACTTAACTATAGGGAAATGGCAATGCTAAGTGTTATTCCTAAGTTAATGGTGAAACTTGTTACTGATTATTTCTCATATCAACTAAAGTTGACTATGTCTTCATTTCAACAATGCTATTTGAAATCAAGGTCAACAGTGTCTAATCTTCTAGAATTTACGACTCATGTTTACAAAGGTTTTATCCGCGGGAAGCAGACGGATCTGGTATACGCTGATTTTAGTAAAGCTTTGGTGCCTATTATGAGCAACTTTCTATTTTCGATTGTGGTCGAATGAACTGATCGAACGAATTTTCATTTGGTATTATGGCGCACATTCGATAAAATAGAGCTATTGTGAGTTTCACTCAATTGGATTATTCACAATAGTACATATTTATCAGCTGGCACTATAAATAAACATTGTAAACAATTTATTAAAGAAAAAAATAATTAATTATTTATTAGCATGGAATTATGGTTCTATAATCGTCTAATGAAGATGTATGCTTCGTCATGATAGATGCTTTTGGAAATGGATTCCAATACATAAGACGTTTTAACAAGGGTACCATTTGTTAACATATTTATAAAAAATTTTCGACCACAAGGCATTTATGGAATTGCTGTCTACTACAGATGAACTGTTGCGGAAATGCACACAATACAGATCAATCTCATGATATTAAAATAATTTACAACTTATATTTTCAATAAGTTTTTCAAACTGCCATCCAGCATCGAAAGCATAATCGTGTTCGTTTGAAAATTCGTTGTACAACAAAATTTTCGATCGTGCTGCCAGCTCATAATACGAATTTGACATTCGACAGTCGATGTTCGATAGCCAGCGAAGATCGAAGATAGAATGCAACTCATAATAAGGGCCTTTGATAGGATGGACCACAATTTATTACTTCTCAAACTATGATTCATTGGCATACCTGAATCTATTATTTTGTGGATTAAATCGTATTTCACATTTACAACTCAAGAGTTATGTTTCGCAATATTGAATCTAAGATTGTAAGTGTTACTTCTTGCGTTCCTCAACGCAGTTATTTGGGCCCGCTATTGTTTTTGCTATTCTTAAATGATCTTCTGACTATAATTTCGAATTGTAACATACTTACGTATGCAGATGATGTTAAGTTATTTCACAGTTTCAATGACATTAATGGTCATATTACTCTTCAACGTGAGCTTGATTTATTAGTTAAATGGTGTAATGTGAACTAGATGGAACTGAATCTTAAGAAATATAAACATATATATGGAATTTTACAGAAGGGGAATAATTTCTAACGAATATTGCATTAATTGAATAGTATTGGAATCCGTTCAAACATTTCTGGATCTTGGTGTGCTAATGGATAGGGGGGAACTTGACTTCATTGGTTATATTAGCATGATTGTTAATAAGGCAAGATCTAAATAGTTTTATACGTCTCTTGTAAGACCTATTTTGAAATATGCATAAATAATATGGAATCCATATTATCGGATTTACACCAATGCAATTGAGTCTATGCAGAAAAAGTTTTTGCTATTCTGTCCACCATCATATACTAAGAGGCTACGGCTTATTACACTCCCAACTCTTGAGAGTAGGAGGACTACGCTGGTTGTTACCTTTGTATTCAACCTTGCTAATGGTGCTGTTGACTTAAGAGTTTTTTGTTTTTATCAAATTTGAATTTTAACGTACCTTATAGATTCACAAGACATTTCAAGCCGCTTCATTTGAACTATTTTAGAACTTATTATGCTAAATCTTATCCTTTCCGCATGATTATAATGTGCTACCTAATTTCGTTGATTTTAATTGTAATATATTGAAAGCATATAATAGAATACCTTAATTAACTTTTTTTTTGCTTATATATAAATTTATCTTATTATCAGCTGATGACTTAGTTCAGTAGCTGATTTACGACCACACTATTTACATGCCAGCTCTTGTTTCGAATCCGCCAGGATCCGGACCCTGATGTGTATGCAGTCTCCGTATTAAGGAGACGTGCCCTCTTGGTCGGCTGGGGTGGGTAAGTGAGTGGCGGGGACGTTCATTTCAAATAACGTTAAAAGAAGTGTGGCAATACCGGCAAAACCTAATAAGAGGATTGGAGTATAACGATACATATACACTCATGAAGCAAATGCAAAAACTGCAAAGACCACATAAACAATAATAATTACAGCAATCTCGTATAAAATATAATTTCTAGAATAACAATAATAACAAACATAACATAGAAAGTCATATTTTTTTCAATAGTTTTCTTACATTTTCATTGAAATCTCGGGACCACTGAACCGATTTTAATGATTTTAATAATAACCTGCTCGGGATGTAATTTAACAACCAAACTGATCTGACCTATTGAGGCTGTTAACGAGATTTACAGATGGTTATCGCTCTATCAACTCCGCTTGTAATAAGGATAATGAATATTTGTATATGTATATTTTATGAGGTCCACGTTTTTTCTAATTATTGCAAATGAAATGACAAATTTATATATACCCTCTGCACTGTGGTTTGGAGGTTATAAAAATGTCGCTTTTATATAATGTTTTTATAAATGTTATAAACAAGTATTTTTATTCTAATTTTCAAATATATCAAAAAGAAAATAAAATAGTAACACCGTTTTTAAGAAATCCGAAAAGGGCTATTATTTTGCACAGCACTGTATATAGATAGATTTACTACTCATTAGACTAAATAGCGCTTAAATATTTAGAAAATTCAGAAAGATTTTGTAGAAAAATACAGTACGACTGATTTATAAAATCATTAATTAATACTAGCAGATTCCAGCACTTGAAATTCGAGTGCAATTTCTAGGCAGCTTTATTTTTCAACGTAGCCAATTCACAAACCAACACTTTTATGGTTTATTATTATTGTGAATGAAGATAAACTCATTGACAAACACATTAACAAATTTAATAAAACACACATAGCATATGTATAATTATATGTATGTGTTAGTAGCAACTTTAAACGCAATTTACTCAAATCTGCAAAACGGCTAGAAAGAAATATCTTTCAAATAATATACGTTTGGTCAAAATCGGGATAAAACGGTAGAACAAAACATCAGTCACAAGAAATCGCCTAGCCTATTAATATTATAGATGTGTCTCCCAACGGTTTACAATGTAAATAAAATTACAATAAGAGAAAAAGATTTAAAATTAAGTAGAAAACAACAATTAGTTGTCGATTGCTAACAAAAAATTTTTATTGAATTTTTGTTTGTTTATATTGTAAACAAATAAATATAATTTATTTAAACACATCTAAATGCATAATTTAGCAAAGCAAAAATGTGTGGGTGTTTTTTGATTGAAGCTGATGGTTGCGACTGTTAGTGTTTATACCCTATAACACTCTGTGGTCAAGGTATATCTGAGCAAGATTCACCTTTTATTACACCGATCGACTCAGCATCATTTCCAATGTCGATGTCCGTCAGCCTGTTTTGCACATAAACTTATGTCGGCCACATCATGATCGGTATTGAAATTTTTGAAAATGGGTGCATGTTCAGACCGAGGCCCCATAAAATGATCCCTGTGTGATCGACCTAAATTATCCTAAGATCCAAATTATCATATAGATCTTGCTCATATTTGGTGTCTGTGTAGTCAAAAAATAAATCATGTACTACCATTTTTAGTCATAGTCCCCATAAAAGGCTGCTTCTCGAATTTCACTTATATATATACATATATATACATATATATATATATACAGCACAGATTATTCTCAAATTTGGTTTATATATGCTTTTGCGAAAAATAAGTGAATTTACCGAATATGGTCATAATCGGTCTATTTGTCGACCTAGTCCTGATATAAAAATAGAATCCGATATTAAATTTTTCATATCAATGCCCCTCAAATATGGATTTTGCTTATTTGCTATATCCAATTAGTTCGGCCTACAATCCTTTCTCTAAACTCATGGTATAGGGTATTGTCTAGTCAGCCTGGTTTGCCTGTAATTTTCTTAATTGTTTGTTTTTTTTATTTGTACAAGTGTATATGAATGTGTATGCTAAGAAATATACAAAAAATTTCATTTTAATTTATTGTTTTTTTTAAAATATAATTTAGGTAGTAAATGTTTGGTTTTAAGTGTAAGAAGGGGGTACTTAAAGTGTGCACGGTGGAACGTTAAGAATTACAAAGGAGAGCTAAACACAATATTTATTAGCAAGCATAGCAGGTTTTGGAAACAGTTTTATTGTCATGGTATTGATCTTGGGGATGAATGAGTGTATAATTTCACCAAAAAAAAAAAACAAGTAAGAAAATTATAGTCGGTGTAGACCGACTATGTGATACCCTATACGATACCCACTTCAACTAAGTGGATATAGAAAATAAGCATAAACCAAATATGGTCAGGATCGATCCATATTTCGACCTAGTCCCCATATAAATATAGCATCCGATATGAACTTTTTCATATCTGCAGCCAAAAAAATTAATAACAATCCCACTCAAATTTGGTTTTTGCTTATTTTCAATGTCCAGTTAGTTGGGCCTAAGAGATAGGGTTTCTAAACGCATGGTATAGGGTATCGTATAGTCGGTCTAGACCGACTATAATTTTCTTACTTGTTTGATATATATAAGTGAAAATCGGAAAGCAGCTTTACATATATGGGGGCTATGACAAAGAATTGCCATATGGGGTTTATTTTTTGACAACTGATAAATGAATTAATAGCACACACAAACCCAATTTGACCGAGATCTATATGATAATTGCGATCTTATGGCAATATAAGTCGATTTCATAGGGGTCATTTGTATGGGGACTAGGTCTGAATATGGACTGAATTTCACCAGTTTCAATAGCATTCATTCTATGGCTGATAAAAGCTTAGATGCCAAACTTCATTAAATTATATTCATATTTGCGACCTGTAGTTTGATTACAAGATTCACATGGACACATAGACGGACGGACGGACATCGCTAAATCGACTCAGAAAGTGATTCTTAGTCGATCGTTCGATTGGGTCTAGGGCATATATTTTTGGTAGTTTCAAACAGCAGCACAAAGTTATTATACCCAAACCACATAGTGGTATAGGGTATAAAAATCATATACAACAGGTGTTTCAAGGTTTAAAATGTTCAGTGAATATGTTCAGCTATGGTAAAAGTTCATCCCCGAAGATGTCAAACCTTTAAAAAAGCTAAATTCTAATTTATCATATTTTTTGATTTCTGTTTTTAATTTTACTTACTTTTAATTTTCATTTATAAGTGAAGAACAAAATTTAAGCTTTTTAAGGCTCAAGCACCTTATCTTTAATAGGAGGTTCTAGTTTTGGTCGACCCCTAGTGAAATTGTCAGCTGAACATACATATTTGCGGAACATTTTAACCGTTGAAACTACCAATAAAAATATCAGATACAGGGTAAAAATGATCTGCGAAAAAATTTCGCGTAAATTTCATAGAAGACATCCAAATAAAAAAAAAATTATATTGTTTAAACATTTACGCAGGTTTTTGTACGCCAAAACCTTTTCCCTATATAAACGTCCGGTGCTAGAATCATCCAGTGTTGTACAGTGTTATTAAAATGTAAGTAAATTCAACTTATACGGCTTGAGGTCTTAAATTTATATAAAAAAAGTTGTTTAATTTCAGGGGATACCTCTTAAAAAAAGTTATTGTCACCTTCAGAAAAACCCATCATCACAATTCTTAAATTATTTAGTACTATTTTAATTTAAAATAAATTTTTGTCGATATCCTAATTTAAAAATATACATGTATTTAACATTTATCGCAGATACTTCTTGCATAACTTATTTTAAGTTTAATTTATGATTTCTCTATGGAAAAAATATGCAAATCAATATTTTAAATGAAAATTAAAATCTTTAAATTAAATTCTTATTCTGATAACAATTTAAAAAACTCAAGATAATGAAACGATTATTTTTGAGTGTATTTTTCTATGGATAAAAAAATAACAAAAAATATAAGACAATAAAATCAGTTAAGTCCGCCCATACCGACATATAGAGCGAATATAATTTTTTTAAACTTTTCCTTAGTTAATGAACTTTCATTCAGAAATTTACAATAACTGTTTGAATCTTAAACTTCATTATTACTAAAGTGGTTATTGCCAGCCCAACTATCAAAATCACCGTCAGATGGACTGAACTTATCTCCGTGTTTACTAAGAAGATGGAGGTAGCGAAAGTTTAATGGTTTTATTTCAAAGTCAAGGTTATAAAATGTACACATGTATGTACATATACATATGTACAAATTTATACTTAAGCCTTTTTTTGTTGTTTAAAATATGTAAGTATGATTTATACAAATATTGCTATTAGTTACTAAAATGCAATCAAAAGTTATCGTAAAACTGTTAAAAATAAAAACTTGGTACTTGCAAATTAAATAATAAACAAAAACAGAAAGAAAAATAAATAAATTACTCACTTTGAACTGCCAACTGTTGTTGATGCGCCGCTGCACGCTGTAAAAAATAAAGAAAGAAAAAATAAATATTGAAATACATATGTAAGTTTTTTACAAAATTGAAAACACAAAACACAATAAATACATATAAGCGTTGTTTAAGCAAAACGTTATTTACATTTTGCATAATAGTCCTGATACCACTACGCTCCAAAGCTTGTACATCCAAGGATTGACTGCGGCCACGTTCTGTTTTTTGTGACGATGAGGAAGAAGAGTGGGAATGGGCATGTCTATATATCCAACGTTTAACAGCCGACATTTTGTTAAATATTTTATTTTATGATTTATATATGTAATTAATTAATTATTAGTTATTTTTAGAGCACAGCCGAAGATTAAAAAAATACAGTTATATATTTTGTTTTATTGTACGGTTACATATTGTTGATACTGTAAAATAGTAGTATATAATAACAGTGTGTGTGTTAAAAAAAAGCTTTTTTTGCTCTAAAGAGAATATTTTTATTCAAGTTTATAAAAAAAGCTTTTAATTAGGATGACCATAATTTTCCATTCCACTATTAAGGGGGTGGTGAGCCGGTTTACAATGCCTATTTTTGAACAATATTTCAAATTTAATTTAGTTTTATACTTAATATGTTATTAAATAGGTTAAGTATAAAACCAAAAAAGAAACAAAATAATATATTCAAATGTAAAAACCGTTGTTTAAGCGAAGTTCTATTTCGTGAACGAATACTAATATGGAAGTAATTTTTGTCCGATTTTCATAATTGTTGAAACAGGTAAAATTCAATTAAATCTGATGTAAACCACTTTTTTTTAAATAATTATATTATTTGAAATATTTTTTCTATGGCATTGCAAAAAGAATATCAATAGTATTTTCTTTATAAAAATTAGTAATGGGCAAAAGAGTTTAATAAAAATTCTAGATTTTTAAATATTGAAAGAGTTTTACCAACTTCCAAACAAAATAGAAACAAAATAAACCGAATTTTTGGGGTTATTGTATTAAATTGCGGATATGAAAGAGTTCAAATATACGGGGACTAAGTCATAAAATTGTTCTTAAAAACATATATAAATCTAATTTGAAAAAATCTATACAAAATTTTTGGTTTTTGATGGATTTAAGTGAAGATCAGGAATTAGCTTTATATGACGACAACAACTAAAAAATTATCCTAAAGGGTTTATTTTTGGACTACTGATAAGTGGGTATAATAGGCACAAACACAACAAATTTTATGGTCGGGAGCTCACGGTCATTTTAGTCGGTCTGATAGGCGTTATTTGTATGGGGGCTAGGTTTGAACATGTACCGATTTTCTCCAAATTTAATAGCGTCGATAATAGTTTATATACTAAATTTCATTAAAACATATTCATATTTACGACCTGTCGGTTGATTGCAAGGTTTACATGGACACACAAACGAACGGACAGACAGAAGGAAGGACGGACATCGCTCGTTATAATAACAAGCGGGCCTAGGTCAAATATTGTTGGTAATTACAAATATCAGCAGAAACTCATTATAACCTCACCACATAGTGGTATAAGGTATAAAAAATAACACACGCGCACAGTTTCAAAAATTTTGATTTTGAGAAAAACGTGTTTAAAGTTTAACAAGTTCATTTTTGTGTAATAAAAATTGACTGGGTTCAATGACATGTTTTTTAGTATATTCAAAAAATTCGTTGAGTAAAATAAAAAAATAAACAAATAACGTTCTAAACCTCCATTTAAACTACGAAGATATAGATGGAATCGAGTGCTGAACCATCATAAAATTAGTTGTAAAAAAATAAAAATCATAAAAAAAAAAACAAAACAATATATGAAGATTTTATTCTGTCAGATTTTCGTTAAGGATTAAAAAAATATGGTGGAAGACTTCGAACTGAACTTTTTGATTACAACTTTAAAATTCTAATACCATTTAAATTAAAGTTAATTGCATTTATTTTTTGACCAGTATTCATTATAAATAGTAGAGCCGAAATTCGAGTGCAAGTTCTAGGGAATTTTTTTTTTTTTCATTTAATAAATTATTTTGTAAGACCCTAACTAAAAATATGCTAATCAATTTTAGCCAATTCACAATTTAACACCTTTTAAATATCTATTGTGTTATTGTCGTTATTGGTTTATGACCAAAATTATTTTTCAATTCAACACAGGGCTTTTCATATAAAATTTTTGCAAACACATTAACAAATTTAATTAACACACACACACAGCATTGTATTATTTTATGTTTGTCTAGTAGCAACTTTTAATGCATTTTACTTCAAAATAATGTCAAAATGAAAAATTCTGTAAATCTGCAGCACAGCTAACAGTAAATAACTCTCAAATGAGGTATGTTTGTTCAAAGTCGAGTTAAAACTGACAAAGTTACATCAGTTTGTTGTAACGTGTTATTAAACATGTTTTCATTAAAAAAGTGTTCAGCTTGTAAGACATTTTTACTTTATACAATTTTTTAATTATGAAAAAGTTTTCTTTGAAGAACTCTAAAATAAATTTCCTGTAAAAAAATACCAGATTATACGTCACGAACAATGAACAATTTTCTTATATAATATTGTTCAGATTATGATATATTTTTGCTATTAAGTGATTTTTAAATTCAAATAAATCTTATCTCCCTTAATTCGCAGATTTTATCTCCCTTAATTCGCAGATTTCATATAAAATTCGCGAGTCCAACTTGAACATAATATTTGGAATAAGACAATGTGAAGCACAAAAGCCAACATTAAGCCAAAAATGTTAACAAAACAAAATCACGATTTAAAACTTTAAAAAAATGAGATTGTTATAAAAAAATATTATAATAAATAAAATGGAAAAATTGCAGATCTTTCCTTTTAGAAAAAAGTTTCAATATATGGAATGATATATTAGAAAATGTTAAAACATAATGGAGCTACAGTAGCCTTGATTGTGTTTTGATTTGTACCTTTAAAAAGTTTTCATAATCTATATATGTCTAGATTCTAGACATATTTCTATAAAAACAACATATTACTTTGGTCATCAGAATTTCGAGTGTGTATTAGAGAGTGCGACTGAATATTCGGCTTTGATTTGGTTTGATTTGTTCTTTAAAATTTTTTTTGAAGAACAAATAATTAAATAGTTTTGGTTTCGGTAAATTTTTTTGTATATTAAGTTGGAATCTATAAAACATAGTCAAAATCTTAATTCTGCACAGCAAAAAAAAAAGTATTGTTTTCTTTAACATGTTAAGATTATGAGTACTTTTCCCTTGAAAACATCATAGTTTCTGAAATTTTTCTTTAGAAAAATTCTTCAATTCTTTTAAACTTTACTATAATAAATAAATCTTAGCTTAAGACTGAATTAATTATTTTACGTACTGATCTATAATGATTTATTTTTATGAAAACTAAATATATAGACTCCACCATTTCGAATTGTATATCAGAAAATATCTATTATTTTTCAGAAATTATCTACTGTATTTCAGAAAACAGAAATTGATTTTAAGAAATTATCATATGTATCAAATGTATTTTAGAAATTATAAAATGTATATCATATGTATTTCAGAAAATATAAATTGAATTTCAGAAATCAATTGAATTTCTGAAATATCCATTGAATTTCATAAGTATGTCCAAATGTTGCTAAACGTTTCCTGTGACTGCAAATCAATAATAGAAACAATAACAAGTCATCGGTGTTATAGGGTTAACTGCTTTTCTGAAATTCAATTGATATTTTCTGAAATACAAATTAACAATTTCGGAAAAACATTTGATACTTTCTGAAATATATTTGATATTTCCTGAAATATATTCGATAATTTCTGAAATTCAGTAGATATTTTGTGAAATACAATTGGAAATGTTGTAGTACAGTTATGAATAATTGTACTAAATATTTTTCGACACGAAAACCCGGAAAATTCGTAAAAAAATCAAATCTAAAAAAAAAAAATGCGAAATATGGATATAAAACGTACGTATAACTTATGCTCCAAAAGATGGCGCTTCATTAAATCTAATTCAAAAACACTTCCGCCAACTGTAAATAATTTTATGAAATGAAGAAAAACAAAATATTTGATATAAATATGTTATTAGTTATGAAATATATAATAAATTATTTAACAGCTAATTTAGTTTCGTGCGTTTTTTTTTGTTAAAATAGCTATTTTTTCACGACCAATGGGATATATATGTCCCATTTTGATTTTTTCTTATATTTTCCACATTTTCCAACCGTTTTTTTAAAGCTGACTTGAGTCGACAGAGGATAGTTTTAGCTTACAGACCATACCAAGAAAGTTGGCACATGTATTATCAGGACCTAATACGGTGACACCAAAGTCTGAATATTATGTTTTTTTTTTAAAATCATATTTGGATGTCATTATTTCGGACGTTATTGAACCAAAAACATTAAAATTTTTATATAACATGGACAAGTATTTATGGTTTTCAGAAACACATATTTGGAATCGGTTTATTATTCAGCAAAATTCAGTACGGGACATATACATTTGTCCAATTGGTCGTCAATGGTAAAAAAGATATTTTATAGTTTTATATTTTTATTAAATTAAAAAAATTCATAACATTAAATCAACAATTATTTAAACTATAAATAAAAAGACTTAGAAAAAGGGTAATTCTAAATATCTCAAAAATACAAAATCAATTATGGTAATCTTCGAAGCAATTGCGGTTTTTTGTGAAACAGAAAGGTTTTTTATTACATATTTCGTTTGTCCGATTTTCCTTTCCATTTTTAGTACAAACTAAAAAAGTAGTAATCGATTCTCTGTGATCTATATTTTAAAATTTACAACAAATACCAAACCAAAACTACAGTTATTATGTAAAAGATAAAAACAAAAATCACTGACTTGCTTTGAGCAGAGTAAATTAGTTGCTCACTAATTAGAATTAAAAAAAATATTTTTGACGACACTTTTATTTGGAAATGTTGGGTCGTTAAGTACGCATCCACACAAAAATATACAAATTTTCCAGCAGTTTAGGTTCGGTCGTGAAAGGGTTAAATGTTTTCTTGTGAAGAAAAATATAAGATAGTAGCTGGTTATGATAATAATTAAATATTTATGTTTATATTAATATTATAGCAAACATTTTGTGCATAGATAAAGTATAAAATTTTTTTCATAAACACTTTAATAAACAATTAAAAATAAAAAAATATGTATAAACTTAATGTTTTATAAATTGAAAATTTCAATTAAAAATTATACAAATTTTTCTACAATTGTCGATAACAATTGAAACATCTCTTGTAAATCGTGCAATCGATTTACAAGGTTGTTTTGTGTATTATGTACCTACATACAATATTTACCCAATTTTTTTTTTTTGTTATCAAAAAGTTACTTCAGAGTACTTTATTATTTGTATTAATGTTAAATATAAGTACATTAGGGATAAAACGTTTTCACAATTTCTGCAAATATCAAAATGGCCGTACATAGTCGAATTGGCTATTAAAAATTATTAGTAAAAGGATATTAATTTTTCGGAAGCGTTATGAAGTTTGGAATGTTTCTATTTTATCAAAATAGTTTCTATTTTATTAATGTCTAAAAACCGGAAAATTAAAACTTGAGATGAATGATCCAATTTAAAAAATTTCATAAATAACACTAAATTCCCCAGCATGCGTCCGACATTTGGTTATATCACTAATGTATTTATATTGTTTTATTTATTGTTTTCAAGTGTTTATAAATTAGTGCCAAAAATATATCACAAAATTTGTCTATATACGACGAAGGCACAGTGTTATCGGCGTTTTTCTTAAAAACACAAACATTTTAAATTCCGAAAATTTATTTTTAAAAATTAAAAACATGTTCTTATAAAAAGTCCATTAACACGGTCATTCGATTTTGATGCCTATGAATACCGATAAACCTATTAGACTTTCATCACCATTGGTAAATGCATCTTTTTTTCGAACTAGAATACAATATAAAAACTGAGTTATGAAGAGTCAGCTTTTCGATATGATTACCCTAATAGTTTAACTACCCACGATTACTACCCGAGCTGAACTGGCTACCCGGGTAATGAAAACCAGCATTTTTATACCCTATACAACTGTGTGGTCAGGTTATAATGAGTTTGTGCTGATGTTTGACGTATGTATGCCTTTCTGAATCGATTTATCAATGTCCGTCCGCTCGTCTTTCTATGTGTCCATGTTAATTTTGTAATTATAAAGTACAGATCGCAAATTTAAAACAATTTTACAAAATTTGGTATATAAGCTTTTATAGGCTATACGACGATCGCATGAAAATCGGTGCATATTCAGACCTAGCCCCCATACAAATGACACCAATAAGTATGTCTAAAATTAACCTAAAGTTCAGATTATCATATATACAGTGAGTGACAATGCAATGGAAACTTTTAACAAAATATATTTTTGACGACTTGAACGGTCAATACTAAAAAATTGGATCATAAAATGAAAAACTCTTTTATTAATTCTGTGGTCACAAGCATTAACCGCCTAAGTCGAAAATCATGCTTTTGAGAAAAATAACTTTTTATATAAATGTAATGGGGCTTCATTATTAACTTTTAAATAAACAGTGTTAGAGAAATGGGGATTTCACGTAAAATTAAAGCGTTTTTAGTAGAATATGATAGCAAAGATAACCCAAATCGTCAAATACCATGCTTTCGAGAAAAATGACTTTTTATATAAATGTAATGGGGTTTCATTGCGACTTAGGTCAGTATGTTTTCATTAATAACTTTTTATTAAACAGCGTTAGAGAAATGGGGATTTCACGTAAATATAAAGCGTTTTTAGTAGAATATGAGAGCATACATAACTCAAATCGTTCTTAAGTCGACTTAGGCGGTTATCGCTTGTGACCACAGAATTTAAACATTTCTATGTTTTATTTATTTAAAAAAGGAAAAATATTAACATAGAATTGCTTAACTTCATAAAAAATAACAAAACTTAAGAGTAGTAATTTTTATGTTGCTGACAAAACATTGGAAACCATTTCAATACAATAATTTAAAACTTTCCCTCTGTTTTTGGTTTCAATATTTTGTTGGGTATCCATTAATTTTTAGTACTATGGGATAGAGATCTGGCGATAGCCATTGCAAAACACTAACTATATTAAATTGTATCCATTCGGTTACTACTGTGGAGGTGTGTTTTGGGCCATTATCATACTGAAAGATATATTTTGCTCCGCGTATGTACACATTACGTCATTTAGAATTTGCCTGTATCCAAAAGCAACCCCATACCATAATATTGCCACCGCCCATAGAAAAACAAAATTGCCAAGAGGTTTGGCCAAGTTGGTAAGAATAGACAAAGTTATGGCTTCTTGAATGTTGTCATTTTCTTACCATTGGCTTCCATTGCTTAAAACTAGATATATAAGTACTCGATCACATAGGTACAATAACAAATTTTTCTAAAGTTCTAAAATAATGTTTTTTTCACAGAGTTTAAGAAAAATACAAATAAAAAATATTTAAGTAAACCATAAATCCGAAATCATAAGAAGAATTTAGGTTTATTTATTATATTGTTCAAAGTCTTTTTGAAGTTAATGGGAGAATGAAGTCGTTGTTATCATCTGTTTGTACCATTAAATCTTCTTAACTCTTTTCTTCGTTATCTTCAGACAGGTTTTTGCTCCACCAACAAAAACTGCGTCAGGCAACTTTTTCTCTCGATATCTGCAAAGTTTGCAAACCGCGAAGAATTGCCACTATTTCATTTTCCATTTCTTTTTTTTAAACATCATAGTTTTCGATTACTCTGTATTGAATGTCCATTAAGTTCATTTTTATACACTCCATCCATACCACTGTGCAGAGGGTATATCTATATCAGTTTGTCATTCCGTTTTAAGTGTTGGCAGCCTGGTTATGATATTGTACTTATAACACTAGAGGTGGGTATCAAAGACTCGGCATAGCCGAATATAACACTCTTACTTGCTAATTTTTTTTTTAATTTTCCATTTTTAATATATATGGGGCGTTTCATGTCAAGTGACCCAACTTTTGCAACCGATGTTTTCCGATCGGGATGAAATTTTCACCAAGGTTATACACAATTTTTCAACTAGATCGGTCTAGAACTCTCTGAGGGAGAGGGGGGTCAAAATTTGACATTTTGGCCAAACAGGTATTTTTTTCTCTTCCATGTAACTTTTTACCCATTCTTTCTAGCAAAATTTGTCTCTAATAGTTTAGATAGATATTTCTTTATTAAAAGAAATAAAAATTTTTTTTGACTTTTTTTGGAAAAACCAAAAATTTTTTGACTTTTTTTTTCAAAAAAGGCCCTTTTTTTGCTCGAAAGAAAGCTTAGTTTTTTTTCCTTTAAGAGCTCTTTAGTCGCTTAGTAGGATGCGAGTGGGATATCTATAAAAAAAATGTCAAATTTTGACCCTTTCTAACTCAGAGAGTTCTTGACCGATCTTGTTGAAAAATTGTGTCTAAACTACTATTCAATAAGACTAACCTTGGTGTAAATTTCATGCTGATCGGAAGACATCAGTTTCAAAAGTTGGGTCACGTGACAATAAACGCCCCATATATAATATATATCATATCACATATATACATCACATATAACTGAGAATAGTGGAAATTAGAAGTATAAATGCATAGATATTCAAAAAATTCAAAAATAACGATTGTTTGTTTGGACAGAGTTGTATCTTCTGAGACCAATACGAAGTTAAAGCTGTATGGTAAAGAAACTGATTCTTAACCACAGTGTGGTTACCACACTGCTCGTAGGCCTGACTTTAGGTTAGTGTGTTAAAGCGCTGACCAAAAAGTGCAAGTACGAGTGTATCATATGATCAATAAAATCACTGATGAAGGCTGAAATGCCAGCCTGTCTGATTAAAGGCACAGCGTAGTTATGAATTTTAGAAATATATGCTTTCTTCTTCTCTACCACGCATCATTAAAAAAAAAAACAATTAATTTAAATTCTAACCCACTTTAAGCTGTTGCAAGAGACCGACTACATTCGTAACCACGCTAGGAATTAACAATCTACATTTTCGTTTTGATATTGACAGATTCATTGTGGCTACCGAATTAGTTTCTAACCGAACTGCGATACTGTTATTAACCGAAATTTGAACTGATAAAAATTACATTTCAGTTGTCTTAACATAAACTATTTTCTCACAATAGAAAATGATTAAGAGCTGTATGCAGCTTGTTAAGGAATCTTAGCAGAAAATTTTCATATACATATTTCTTAAAGAAAAAAAAAAGCACAAAAGTACCTTTCAGTGCAACAGTAGCAATCAGCTGTTTTCCGTCAATTATTAAGAATTGTGAAATTGAAATTGAAAACAACCATGTTTGCAACTGAAAAATAACTTCTAATTTTTTAAGCTTATTACATTTTGTTTATGCTTACCTCTCCTGTCAAAATTCCGTTCAGAAAGAACGAAAAATTTGATATTCCTGCTCGAAACCTGGGTTACCTAACTTAATTTACGTCAAAAAAAAAGTAGTAAAAACAATGCTACTTTTTTAAAAAGCTGCAGACTAACAACAGAAATTTTTAGACAGAAAAATTCCTTAAGCATTTCTGAAGCGTTTTTTTATATGAAGTTTTTGATTCCTTAGCAAGCTGCATACAGCTCTTTAGCTGTTACAAAATTTCTGTTCATACAATCGAAAATAAGTACTGTTATTTAGAACAATTCTGTTGGCGAACTTTTTTTCTGTGCGTAGGTAAGAAAACGTATTGTGTGGTTGAACATTTTATATTTTAACAAAAAGCAAATACGAAACCCTTAAAATTTTTTTATACACTCAGTATAATCACTTTGTACCGATGTTTGTAACTTCCAAAAATATATATTACACCGATCGACTCAGAATTATTTTTTCAGTCGATTTAGCGATATGGGTCCGTCCGTCCGTCTGTGTGTCAATGTAAACTTTGTAATCAATCTAAAGGTGGCAATAGAACGATCGGCATTGAAACGATTGAATATAGAACCTAGTTCCAGATTATCATATAAATCTTCGTCAAAATTGGTGTAAATTTATTTATTACACCCAATCATCAGTAGTAGAAAAATATACCCTGTAGGAACATTTCTTAGACATAGTCCCCGTATAAATCTGCTTCCCGATCTTCACTTAAATCTACCAAAAGAAGAAAAATTTTGCAAAGATCTTTCTCAAATTTGTTTTGCATATGTCCGTTTTTCGACCTAGTTCCCATATAAATATAGAATCCGATATAAAATTTTCATATTTGTGGACAACAAATTCATAAAAAAAAAACCCAAATTTGGTTTCTCTATACTTATGATATAAGGTGTCGCATAGTCGGTCCAGACCGTCTATAATTATCTTACTTGTTTTTTTTATAATAAAATTGATTGTAAATATTTAAACAAATTTATTTTAATACTTAGATAACATTATCACAAATAAACAATTTAATATACTGAACTTAAGTTTATAAAGAGTGCCTTACGTCAAAATTATTTTTTTTTTAAATAAAAAACACAGACAACAAGAATGAGAAATAATAAACAAAAGTAATGAAAAGAAAAATCATATGATAAAAATTAAACTTTGACATCAATCCCAGTAAAATGGTTAAGATCAATTATAAAGAATAATAAAAAAATTGACAACACTAAAAAGATTAAAAGAAGGAAAATTTGCATGGCGCTGTTAAGAAGCGTTTAAATATTTTCTATACTAAATGTACTTTTGGCATTGATTAAGCAAATGTTGAATGAAATTTGGAAAAAAAAAAATATTTTTTTTTAAAATAAATTACTTTAATCACATACTTAGCGCATTTCGCGCTAGATTTAGGGCCTTTTAACTTCCCAAAAGACGCATCTTTTCCATTTAGCGCCTTAAAAACGCTCAATTGGCTCTTTTTGGTTTAGCGCATTTTAAATAAAACTGTTCATGTTAAATAATATTGTAGACATTTGAAATTTAAACTTTTTATTCAAACAGAAAATAATTGGTTCCCTAATTTGTCAGTAAGACAAAAATTAAGAACGATAAGTTGATTAACAAAGATTCCGATATGACAAGAAATATTCCGATCAACTAGATGACTTTCTATAGAAAGAGCCATTAAAGCAATTTTGTATATTTGGTTTGAGTTGAAAATGAAAAATCATTCAGTCAATAAATTTCCGTTTCTTTAAATTATCAAGATTCGTTGTAGATATGTATATGTACTGAATTTTCCTTCCTCAAGCACTGAAGTTGAAAAGAATTGTTTTAATAACAAAATAAGAAATAGAATGTCTTTAAACACTGTGAGTTCTTTAATACATATTGAATATGGATTAAGTATTTAAAATGCCATTTCCATCAAATGTTTCTATTAAAATTAAGGCTCTTCAAACCTATAAAAAAAAAATTATATTAACCAATAAATTCTATGGTCTGAAGATGGGAAGAAAATGACACGTTTTTATTTTAAAATGAACAGGTATAAAAATTTTTTCAATGTATTTTATTTTTTATTATTGACAAATACTTCAAAACATTTCATTAAATACTAAATGATCTCTAATGCACAAACTATCGTATATATTGTAAGTTATTTTAAAATTAATAAAAATAATTTTATTTTTTAGAAACTTATAACTAACGCTTTTCAGCGCTTTTAGTATTATTCGAATTCAGCGCCTTTTAACGATTTTTGGGGTACTGCTTTGCGCTTTTTGATTGGAAAAATTTTATTTTTTAGAAACTTATAACTAACGCTTTTCAGCGCTTTTAGTATCATTCGAATTCAGCGCCTTTTAACGATTTTTGGGGTACTGCTTTGCGCTTTTTGATTGGAAAAAGTTTGCATCGCTGCTTAAACATGTGAATTTTCACTATTATATAGAATATTTTAATATAGATTTTCGGCAAAATGACAGCTAAATATTTCACTGACATAGGAAATATGTCAGCACATTAATTATACTAGTAAAATAATACGAAATACTTTTAGGATTTCTTGATTGCTATTAATACAGTAAGCCAGGTTATTGGTTCCTTTATAAAATTCATAGATAAAAAAATTTAAAAGGATTAATAACATTTTAATGGAGACACTAACTCGTGCACTAACTTTCATCAAATAATTTATCGTTAAGCCCTAAAATTATGTTTTTTTTCGAAATCACTCTTTTGTGTTTTCTCTATCGAAAGATAACAAATTTGTTAAAAAAAAAAAATTGAATTTAAAATAAATAGATAAACGAAAAGCAAAAAACCTATTTTTTAGTTATGATTGATACTTTTAAACTCGAGCTGATTAAGGGGGAGGTAAGGTTTTAAAAGTGAAAAAAGGCGTATTTTCATAATTTTTTTGAAGATATGTATGAATTGTGTTGGATTATTTATTTCATATACTCGTTATAGCATAATATTTGAAGAATCTTTGAAAAAAATTGCAATTAAAAATTTTAATAAATAAGTCCGTGACAGCGAATCTCCGGAGGCATTGCTGTTTTGTGGTGATCATCATAACTCGTTACCGGATCATGTGAAATAAAACAAGTAAGAGTGTTAAATTCGGCTGGGCCGAATCTTTGATACCCTCCACCTGCATCTTAAACTCAATATTACATCCAATATTGGGTACGGCTACCACTTTAAAACTGTTGTCGGTACTGAAATTTAAATGTCGAATGCCAATTAAATTTAAAGTTAATTGCTTTTCTTGTTGGCCTGTTTCTATCATAATTCGTTGTTATAAAAAACAATGATCGTGCCTTCTTTAGAAAGAATTCGTTACTATTTGAAAAATGCTATTATTTTTCTTTTACTGGAGTAGAAAACCCCTAATGAAATTCATTATATAACGCAGCCAGCATTATAACACCCAAAGTTTGATCCCTATAAGAAAGTTTTGAGATAATTCATGATAATTCAAAAAAAAAAAAAAAAATAAAAAATAAAAAAAAATCAACTGATTCTTTGCTTAAAATTTCCAGATATTAATATTAAAAAAAAGCAAATTTTAAAATATTATAAGAATTGGCTAGTAATTTTTATTTTTATTTTTAGTATTTAATTTTTAATTTTTATTTTTAATTTATAATTTATAATTTTTAATTTTTAATTTTTATTTTTAATTTTTAATTTTTAATTTTTAATTTTTAATTTTTAATTTTTAACTTTTAATTTTTAATTTTTAATTTTTAATTTTTAATTTTTAATTTTTAATTTTTAATTTTTAATTTTTAATTTTTAATTTTTAATTTTTAATTTTTAATTTTTAATTTTTAATTTTTAATTTTTAATTTTTAATTTTTAATTTTTAATTTTTAATTTTTAATTTTTAATTTTTAATTTTTAATTTTTAATTTTTAATTTTTAATTTTTAATTTTTGATTTTTTGATTTTTAATTTTTAATTTTTAATTTTTAATTTTTAATTTTTAATTTTTAATTTTTAATTTTTAATTTTTAATTTTTAATTTTTATTTTTAATTTTTAATTTTTAGTTTTTAATTTTTAATTTTTAATTTTTAAATTTTTAACTTTTATTTTTTAATTTTCCATTTTTCATTTTTCGTTTTTCATTTTTCATTTTAAATTTCCCATTTTTCATTTTCCATTTTTCATTTTTCAATTATCATTTTTCATTTTCCATTCTCATTTTTCATTTTTCATTTTTCATTTTTCAAATTTCATTTTCCAAATTCCATTTATCATTTTTACTTTTTATTTTTCAATTTTTCATTTTTCATTTTTCGTTTTCCATTTTTCAATTTTCAATTTCCTTTTTCCATTTTCCATTTTTAGTTTTTCATTTTTCAATTTTCATTTTTCAATTTTCATTTTTCTTTTTCCATTTTTTGTTTTTCATTTTTCGTTTTTCATTTTTCATTTTTCAATTTTCATTTTCATTTTCATTTTTCTTTTTCCATTTTTCGTTTTTCATTTTTAGTTTTTCATTTTCCATTATCCATTTTTCATTTCTCGTTTCTCTTTTTTCATTTTTCATTTTCCATTTTTCATTTTTCGTTTTTCATTTTTAGTTTTTCATTTTTCAACTCTCATTTTCCATTTTTGATATTTCATTTTTAGTTTTCCATTCGCCATTTTTCAATTTCTATTATTCATCTTCCATTTTCCGTTCTTCATTTTTCATTTTCCATTTTCCATTCTCCATTTTTCATTTTCTATTTTCCATTTTTAATTTTCCATGTTTCTTTTTCCATTTTTCATTTTCCATTCACCATTCACCATTTTTCAATTTTCAGTTTTCATTTTTTATTTTCAATTTTTTATTTTCCAGTTTTCATTTTCTATTATTCATTTTTCATTTTCCATTTTCATTTTCCATTTTTCATTTTCCTTTCTCGATTTTTCATTTTCTATTTTCCATATTTCATTTTCCATTCCCCATTTTTTATTGTCTATTTTTCATTTTTCTTTTTCATTTTGTTTTTATATTGGCGATTTTGCTTATAATAACATGATAACGATAAAAAAAATATGTGGCAATACTACTAACAAAAGCTATGTGTGCTATTGTGTTCTTGGTATTGTTAATATATACATAATTTTTTGGTGACATTTTTTTATGTTGTTGTACAATTATTATGTTCAACCACTAAAATATTATAACAAACACACTGGATTTTATGTTTTTTTTTAGAGGTATCTACATATTTTTGCTCGTATCTATTCACAATTATGCCCGATTTAGCCCATTTTCAATACCAACCTGCTGGGAATTATGGCAAATGTTATTATTGTAACCTTACCCAGCAGACGGACAGACTCGGGCTGTGATAAGGATCAAGAATATATATACTTTATGGGGTCGGAAATTAGTTTTTCGATGCATTACAAACGGAATGACAAACCTATATATACCCTCTGCCACTGAGATATAAAAATCGAAATGCGGTTAAAAGCTGATATGTTTCCCGAGGTAATCACGAAGATTTTTTTACAATTTTTTTTATTTGTTATTTTTGGCAGCATTTTAAAGTGAAAAACACGATTTTTGCTATAAAATTTCGGTGAATTTGTTGTTAAAAAATGGGGAATAAAATGGAAAATAAAAAAAATCTATGTGGTTAACTGGTGATTTATGTATGGAAATAGTGTGTAATTATATAATGTATATAATTTCAAAAGAATCGATCAAGTAGATCATGAGTTATGATGTTCACGGACTTCAAACATGTTATTTGCGAGAAAACCGATATAAAGTTTTTTAAAAACTGATTTATATACGATATACCTTATGAGGCCGGTCGCTGGAAACGCTGAATCTTCTTTAGTTTTGCTCCGATTTACTTGAAATTTTGAGACAACACTCTCGACATGTTGTACATTCAGAAAAAGTAATGCAAAAAAGGGCTTTTAAAGCCTTACCCCCCCCCCAAAAATGGAAGATGGTTAAAAAGAAAATGTATAAAATCTTAACCGTCACGTCAGGTTTTCGAGCTACAAAAAAATGTTTTTATTAGTTTTTTACATAAAACATCATTAGTTTATATAAAAATCAATGAATTTTCAAAAGTTAATGGCGTTATTTGAACGTCGTTCGTATTTTGTTGGTTCGGTTTCACGTATTAAAGTCCAGCAATAGTCTCCCAGCATGCTTTTGTCCCAAATCCTTGATAATTTCTTTCAATTTTCGTTATATCTTGGTGAGCACGCTCTCCTTGTTCGTCACTCATCGCACCTAGGATATGTGGAAAAAAATCTAAATGTCGTGCACCTAATTCGTGATAATTTTTCAATAATTCAGCAACAATTTATCTGTAGTTTTCACTCTTATTGTTTCCAAGAAAACTATCCATCATGCTCTTGAAAGATTTCCAGGATGTATATTCTTTCTCCAATAAAGATTGTGAAAAATTGTCATCTTTGAATAGCTCTCTGATCTGAGGGCCAACAAATATACCTTCTTGGATTCTTTGATTTTAGCATATGAAATGCTTAATTTTCCTCGTTAAAATTTGTAAAAAAAATAAAAATAGAAATCGTTTAACCGATTCACATGTAGAGGATCTTTTTCGTATAAAATGTTGCCCATATGATATTTATATTGATTATGTTATACGACCTTAAAATAGGTTAATAAATTTTTTTTATTTACGTACGTTTTCTTATTTTAACTATAAGTTTCTCTAAGTGCATTGAGTAAGAGGGAGATTGCAGCTCACTCACACTAAGCAAAATATGATGGTATCCCAGTTGGCAAAATCGTCGTAGGTGACATTGTCTTTAACGATTCTTTTAACACATTTTATAATTTGTCACGCACGACATTTGTCGATTAAGTTTTCTGTAATGACGATATAGCAGATATTGTCGTTAACGTCCAGCTGGGAGACAAATAACTCAGAAGGTCGTGTATCATATCCCGTTGACGACCCATTCAGAGACAAAAATATATTTGTCGTGTATCAAGGTCCGTTGATGACAATATGAGCGACAACGTCTTTTACTTACATCGAACTTTATTAACGACAAGTGAAGCTACAATATCTATGAGCCTTTCGTGCAGAGATTTAATTAAAAATTGCATTAACGACCAACTGAATGACAAATAACTTATATGATCGTGTATCACATTCTATTGACGACAAATTAAGTGACAAAATCAGGTATTGTCGTGTATGAGTCTTTTGACGTCAAGATGTGAGACATCGTGGCAAGACTGTCGTCAGTCGTACTACGTTAGTGACATGATGAGTGACGATGTCTTCAAGTTGCTCGTAAATTGATCACCATTAAAGACAGCATGAGCAACAATGTCTTCATATTGTTCATTTATCTCATTGTATATGCTTTGCGTGTTCAAAAAAACGAAAAATAACGGGACTTAATAACGGCTACAAGATTTAAAAAATTTTTCTATAGAAAAATCATCATCAATTATTATTCAGTTGGTTATCAAAAAACCAAGAGAGAAGGTGTTCTATCAAATTGTTTAAAAGTTGAATATTAAAAATTTATTAAGTGATTTATTGTAAAGATTATAATTAAGTTAATTATTAAGTTATTTAAATAACACTTTATTTAGTCTTCATATTAGTTAAATCTATTTATATTTTCTTTTATAGAAGCCACCAAACGTACGGGGAATTCACCAAAGAGCTACGATTAGTTTTTCGTAAAATTAAAAATACTGAAAAATCACAGAAAAAAATAAGGAAAATAAATAAGTTAAATATTAAAATATTAGGTTATTTTTAAAATGAATTAATTATTTTTATCGTGTGATCTGTTTTTTTATAATTTTTTCATTTTGTAAAATGAAATTAAATTTAAATGAAATTTAAACATTTAAAAATGTGTACTTTCATACTGTCGTTGACGTAGTGTGAGGGAATATGTCTCTTATATTGTCGTCAACGACAGTACGAAAGATATTGTCGCCGGAATGGTCGTCAACGATTATATTGTAGATTATATCGCCTACGTCGTCGTCGACGACAAGATGGAGCATATTGTCGATTATATGGTCGTCGGCGATAATGAGGAACTTTTTTAGCTCATACAATCGTCAACGACCAGATAAGCGAAAGTGTCATTCTTATGGTTTTGTATGATTCCGCGGATATTTGTATGAAAATTTCGTCAACGATTTGTTCGAACTGTCCGCAATTTATCTGCAACGATTTACTATTGTCTTGCACCTGTCGTTTAAGATGTCTTAAAGACGTGGCCAACTGGATGTGTTTGCCGGCCACTGATCTAAAGCAATGGTGCCCAAGCCTTATGCACTCAATGCACTTTTGTTTTTGTAAAAGCACTGAGGAATAGGCAGTGTATTCTAAGACACACACACAGCACTCAGCACCAAGCAATACAAAATACACGAACAATTTTGTCTTTTTCGTTTTTGTTGTATTTTTTCTTGGTTATGCCAAATCGCAAAGCAACAACACTTTCGTATGCTTTGATGGTACGCATTAACGACCGAGATATTAAATGTAGATTTTGTTGTTCTCTAACGTATGATTCCGTTTGTAAAATAGTTTGCAGCTGTGAATTAAAAAGCACTTGGAAAAATCAGTGTAAGTCTTAAATTTGAAATTCAAATTATTACTTTACAAAATGAACTATATGTATTCAGACTTCAGACGAGAAATGGGAAAGTAATTTTTTTCATACCTATATAACTTTAAGGCTGAAGCAGATTGTTTGATGCCTTCAAATTAACAAATATATCATAGGTATTGTAAAGAATTTTAAGACCTTTTATTTCAGATAAAATTTTTATTTTTTTTCAGTGTACATGTAGGGAATAAAAATATGAATTAAAAATTGTTTTCTTATACATATATATTAGTGTTTACTTACATACATAAGAAACCTCTGGGCATGTCAGATCAAAAGAACACCAAATATTAAATAAAGGGTTTGGTGGAAACTTCAATTTGTCCTTAACAATCAGAAATGTGTACAAATAGGCCAAAGAGCATATCGCACAAGAGCATAGATATTGCTATTGCTTATGGCCTAAAATAAAAAGACCAGAATAATGTTGTATTTTTCTTTCTGGAAATATACCATATTTACACCCAAAACAAGTTTAATAAATTTGGGTTCGAGAAGCTTCTTTCTTTTGGGATCATCTACGCTAGGACACTAGATTGAAGGTCTAATGTGTTATACAGTGCATTATGACAAAGCAGTTTAAAACAATTTGTTATTGTCTTTCACAATATATGAAAATTACATATCTGCAATAAGTATTTTGTAATCAATACAAAGAGATAACCTATCAGTTATATATGTCCGATACCGCCAAATTAAACTTCAATTGAAAAAAGATGTATTCTACTACTACTAGACGATACATCTCCGAAATGTTTGTGGGGGCATTTAAGTTTGCATTTTTCGTTTAAGCGACCGGAAAAAATACAAAACTTACTTACACTCGTTTAAAACTAACTTAAATAATGTAGTACGAGTATCATTAAAAAAAAAATATATATATGTATGTATATGCGTATACAATTTGTCAGGTTTAATGTACTCTCAGCATGTCAAAACTACAGTACGAGATATGCCGTGCCTACTTAACGAACGATATTAGAGAAGTTTACCCAAATGATATAACTCGAAAAAGATGATATTGAAATTTAAGTGGGTTTTTAAAAATTCAATTCAGTGTCAATTGCTTTGGTTTCAGTCTGTGTTAACTTCCCCTTTAAGTGGTTGACCTCAAACCCGTAAAACTTACTTTTATAGTTTAACAAATAAAAATATATTAAAAAACAACAAACAATTCTACGGCTGCTACTGCAATGAGTTAAAAAAAAATTATAGAAAAAAATAAACAAAAGAATGTTTTTAGAAAGTAATTAAAACAACACTATATATAATAAAAATAATATATGTAAGTGTATAGAAATTAAATTTTCTATTTATTAACTTCCTTCTAATTTTATATAAAGAAAAGCAAGTCACAATAACAAAAAATTTTAGAAGTTAAGCCGACACTTGGTCTAAGTGAGTTGAGTTTAATCAAAGAAATATATATGTATGTATTTCTTTTTTTTTTGTAAATTTAAAGTATTTGTTTTTAACACTTAAAATTTACCATTTTTACATTTTGCTTGAAAAATTCAGTTTTATCTTATCAAGTCAATTGTAATATTTATATGTATACTTTTCACATACTCTGCTCCTCAAATTAAGTTGTTTTTTTTTTTGTTAATTTCACTGGAAAATTTCAATTTATAACCGGAAAATAAATATATTGCCGATTACATAAGAGATCGACCAAAATCTAATGGGGTATTTATCTCAGACCCAATAAAATCCTTAAATAAAAAAGATGTACATATGTATGTAACTTTAACTAGTCATCTCTCCATCAATAATTAATCAGTCTGGATGGTGTAGAGTATATTTGAACAGTATTACTTCTTAAAACAAAAAATAAATATAAAAATAAAATATAAAAGTAAAAGTTACATACATACATACTTTTCACTATTTATAGATAGATAAAAAAAAATCAAAAAACCGGATAAAATCGCAAGTTTTCTGAATTTATGGGATCTAGTACATGAAATCTTTAAATGGCCCCATAGAGTAAATATTTCCAAAATGTTATGAATTTTAAAAGTCAAAAGGTTAAAAAATAGTAATTTTGTCCAATCTTTTGGAATGGAATGGCCGATATATATATTTTTTAGTAAGTGTTTCTATTATATTGTTATCTTTTCTTATTGAATTATAAAATAATCTAAATTAAGTTATATTCAATGATTTTTTAGCCGACTATTACAAAATCAAATTATTTTCAATTTATGAACAGTGGAACGATTTTATCAATGACTTGAAAAAATTCGCATTGCTGAATACAAATTGAAATAATTACAAATAATTAGTTTTTAATTTGTTTTGGTTTGAGATCATGTACATATATATAATTTCTAATAATAGAAAATATTTATTTCTTTGTAACGTAACATAATTTCAGACAGCGCTAGATAGGGAAGCTACTTTCGCACATCAGAGATTACACTTTGAAATACTAAAGGGTGATCCATTTTGAGGTTCCCTACTTTTTTAAAGAAAAAAAAAAAAAACACAGAAAGTTCAAATTTATTGGGGAATGTTTATTATCATTTGAAAGAACATTCTTTGGCATTTATTTTTTGAAGATTATGTCTATTAAATGTTGGCCGTGGCTACGTCTCAGATGGTCCATCCGTTGAGTCCAATTTTCGATGACTCGTTCGAGTATTTCGACTGGTAACTGGAGAATGACACGCGTGCTGTTTTGCTCCAAGGCCTGAATCAAAGCGGGATTGTCCGCATAAACTTTAGACTTTACATATCCCCACAGGAAAAAGTCTAACGGTGTGATATCACACGATCTTGGTGGCCAATCGACCGGCCCAAAACGTGAAATTATCTGCTCACCGAAGTGTTCTCTTAATAATCCATTGATTGATGCGCTGTTTGGGAAGTGGCGCCGAGATCACGAGATTCAATTTTAGGCATCAAATAGTCGGTTATCATGGCACGATAACGGTCGCCATTGACGGTTACGTTCTCACCGGCATCATTTTTGAAGAAATATGGACCGATGATTCCACCGACCCACTGCGTGCTGGACATGGTCTATTCGGTCGAATATTATCCAATAATGAATGCTGGGTCTCAAGATGGGTGATGGTGTTGCGAATAGTACGCTCAATAGGCCGATTAGGTTGACCATAAGTTGAGCGAAGTGCACGAAACACATTCTTCACAGAACATGAATTTTCGTAATAGTTAAAGTTGAAGGATTTGTAAACGTTGTTCAGGCGTAAGTCTTTCCGTGATGAAATGCCAAACAATACTAAACAAAAATAACATGACAGCATGACTCGACTCACACGTGATCTGTCCAAAAAAGGCTATTAAAAAAAGTATCTCTACTTGGATCACCCATTATTTTCGGGGGTAGATGATCCTTGAGTCGGACGATTGAAAATTATGAAATAAGTCGAAAAAGCTGTGTAAACAGTTGTCAAATATTTGACATATTTAAAAAACCGGTTTTCGAATACTTTAAAGAACCGATATCAAAAAACTGTTTTCAAACCCGGTTTCGAGTAACACAGTTTTTACTAAATTGAAATAAGAAAAAACTGATTTTATTTATTATCTTAAAAAAAAAAAAACAAGTAAGAGTGATAAATTCGGCTGTGCTGAATTTTGATACCCTCCACCCAATATTGGATACGGGAACCACTTTGAAACTGTTGCCGATACTGAAACATTAAATCAGAATACTGATTAAATTTAAAGTTAATTGGTTTTCTTGTTGGCCAATTTCTATTATGAAAAACAATGATCCTTAAAAAGAATTACTATTTGAAAAATTTCATTATTTATACCCTATACCACTATGTGGTTTGGGTATAATGACTTTGTGCTGCTGTTTGTAACAACCAAAAATATTTGACCTAGACCCATCTTTAATTATACCGATCGAATCAGAATCACTTTCTGAGTTGATTTAACAATGTCCGTCCGTCCGTCCGTCCGTCCGTCCGTCCGTCCGTCCGTCCGTCCGTCTGTGTGTCCATGTAAAGCTTGTAATCAAACTGCAGGTCGCAAATATGAATATATTTTGACGAAATTTGGTATGTAAGCTTTTATCGGCCATGGGATGAACGCTATTGAAATTGGTGAGAATCGGTCCATGTTCAGACCTAGCCCCCATACAAATTACCCATATGAAATCGACATAAATTGCCATAAGATCCAAATTGTCATATAGATCTTACTCAAATTGGGTTTGTATGCGTTCATTACATCCACTAATAAGTAGTCCAAAAATGATCCCTTTGACCCCATATAGAGCTGCTTCCCGATCTTCACTTAAATCTATTAAAAAACAAAAATATTGCACTGATTCTTCGCAAATTTTGTTTGTACATATTTTTGCAAAATACAAGAGACTTTACCAAACATGATCAGGATCGGTCCATTTTTGGACCTAGTCCCTTTATAGATATAGCATCCGATATGAACTTTTTCATATCTGCAGCCAAAAAAAATTAATAAAAATCCCACTCAAATTTGGTTTTTGCTTATTTTCAATGTCCAGTTAGTTGGGCCTAAGAGATAGGGTTTCTAAACGCATGGTATAGGGTATCGTAAAGTCGGTCTAGACCGACTATAATTTTCTTACTTGTTTTTATTTATAAAAGTACTTCAAAGAACACCAATGAAATTCATTATTTAACGCAGCCGGCATCATAATAACACCCAAAGTTTGATCCCTATAAGCCTGTTTTGAAACCTTCGAATGATTCTTGGCTACAAATCATTAATATTAAAAAGATTAACTTTTAAAATAATTTTATTTAATACAAAAAAAAAAGAAAAATAAATAAAAACAGGTAAGAAACTAAAGAATGAAACTAAAATTTTTAATTTTTAGTATTAATTTTTTAATTTTAAATTTTTATTTCTAATTTTTAATTTTTAATTTGTAATTCTTAGTTTTTAGTTTTTAACTTTTAATTTTTAATTTTAATATTCAGTTTTTAATTTTTAATTTTGGTTTTTAATTTATATTATTTATTTTTTAATTTTCATTTTTTAATCTTTAATTTTTAATTTTTAATATTTAATTTTTAATTTTTAATTTTTAATTTTTAATTTTTAATTTTTAATTTTTAATTTTTAATTTTTAATTTTTAATTTTTAATTTTTAATTTTTATTTTTTAATTTTTAATTTTTAATTTTTAATTTTTAATTTTTAATTTTTAATTTTTAATTTTTAATTTTTAATTTTTAATTTTTAATTTTTAATTTTTAATTTTTAATTTTTAATTTTTAATTTTTGATTTTTAATTTTTAATTTTTAATTTTTGATTTTTAATTTTTAATTTTTAATGTTTAATTTTTAATTTTTAATCTTTAATTTTTAGTTTTTAATTTTTAATTTTTAATTTTTAATGTTTAATTTTTAATTTTTATTTTTTAATTTTTAATTTTTAATTTTTATTTTTTAATTTTTAATTTTTAATTTTTAATTTTTAATTTTTAATTTTTAATTTTTAATTTTTAATTTTTAATTTTTAATTTTTAATTTTTAATTTTTAATTTTTAATTTTTAATTTTTAATTTTTAATTTTTAATTTTTAATTTTTAATTTTTAATTTTTAATTTTTAATTTTTAATTTTTAATTTTTAATTTTTAATTTTTAATTTTTAATTTTTAATTTTTAATTTTTAATTTTTAATTTTTAATTTTTAATTTTTAATTTTTAATTTTTAATTTTTAATTTTGAATTTTGAATTTTTCATTTTTAATTTTAAATTTTCAATTTTTAATTTTTAATATTTCATTTTCCATTTTTCTTTTTCCATTTTTCATTTTTTATTTTCCATTTTTAATTTTTCGCTTTTCATTTTCCATTTTTAATTTTTAATTTTCCATCTTTCATTTCTCATTTTTAATTTTCCATTGTCCATTTTTAATTTTCCATTTTACATTTTTCATTTTTCAATTTTCCATTTTTCCTTTTTCGTTTTCCATTTTTCATTTTTAATTTTCTATTTTCCATTTTTCATTTTTTATTTTTCAATTTTCAATTTTCCATTTTTAATTTTTAATTTTTAATTTTTCATTTTCCATTCTTCATTTTTCATTTTCCATTTTTCATTTTCCATTTTTCAAATTTAATTTTTCATTTTTCATTTTCCATTTTTCATTTTTAATTTTCTTTTTTCATTTTTAATTTTCCATTGTCCATTTTTCAGTTTTAATTTTCGTTTTTCATTTTCAATTTTCCATTTTCCATTTTTCAATTTTCCATTTTTAATTTTTCATTTTCCATTTTTCATTTTCAATTTTCCATTTTTCATTTTTAATTTTCAATTCAAATTTTTCATTTTTTATTTTTCAATTTTCATTTTTCATTTTCCATTTTCCGTTTTTCATTTTTCAATTTTCATTTTCATTTTTCGCTTTTAATTTTTAGTTTTTAATTTTTAGTTTTTCATTTTCCATTTTTCATTTTTGATTTTCCATTTTTCATTTTCCATTTTTCTTTTTTAGTTTTTAATTTTTAATATTTAATTTTTATTTTTAAATTTTTTTTATTGCTTAGGCCATTGTGACACGTGCAGTATTAATATACACACAACTGCAACGAATTCAGCAATAATAAGAACTACAACATATACAACATATCTTAAGAAAAACAACAAACACAGTGAAAATTTTAATATTCCCTGACCCCCCCCCCCCCCCCCCCTTTAACCGATTTTGACGATTTTAAATAGCAACTCCTTTGGGATGTTATAAACGATTTTATACAAAAACGAACGGTCTAGCTTAGATATTGACGGCGTGATCGTGATTTCCACAGACAGACGGACAGACGGTCATCGCTAAATCAACTTCCCTTGTTATAATGATCAAGAAAATATATGGTTTTGGGGTCTCCGGAATTTATTTCGATGCGTTACAAACGAAATGACAAACATATATATACCCACGGCCACTGAGGTGTGTAGGGTATAAAACGAAACGAATTCTTAGGGCACAACATATATTTTTTTATATTTTATCTTTGGTTCTTTATTTCCACAAATCCAGACAAATCACTTCTGAGAGTACTGGCCTACTAATAAAAGTTATACATGGTAGAAACTAGGGGACACTTTGAAGACCTAAAAAGTAAAACTAAAGTATTTCCCAAGTTCAAACCTCAAGTACTCGAGACAAATTCAATATTTGGGCCATTATGAAATTTCCATATGTTGGTGAAAATGTCATGTTCAGGTTTAATAATCTAACCCATAAAAACAAAGTTTTTATTAAAACCCTTTCTCTCCTTATGCATAGAGTTTTGAATCTCTCCGTGACTGTGCGTGACTGGGTGTGACTATCTTAAAATTAATCTTTGGCCACAACAAGTCTATGGACAAAGTTTCAGATCGATCAGATGGGGGAAGTGAGGTTTCGATCTCTCCGTGACCGTGCGTGGCTATGCGTGACTGTGCGTGACTATGTCAAAGTTAATCTTTTTTCACAGCAAGTCTATCGAACAAGTTTCAGATCGATTGGATAAGGGAAAATGGGTTTTAAATCACTCCGTGACTGTGCGTGACTATGTCGATGTTAATCTTTCTTTACAGATGATATGAAATCAGTTTTAAATCTCTCCGTGACTGTGCGTGACCATGCGTGACTGTGCGTGACTAAGTCAAAGTTAATCTTTTTTCACAGCAAGTCTATCGAACAAGTTTCAGATCGATCGGATGAGGGGAAATGAAATTTAGATCACTCCGTGGCTATGCGTGACTAAGCGCGATTGTGCGTGACTACCCCAGAATTAAACTGTAGTCACAACAAGACTATGGGCCAAGTTTCAGATCAATTGGATAAGGGGGAATGGGGTTGCCACATGGCCAACAGACAGACAGAGAGTATGAGTTAAAAGAAAGAGTTTAAAAATGATTTTGTTTTATATATTTTAATTTTTTTAATATTTCCCCAATATGACAAGATACCGATCGAGAGGTATACTGAAGGCCTGTGGATCAAATTGCACGTCCATATATATAATACTTATTGAACTTCGGTATGATTTTTGTATTTGATGTCACCAAAGTGTGTCTTAAACTAATAACTTTTACCGCGGATAACTTTTATTAGTAGGAACTCTTTAGAGGTGATATATTTGGTTTTCTGGGATCATCCACATATGTTTCATGACCTCATTTAAGGTTGCAAAAATAAAAAAGAAACGTTTTTGGTGAAACTCCCATTTCTAACGTATGAGTTCAAAATGAAAATATTGATGTTAATAATTAATTTATACAAAAAGTTTTTTGTTTTTTTTTCGATGGAGTACTTCTGAGAATTGTACTTTAACAAGCTTTAATGTTATTTGTTATTACTTTTTGACTTGTAGATATAATGAGCCTAAGGAGTCCGATAGTAAGAGGTTTTTTTTAGAATTAGAGAACTTTAAATTAAAATAAAGCAAAGAAAAATATTTTTAATATCAATTAAGCTGGCTTTATTAGATGGATAATTTTGTGCCATTAATGTTTGAATATCAGTTGGGCCCTGTGGCCGCCACGGCTGGCGCGTATATGGCACACTCACACACTTTTCTTCACTTCAAATTCGACAATTTTGCTTAATTAAGTACTCATTCATTCAAAAATGAGCTTTATCGCGGAATAACATTTTGTATGGATTATCAAACCATTATCAATGTGTGCTTCAGCACATTGGCCGAATTGGTGGCGTATGCGATGGTCGTTTGGCTTTAGTTCTTGCACAAGTTGAATCAGAAAAGCTAACAAACCAAGGTCCTTTCGTGAAATCTTTCATAAAGTGGAAGCGCACTGTTTGGCGTCTTACGGGATGCAAATTATTAAGAGTAAACTTGGTGCAAAAACGATCCATAGTTATTCGAATTATCGCTCTGATGGACGATTATGACTAACATTATTTTTATAGAAAATTTCAACAATTAAAGACATGTATACAGCGTTACAGACTCAGCAAGTGCTGATCACAAATATATTAAGTATTTTCGCTGTTCGAACTTAAAAAAAATATTTTGTTTTCCCAGTAAAACTCAATACATGAAAATTTCAGAAATAAATATCAAAGAAAATATTTAATATGCATTTATACAATATGTGCTGTAGTCTATATTTATTTTTATTGGTTATGTATAATGAAAAATTAAAAATTCCTAAACAAATGTCATTTAAAATCAAAAATTAAATATTCGAAAATATCGCATAATTCGACGCAAAAACGACTTTTTTTGTAATAGTCGTAATATCATCGATTTAGGAAAATCCGGTTTTTTTGAATTATTAAAAAGCCAACCATGACAACTTTAATAGTGAAATTGTGCAAAATTTTTTTTCAAAAATTTCCACAACAACATTTTAATCCTTGAAACGTCCGTCTTAGTGAACTAATTCAATATTTTTTTAAAGATCCCTGGAAATAACAAATAAAGGGTTAAAATATTCTATGGAAATAATTCGCAAAACATTTCATAGAGAATATCCAATCACAAAACTTCACTCAAAGGAACGTTTACAATGTTTTTCATTGAGTGTTAGTTAAAAATGTTAATGTATGTAAAATTTTTATTTTCTTTAAATCCTTCGTACAAATTTTAATTCTTTCTTTACATTTCGTTTTATAGACTAAGCCCCTAAAACTATAAAATGACACTATCTCTGATTGTATTTACACTGCGCCAATTATACCAACCTAATATAACCCAAACATCATCGACCCCTAAATCATCGACCCCAAAAATCCAACCCCTGAGTTTGTGGCACAGTGTCATTTTTATACCCTATACTACAATGTGGTCAGGGTATAATGAGTTTGTCCGTGTGTCCACATAAACCTTGTAATCCAACTACAGGTTCCAAATATGAATATATTCTGATGCAATTTGGTATATAAGCTTCTATCGGAAAGCGGACGAGAGCTATTGAACTTGGTGAGACTTGGTAAATGTTCAGACCTAGATCCCATACAAATGACCCCTATGAGATCGACAAATTAGCATATAGATCTCGGTCAAATTGGGTTTGTGTATCGGTCTAGATCGACTAAAATTTTCTTACTTGTTTTTATTGTTCTATTTGAATTTACGTGGAGTTTTAAATAGGAAATCAGAATTTAAATCATTTAAAACAAGTAAGACAATTATAGTCGGTCTAAACCGACTATACAATACCCTATACCATGCGTTTAGAGACCCTAGCTCTTAAACCCAACTAACTGGATACAGAAAATAAGCATAAACCAAATTTGAGTGGAATTTTTATTAATTTTTTGGCTGCAGATATGAAAAAGTTCATATCGGATGCTATATTTTTATGGGGACTAGGTCGAAAAATGGACCGATCCTGAACTTATTTGGTAAAGTCACTTATATTTCGAAAAAATATATACAAACCAAATTTTAAAAAAAATTTGTGCAATATTTTTGTTATACCCTCCACTCCAGTGTGCAGAGGGTATATATAAGTTTGTCATTCCGTTTGTAATAATTAGAAAAAAAATTTTGGACCCCATAAAATTTATATATTTGTGATCCTTATAACAACCGGAGTTGATATAGCGATGTCCGTCTGTCCGTCTGTCCGTCTGTCCGTCTGTGGAAATCACGATGACGGCAACAATCGGGCAGCTAGGGCGCTCGTTGGCATAAAAAATGATTCATTAACATCCTGAAAAGTTTGCTATTTAAAACCGTCCAAATCGGTCGATTAGGGCCCGAGATTTGAATGAAGAACTAAAAAAAGTCTTGAAAAAAAAAATAATTTTCTATGTTGTTCTTGTCACGATCACGCCCTCAATAGTACAGCTACAGTGATCATTTTTAGTGAAAATGATTCAACAAATTCATGGAAAGATTTCTACTTCAAAAATCGTTAAAATCGGTGGAAAAGGTCCAGGGAAATCTCTGAAAAAGTAAAAAAAAAAAAATGAAAAACATGATATTTCTATATTGTTCATGTTGTTATTCTAAATGTTGCATTGTTTTCATAGCTGGACTTGTTGTTTTTGTGGCCGTTATGGTAATAATATAACAAAAAAAAACCCTTTGTACATTTTTTATCAACTCAGGTAGAAAAATTTAAAAGTTTCCATTGTTTTGGCATCCCTAAAAAAATATGTTAGATCATTTCTATCATTGCCACGAGCCTGCCTGCAAAATTTCAGATCGATTGGGTCACGGGAAAGTGGTTAAAATCGATCCAAAATTTTTCGACAAGCAGACACGAGTTAATATAAAGGGAGTAAAAATTCACCAACATCTAAAGCAAATAATGCTAAAATACCTAGTTGTTAATAAAAAAAAAAACAATTGGGCAATTCACAATGGGTAATGTATCGTTGTATCTGTTGTATCGTGTATCACTTTACAATAGTGTAAAATTGTTGTTGGTAATTTTTACTGAAAAATCTGATACACGATCCAACTTCATTTGCTATGTTTAGTAAATGTTGTATATTGTATCATAACATATCAGTTCCAAGTGAATGCCAGTTTTTATGAAAAAGAAAAAAACAAATACATAGAATTTTATTAGCATAAATAATTATAAAATAAAATATGGCAAATAATGCAAATAACGCAAATACATCGATAAGTTTATTTATATCAAAATTAATGTTTATATTTTTTTAGTATGTATTTTCTCTTTCAGTACCAACCAAAACATTTAACATTTTTTTTTCCATTATAAATTAAAATGCAAGAGGTATGTAACTAAAACTCCAGGGTATATCTCACGACCAAAAAGCAAACACTGACAAGTGTTTTCTCTTATACAAAATAGCAGAAGCAACGAAGCGATCTTTCCTCGTTGGATCGAAAATTACTAAAGAAAGCGTTTTACAATATGAAAATACAACTGAGAGTTCACAACAAATGATTGTATTGTGTATTTCAATACAACATACAATATACAACACCTGTTGTGAATTGCCCAAATGTAAATTTAGCAAAAAAATTTATGTATTAATTTATTTAAAGAGAAAAACACAAAAATAACGTTTGATGTTGTATTTTTTGTGTGTAATATTTAAATATACATACATACACATATTAAATAATACAAATAATATACATATATTATATATATGCATGTATGTATGTATATTCATAGTAACTGCATGTTAGAAATAAATCGGTTATTTTATTTACATAAAATTCTGCAGTATTTTGTTGTGGGGAAAATACATTTCTTTTGCATTAACAGAGTGTCACTTCATTTTGCTCAGCGTGACTATGCCACAGTAGATGGCGCCATAATTTTTGTTTGTTCTAATTAGCTTTGCAATAGTTATTTCTATTTTTACATGAATGTTAATATTTTCAACTAGATATCATACAGAACAATGTTAAGAGTATACACGGGCTGGTCTTTTATTTCATACGTTTTTTCATTATTCTTTTACAAATATGAACATAAGTTTGGCATATTAACTTTTTGTTGTCTTTACAAAATAGAGTTACCGAGTTCGTCAATGAGTTTTTTGCTTACAAAACAGTTCTACATAGTTATATATAATTATTATTCTGCTTTACCTATAAAATATCTGATTGCGATTACATCTAATTTTTAAAAATTGTTTATAATTAATAAAGCATTATTATTCACATAAATACAAAATTTCACATTTTAAATTTTCCATTCAAATTTAAGAAAATATCAATTATAATAAAAACTGGAAATAAAATTCCCAATTATAAATTAAAAAATATTAATTGAATTTCAGAAAATCTTATCAAAACGTGGGAAATAATAATTTTAAATTTAGAAATATATTTACACTTAAAAAATGTTTACATTTAAAAAAAATATTGCCATTCAGGAGATATTAATAACTTTTCAGTACCGCGATTCAGTAACTTCTTTTAACGATAGTCGAATCGTAAAAAAAAAAGAAAATTGCAAAATTATCAGTAAAATTTTTAAATGATATTCGCTATTGTTAAAGTCAGCTGTTGTTGTTATCTAAACGACAACCATTTTTGTGTTGTTTATTCAATCGATAAAAACTTAAATTTTTAGGTTGAAATGTCGTCATACATAAATAAAAATCATGAAATAGTGAAAATATTTTGCTTTAATTAAAAAACTTTTTTATATAAATAAAAAAATTAAATAGCATTTCAATTCATTATTTCATTTTCAAATAAATAAACAGAAATATTAGCAAAAAATAAAGATATTAAACATAAACATAAAATCATCCTGTCAAACACGAAGTAATTTGTTTTTTTCTATTCTTTGTGTTTTTCGCTTATTTTGACAGAGATGCCACTCCTTTACAATTTAAATAAATAGAAAAACAGATTTGTCGATATTAATTTAAATTCAATGAATTTAAGAAAACCTAAAATGATATTTAAGAATTGTTAACATAAAAATTGTTACATAAGTAAACGTAATTTTATGAGAATGTTATTTTTTATATATAAATTTTCACAATTTTTTTTGGATGAAAATTTGAAGTTTTTCAGAAAATAAAGATAACATTAAATTATTTTATTTAAAATGTTTGGGACTTTTCGTTTTTTGCGTTTTTCATCCCTAATTTGATTATTTATTATTATAAATTTATTCTCTATGTTTTCAAAATATGGCAATATTTTAAAAAAAGTTGAGAGAGCTTTTTTTTTTGGTTATTATTTTGTTACTCCATCCGACCTATATGGCCACAATGAAGAAATATTTGGCCAGTTAAAAGAAACTATACAGCCATCTCCAATTAGCACGATTTAATGCATATAGCCACTCTACACAACCATTACCTTTGCAATGGAGGTTAGGGCGAGCTATTTAATTAGCAAAAACTAAATTAAACGAGAAGTTATGTCATATAACCGGAAACGCATGCATATAGGTATATAACCTAAATGCATGCCGATCAGCAACTACGATGACCAAAAAGCAAACACCGAAATAAATCCGAAATAATAGAAAAGACGAAAACCAACCCAAAGAATTTTCTGAAATAATTTGGTATTAAGTTTAACAAATTGTTTACTTTTTCCAATATTTTGTTTACATTTATTATCAATACTCAAACCGAGGTGGAGGGTATCAAAGATTCGGCACAGCCGAATTTAACACTCTTACTTGTTTTTTGATAGATTTAAGTGAAAATCGGGAAGCAGCTCTTTATGGGGCCTATGACTAAGAATTGTCCTAAAGGTATTATTTTTGGATTACTGATTAATGGATGTAATAAACACATACAAACTTAATTTGACTAAGATTTATACGGCAATTTATGTCAATTTCATAGGGGTCATTTTTATGGGGGCTAGGTCTGAACATGGACCGATTCTCACCAATTTCCATAGCGTTCATTCCATGGCCGATGAAAGCTTATATACCAAATTTGATAAACATATATTCATATTTGCGACCTGCAGTTTGATTACAAGGTTTACATGGACACACAGACGGACGGACGGACGGACGGACAGACATTGTTAAATCGACTCAAAAAGTGATTCTGATTCGATCGGTATAATAAAAGATGGATCTAGGTCAAATATTTTTGGTAGTTACAAACAGCAGCACAAAGTCAATATACCCAAACCACATAGTGGTATAGGGTATAAACAGTTTTGTTTCCACCAGAATATTTTTTTGAACTTAATAAACTTTTTCAACCTTCAAATTATGTTAGCACCCTATTAACAATTCATTACTTTTCTTAACTTACAATTATTACAAATTGCTCTGCAATTCTATAGCGAACTCAAGTAAATAAAATAACTTTACACGAATGTACTCAAATTCAAGTTTTTAATTTTCTTATTTTTTTAGCAGTATATTTATCTCTCACACTGTTTTTTGGGGGGAAAACAAATCACATGTTAATGTTTAAAATAAATGTCTACACAAATTTAAACATACTTTAACAAGTGTTTCTTTTATAAATTGATCATTATACATACAAACTCCTATATTTGTTTTTATATTACTTTTATAAAACAAAGCACATTCACTTTTAAAAAATACTAAAAGTATTTTCTTGTTTATTTTGGTTTTCAAATAAAAACAAGTAAGAAAATTATAGTCGGTCTAGACCGACTATACGATACCCTATACCATGTCCTATCTCTCAGGCCCAACTAACTGGACATAGAAAATAAGCAAACACCAAATTTGAGTCTGATTTTTATTAATTTTTTTGGCTGCAGATATGAAAAAGTTCATATCGGATGCTATATCTATATGGGGTCTATTTTGCAAAAATATATACAGACAAAATTTGAGAAGAATCAGTGCAATATTTTTGTTTTTTAATAGATTTAAGTGAAGATCGGGAAGCAGCTCTATATGGGGCCAAAGGGATCATTTTTAGACTACTCATTAATGCACGTAATGAACGCATACAAAACCCAATTTGAGTAAGATCTATATGACAATTTGGATCTTATGGCAATTTATGTCGATTTCACAGGGGTAAGTTGTATGGGGGCTAGGTCTGAACATGGACCGATTCTCACCAATTTCAATAGCGTTCATCCCATGGCCGATAAAAGCTTATTTACCAAATTTCATCAAAATATATTCATATTTGCGACCTGCAGTTTGATTACAAGATTTACATGGACACACAGACGGACGGACGGACGGACGGACATTGTTAAATCAACTCAGAAAGTGATGCTGATTCGATCGGTATAATTAAAGATGGGTCTAGGTCAAATATTTTTCGTTGTTACAAACAGCAGCACAAAGTCATTATACCCAAACCACATAGTGGTATAGGGTATAATTAAATTATGCGCGTAAAAAATAGTTTGTCTTGTTCTTTTTTATAAAGAAAAACCAAATAACAGCGTATGCTAAATAATATCACCGTGCGGCAGTACATTTTACAAATGAACAGAATGTTATACGTCTGAAACTAGGCATGTTTGGAGTAAAATTGCGTTTACTCAATTGTCGTACAATGCAGTGATCGGTGTAAAATAAAAGAGGAGAATCTGGAAGAATCGTAGGTCGAATATAAGTATTGAAATTATCTTTTGTGGAAAAGACAATCCGTTGAAACTTAGAAGTTCTTTATGAAGGAAAGAAGATCACAAAATGCAAAACTATTATTGCACTTTTACTCCATTTCATCTCTAATTTCAGACGTTCGTATGTAGCGAATTTTTTGTTTTCGGTGTCGTACGGTGTTGTAAATGTAATAATATTTTTCATATCTATTTGTAATATTATTAAATTTTTTTTTATTTCGTTTATCTATCGAAGTTTTTTTTTAAGTAAGAAACAATAACCTATACCATGCGATTCGAGAGAGGGTGTTGGATCCAACTTTGCTGAAGCAATAACTGGATATAAAAAAATCAATGTGAGTCCGATCACAGGGGAGATGTGTAAACATCTACACCTTTTCCAATTGTATTTCAGAAAGTATCAAATGTATTTCAGAAAACATCAAATGTATTTCAGAAAGTATTAAATGTATTTCAGGAATTATCAAATGTATTTCAGAAAACATAAAATGTATTTCTGAAATTATCAAATGTATTTCAGAAAATATCAATTGAATTTCAGAAAATATCTATTGAAATTCGGAATTAAAAGGTAGTTTACCCTACAATACCGAAAAGTTATTATTGTTTCTCTTAGTGATTTGGAGTCGCAGAAAATGTTTAGCAATATTTGGACTTATTTGTTATGCACTGGAAAATAAACTATCAAGGGCGGCCATTTAATCGAAAGAAGATGAGGACTTCATTTGTTAATCAGCTACAGTATAAACTCCAGGAAAGAATTTTGAACGATTTTGAAGTCATCATTTTGAAAATAAACACGTTTATATCGTCACCTAAAATACAAAAGGCCGTAACTAACAAAAAGTTCAAAATTGACTTTTTGTATTGTAGTAACGGCCTTTTACTTAAAAACTACTATTTTACCATAAATTTGTCTTCATAAAAAAAAATCCATCTTTAGTTTTCAGCTTGATTCTAGTTAAAATTTGGGTATTAAGTTTAAAGTAGTTTTTGTTTTATGATGTTTTTTGCTTCTCCTGTAAAAAAATGACGATGTGTAGTTTTCAAGAGATATTACAAACCCAGTGTAATACTTAAAATAATATGTTTTTATGTAGCGTTCTGACTATTTTTCTGAGACGCAAATGATATTTTCTGAAATTCAATTCATATTTTCTGAAGTAAATTTAATAATTTCTGAAATACATTTTGTGTTTTCTGAAGTACATGTGATGTTTTCTGAAATACATTAGATAATTGCTGAAATACATTTGATGTTTCTGAAATACATTTAAAATTTTCTGAAATACATTTGATGGTTTCTGAAATACATTTGATAATTTCTGAAACTCAATTGATATTTTCTGAAATTCAATTGATATTTTCTGAAATACAAATTATACTTTCTGAAGTACATTTGATGTTTTCTGAAATACAATTGATTATTACTGAAAATCAATTGATGTTTTCTGAAACACAATTGATATTTTCTGAAAATCAATTGATGTTTTCTGAAAAACATCAGAAAGTATCAATTTCTGAAATTCAATGGTTGGTTTCTGAAATATAATTGATACTTTCTGAAATACAATTGATATTTTCAGAAAATCAATTAATGTTTTCTGAAACAAATTGATACGTTCTGAAATTCAATTGATGTTTTCTGAAATACAATTGGAAAAGGTGTAGTAATTAAAAAAACACATAAGTTCATTTTTGACTTCTTCAAAGTTTTCCTGGTATATGTATATACAATTGAATATTTAAAATTAACGAAAAAGATTTGTGATTTTGCTAAACAGGCAGCGAACTCGGTGGTTCTGCTTAATAGCAAAGATATACTTGAAAGTAAAAAAAAAACAACTATGTAAGTTTGTGAACATGTTAAACTCACAACACACCTAGCGGTCAATAGCTTGAATATTTTAAATTAACGAAAAAGATTTGTAATTTTGCTAAACAGACAGCGAACTCGGCGGTTCTGATTACTAAATATACCAATACACTTACATACATATACCACACACCGATTTTCCCTTACGCTGTTTTTGTGATTGTATCGTGAAATTGGATTTCACACCCCCTGAGCGCATAGAAGTTTACACATCAAAAATAAGCATAAACCAAATTTTAGTGATATTGTCATTTGGGACGTGCAGATATGAAAATGTTTATTCTGATGTTATTTTTATATGAGGACAAGGTAAAAAAAAATGGAACGGTCGCAACCAAATTTAGTAAGGCCACTTACTTTTCTCACAAACATATATAGATAAAATTACAAAAAAATAATATTTTTGTTCTTTGATAGATTCCAGTGATGATCGGGAATCAGCTTTATATGGGGACTATGACTAAAAATAATTCCACTGATTAGTGGGTATAATATACACATATACACGAAATTTTATCGATGCATATATGATAATCTGGATCTTATTACAATTTTGTTCGTAAAAATAAACGATAAACGATGTAAAAATAAACGATAAAAGTTTATATAAAAAATTTTACCAAAATACATATGTATATTCATATTTGCGACCTGTAGTTTGATTATAAGAGTTACATGGCCACATAGACGGACGGATAGACTTAGGGCTGGATTGACATTGCTAAATCAACTCAGAAAGTGGTTCAGAGTCTGTGGGAATAATAAAAGGATGATGTAGGTAAAATATTTTTTTGATAGTTACAAACATCAGACTCACTATACCGTAACCATATTGTGCTATGGGGTTTAAAAATGTTAATCATTTCAGTAATTGAAATCAAAGTATTTAATTCAATTCAGGATCACATAAACTGAAGAAAAAAAGGAATTAATTTTAAATATATTTGTTTAAAAATAGGAAATTAATGGTCGTAAGTTTCCAAGCGGTTACGGTTGAAACAAAAAGGTTTCTATGTCTGTCTTTGCCGTTTTTGAATACGTTTTCCATTCTAGTGAGATAGTGTCCAGTAAAGGGAAATTCAATGACAATATTGCACGTTTGATGTTAAAATGCTTATATTGAAAGGTGCAAGAGTTGATCGACTGAGTGGCCAATTATAAACAAAATTCCAAAAGCTTGGTAAAAATGTATAATCGACAGTGGGGGTATTCCTTGTTCAATAATTAAAAAAAAAAAAAAAAAACTAATCAAGCAAAGAATAAAAAAATAAACACTCTAGTCGCTTTGATCAAAGTATATTAATTCTTCACAAATATTGACCGTGGACGACCAATGAGACATAGATTTTTTCAAATTAGAGATTGAAAAAATAAACATTTTCGAGCGGTTTAAGTTTAGTTGTCAAAGGACTACATTTATTTTTATTACAACACTTTTGAATTAACGCATCTTCTAAACTGTGGGAAGGGTATGAGTTCGTGCTGTTGTTGGTAACTACTAAAAATATTTGACCTACTTAGAACCACCTTTAATAATACCGATCGATTCAGAATCACCGTCTGAGTCGATTTAGCGATGTCCGCTAATCTGTGTATCGATGTAAACCTTATAATCAAACTACAGGTCGCAAATATGAACATATTTTGATGAAATTTAGTATATAAGCTTTTATCGGCCAAATGACAACCTATATTCAATTTCATGTTCAGATCTATCTCCCATACAAATAACAACTATCAGATTGATTCAAATTGTCGTATGATGCAGATTATCATATATGTATCAGTAAAATTTGGTATATGTGTGTGTATTATACCCACTAATCAGTGGTCCAAAAATAAATCCTGTATGGCCATTTTTAGCCATAGTATGCCATATAAAGCTGATTCCCGATCTTCACTTAAATCTATCAAAAACTAAAAATATTGCATAGATTTTTAAACAATTTAGTTTGTATAAATATTCATAAACATTTTGTTTTTGCTTATTTTTTTATATCAGATATTGCTCTAGCAAAATTGTACGCAAGACTCTCTTTCACAACCCATAGTATAGGGTATTGTATAGTCGATCTAGACCGACATGTTTTTATATTTTATTTTGTATTAGTTGACAACTCTGTCACCTGTTAATCAATTTAAATTTTTCTTTTCCTGTGTAATACAAGTATCAAGATCAAATACCACAAATTTTTCGATAGAGGTTGTATTGTGCAAAGTGTCGCTGAAACAATAAGAAGTGAGAAAAACATTTTTATCTTTTTTTTTTTGACATTTTTGTTAAAAATAAAACTACATCATGTTGTAAAGTAGCGCCTCGTGAAAGGTGTCCGTCTGGTCGTACAGTTTGCAATGTAATTTTAAAATTCAAGATAGTGACACTATCAAATACAAGAAAGTTGGTCATTGTAGCAGATTCGGAAATCCTGAAAATTTAAATTTGAAGTCGTAATCTTTCTCAGAGGGGCAATGTCGAAAAAATGTGGAGATTCAAAAAATTTTTGATACTTCATATAAAGAAAAAAAAATAAACTTGAAACTTAAAAAATTAAAATGTTCCGAATCCCAATAAAAAATGCAAGAGTTTGAGCAAGAAAGTTGTTACATAAAAATTACATATTTATCATTATAAATGTAGAGACCTATTAAAAAGCTAATATTTCAGAGCTTCCCATTAAAAATTAATATATTTCAGATGACAAACGTAATGTCAGCGATGAAGTAAAATATAAAAAACTTTTGAAAATTTACAAGCTCCGAGAATTGGCACATGTGTCCGTGTAGTAATAATATAATGAACAATCAGAACTGATTCTACATTATCCAGTGCTTGGAAAAAGCATCAAGTCCCTCTCCTTTTCTGGCCAAACTTGGCTATAAAAAATTAACATCAATAACATTAACTTTGCAGCTAAGGAATTCAAACCTCCAAATTGTCCAGAACTTCGCCCAATTGAGCGATTTGGGTAATAATCAAAATATATTTTTTTAAAAAGCTTCCGAGTATTGTAGGAAAATTTTATATTCAATGGAAAAAAACGAAACTGGTTTCCAAAACCTTTTACGGCATATAAAGCTTAGAAGTTCGAAATTTCGTAAGGTACAACAGAATTTAAAAAACAAATTATGTATTCTGTCCACATTATAGAAACAGAAAACTATTGGCCCGTAATCATAGATGCGAACTAAAGTCGTTTTATTTTAAATAGATGTTAAATTAAAAATCTATTATTATTTATTTTGTTCTTATAGCCAAAAATAAAGTCGGTTTTAATTTTTCAAATTGTTCGCACATAATCTGTAACAAAATCTATACAAGTGGTTCTTTTTATTTCATCTCAGAGTAAAAGAGAATGAGAAACAGAGAGAATCGAGTATTGTTTGGAAATTTTAAAATACGTGGAATTAATGAAATCACTCATATTTAAACTGCATACGCTGGGAGTAACGACAAAACTGGTCAAATTTTTAGAGAATGTTCATTCTACAACAAGATTCACTGTATGGAATGACACTGAACTCTCAGAACCATTCGAAACAATATCAGGCGTTAAGCAGTTTAACGATCTTCATGAATATCTAGGCGATGGCATCACAATTGAAGAACTCAATATAAGACTACTCTTGTACGCGGATGACATTGTAGAGGTTTTGCAAAAATTGATTAAACGGAATCTAGAAGTGGATCTTATAAAATCTAAAATAATCGTATTTAGAAATGGCGAAAGATTGGCTAACCGTGAAAAATGGGTTTTCAATGGAGAAGAGGTTGAAATTGTCAATGAGTACAACTATTTAGGTATGATATTAACACCAAAAATGATTTTCTCAAAACATATCCAAAATAGAAACGCAACGGCAAAAACCAGCATAAACGCTACATGAAAGTCATTTCTAAGTAAAACCAATATATCTCTAAAAACAAAATATCAGTTTTTTGAAGCAGTGAGTCGTTCAATGGGGCTCAAATTTGAGGACATCCTCATTTCGAGGAAATAGATAAACTGCAGAGATATTTTCTTAAGTATATTTTGAAATTGCCAAATTCAGTACCTAACTACAAATTCAGTAACTAACTAATTTAAATTTACGGTATATAAATTGGACATTTTTTAAATTGGCAACTTTGCATCTTCCACATAAACTTAGCTTTAAGATTCTAAAAAAAAAAAAAAACTTTTTGGGTGAAGAATTTAAGTCAATTGGGAAACGGTTTGGACATACAATGGTAATCGGGTATAACATCACAATAATAGAATCAAAAACAGTATTTTTTATTAAATAATTTAAAAACTAACAAATACGATGGACGTTTAAGAAGAGCATCTCCAACCCAAACGTTTTATAAAAAGGAGGACCATACTACTCGTATTTGATGAATATGACTGATCAAAGCTATGTTATGTGGATTTTCAAAACACGCTATGAGTTAATAAAATTAAATGGTACATGATTTTCAATCAGAAACAGTCAACAATGCTCGTTGTGCAATACGAGAGAAATTGAAACAACTCAACACTCTATATGCAGATGTCCCATTTTAAATTGCTTCAGGCTACAACAATTTGTTGTGTAACAATTTCAGAGGAGAATTATATTAAAATCTTAGATTGAGAGTTATATAATTGGGATACTTTGGTTAAATACATTGTCAATGCTTTACGATATCGAAATTTTTTAATAAATGAATATAATAATTCAATTATAAAATAAAAAAGAAAAAAAAACACTATTAAACATTGTATATATAATTACATTCATTAAGTCCGATTATTCTGGCTAACGACAAAGTCAGAGCCGTAATATTCTTTAAATTATGTAATTTTTATATTACATCTTTGCAATGAATTTTTGAAAATAAAGAATTACTACTACTACTACTCATTAAGCAATTTTCTCAAAATATTCTTTATTAGTCTTCCGACGATCTTCCGTTCTGGTAGGAAAGTGCAAAAAGTGAAAGAAGGAACTGCCAAATCTAGGCCGAATCTCCGTAATTACTCTAGTATGGGTTACCCCGGCCATAGAGATTTTTACGGTAATGAACAGGCAAACGAACTGACAAGAACAGGTTCTGCGGTGTCAATCCACTTCACATCCTACAAGCAGTGGAAAATACATGAAGGAGTATTGACACATGCAGAACTTCAGGTCAGACTTAACCTGACTTAAGACGGTATAAATCACTCCTAAGTAAAAGAAGAAGGCACCAAGACTTACGGTCGTGTGGACCGGTCATTGGCCGATCGGCCAACACTCAGGAAGGCTTCGATTTCAACACAACGATCTCATGGAGAAGAAAAGTCAGTATGTCATTTCTTCTGCGAGTGTGAAGCTTTGGGTAGTATCAGGTTCAGAACACTAGGCAGACACATTTCGGACTTAGAACTGACTGATCTTATCCGCTATCTTAATAGCACAGGTAATATTTTATACATTCGCAATATTCCTATCGAGTTGCGTGGTTTTTCAAAACGGAGTCACTTGACTCTACTTATTGATTTTACAAACGGTGAACTGCCAATTAAACCAACCAAACATATTTTTTAATGTTCTTTCAAGCCACTAAAATTTTTAAAATGTATTTAAAAAAAAATCATAATGTGTAGTTTCCTTGTATAAAGGCTTAAATATAATAAAGGGTCCGCCATCTAACGTGTTTTTTTTCAACTAGTGCTTATTTCGTAAATGTAACACTTAGCTCATGTCTGATTTGACAGATAATTAGTTTTATCCTTCCGCTGAACGAATATGGTTGTGTATACGCTTGAACCACGCTGGGAAATAGTGCGACATTACTTTGAAAATCATGGTAATGTTGCAGAATATGTGCGAAAATTGCGTACGGATTTTGGAAGAAGAGAAGCACCGTCAGCTCCGTATGTTCGTTATCTTGTGAAAAAAGTGAAAGAAACTGGCATCCTCATCGCTAAACCAAAGCGTGAAAAGCCAAGAACAGTGCGTACATCCGAGAATATTGCTGCTGTGGCAGAAAGTGTGCGTGAAGCGCCATCAACATCAATTCACTGTCGTTCTCAAGAATTGAACATTTCGGAGGCATCATTGAGATGAATTTTGCATAAAGACCTTGGTATGACGCCATACAAAGTCCAATTTGTTCAGGAGTTGAAGCCAACTGACCATCCAATGCGTTTTCGCTTCGCTAAGTGGGCCTGCGATCGACTTACAGAAGATGTCGATTTTGCCAAAAAAAATCGTCTTTTCAGATGAAGCTCATTTTGATCTTGGCGGGTATGCAAACAAGCAAAATTGTCGCATTTGGGGCACAGAAAACCCGCACGCATACATTGAAAAGCCGATACACCAAAAACGAGTCACTGTTTGGTGCGGATTTTGGTCCAGAGGCATAATTGGGCCATTTTTCTTCGAAAATGAGCAATGAGTGGCCGTTACAGTCAATGGCGATCGTTATCGGGCCATGTTGAACGAATTTTTGTTCACAAAAATTGAAGAGGAGGATATTGGCAAAATTTGGTTCCAACAGGACGGCGCTACGTGCCACACAGCCGAAGCTACACTCGATGTTTTGCGCCCTGTTTTTGAAGATTATCAGCCGCAGAGCTGATGTCGTTTGGCCACCTCGGAGCTGCGATTTGACACCGTTGGACTATTATTTGTGGGGAGCCCTCAAAGATAAGTGTTACGCCAACAAGCCAGAGACAATTGACGCTTTAAATGGCAATATTCGTGCAGCCATTGGTGAAATTCAGCTGCACACAATCGATAATGTGCTTAAAAATTGGACCGATCGTGTAGGCTACTGCATGGCCAGCCGAGGCAGCCATTGAATGAAATTATTTTCCATTATTAACCGGAAGTATTGTACTTTCAAATAAAAAAAGAAATTTGAGATAATATTCAGTAGTTTTTTTTTTATAGCATTTTCAAAAAAAAAAAAAAGTTATTTGACATATTTTCAAAATATTACATTTGAATTATTTTTCGTTTAAATATACAACATATTAAACTGTTGGTGCTTGCAGAATTTTTTCTATTGTTTGTTTCTTATTGTTGAACTATTTATAAATTAAACTTAATTAGATTAGTAGGAAATATTTTAATATTGCAAGAATTGTTTACAAAAATAAAAACAAACAATTTCCTTTTTACGCGAAGATATAAAAAAAATGTGCAACAAACAAACCGTATAAAATATATTTTCATTGTTTGTGCCACATTTATTTTAAAACACTTGTTGGGAATATTCATTTATTGCCTTTTTTTCTAATAAAAACAACTTTTGCTAGAGATATTATTAAATTGCTGTATTTGTTTAATTTCTACTGCGAACAAGTCTGCCTGTGTGTGGGTGGAAAAAGCACGTGAGGGAAAATTATTATTTTTAAAAAGACTTTGTATGGTAAATTAGGGCAAAATTATTTAATTATTATGTAACTATTTATATCACTACAACAACAATTATTTGTTATTTAGAGATTTCTATAGAGAGTAGCTATAAATAGCTCTTCCAAATCTCTATGGTAAACTACAGGTTGCAGTTGTATGAAATTGGGTCAAAAGCTTCGAGAACAAGTGAATATCGGCTGCATTAATTTTGGACTATGAATGAAGATGATCATATATTTTTGACTTTTTGACTGATGTTTTATAGATATTTAAAATAAAATTTTTTATTAACTATATATGGACCTTAGGATAATATATGTGTCATCTGCCAACTGTAGTTTGAATGATACTAAGAACAGTTAAAGCGTCATTTGTTTATGTTTCACCAGGATCTAACAAAAATGTTCATTAAAATTCGAGGACAAAAAAAAAAAAAAATATAAATATCGCTTATTTTATATTTGCAAGATATGGCTTTCCGACTTTAAAGTCCTGACTATCGTTTCCGAAGTACATGTGGGGTACACTGAATGTTTCTATTACTTATTTTAAAATTTGTACTCGTATGAAAAAAATCTGTGATGGATTTCTGAAATTTGAATTTTTCTATACAAATTTCACATAAAACTCAAAAAATACACACCGTTCGCGGGCCTATGCTATGTGACGTTTTATAAAAGAGACCCGGACTTAGATCAAAGAAGCTATTAGAAAATCTGAAAAATATACGTAATATTTAATGAAATGGAAAAAGTAAAAACACGAAATTAATAACTTATAAAAAACGAACTTCTCAAACTGAACTAATGAGCAGTGGCTAGCACATCGACCCATATTGATTTTTTGTGCCCCATATCTTAGGCGTCTACTAAATTCTGTATAACATTCCTAAGAACGAATTTACAATATCCCTTTTAAAGATGCGTCTTCTGTTTTTAGAGAATGCGACACAATCGTGTAAGGTCGGTGTCGTAGTATAATCATCTGCCGGATACAGCTTTGCAGGATATCAAAATATTCCAGTGACAAATTTTACATACACGCTAACTGCCTCTGCTAATATTTATTGTCTCCCTACTTAATTTCACAGAAATTCACACGTTTTTAAGAGTTAATAATAGAAAACACACTTGCTTTTATAATTTCGTAAAAATGTGATGATTTTTATATATTTTTTTCAATTAATTAAAATTTTTTTATAAGATAAACGAAACACAATTTAAATACCACAAAATCACTTTTATTTAAAAAAACGCGTTAAGACGGTTTTATTTTGAATTATTTAGCATTATTTCTAATTAATTATGTATTTTATATTTGTTTGAATTTGTTAAATTCCATTAAGTTTTGTTCAAATGGCACTTAAATAAATATTTATATAGTTTTCTTTGCACTTATGTAAATATTTTAAATAAATTAATTTTGTTGATTTTTTTTAAGTTTCTTAAGTTGCGTTCAAATATAAACAATTATTTAAAGAAAAATTAAACGACTAAAAAGGCACGTAGAAACAAATAACAACCAAATGAATTTGTTAAAGTTTAAAAACAAAATAAAATTTATAGTTAACGTAGATCATTAATAAATAAAAAAAATAAAAAAAATGCGCACGCTGGCCCGTCAGTCATATGGTTGCAATAAAATTGGACTAAAATTTACAAAATTCAAAGCTTGCTTATTAGGGTAGAAATTGTGTAGCTAGTTAGCGGGCAGACTAGCTAGTGTATTTATTAGTAAGATGAAAAGCTTTTTATTATTTCTAATATTCCAAACACAGAGTTCACGTTAGTTTAAACAAAGCAATAACTAAAAATTAATATAAAACATGAATAACATAAAGAGTGATAGCGGTACACTTGAAATTACTCATACGCCTTCTGTTGCCGGCACAAATAAAGCTTTTTCCTTTAATGCTCATACTTTTTAGAGCGAAAAACGGAAGTAAAAAACTTTTGTTGTTGTTAAATCTGAAAATAACAAACAGTTAAAAGTTTTAAAGTGTCCACACATTTCAGTTACAAATGACAGTTGTCAGTGAAATTTATGAATTAAACTATTTATGAGCTTATAATTTTCTATTTTCCAAAATTGATTATGTACAATGCACAGTGGTTCAAAGCCAAAAAAAAAGTGGTAATAAGTCTGGAACTTCTAACCTATTGGTTGGATTGGAATAGTATATTCTAGGCGATTGTAGTCAAGTATATAGGCTTTCAAAATATTTATTTTTGAGATACCCTGTTGTAACACAGGGTGAGCTACAGGGTGCCAAAGTCGACCACCTCGAGGTGGAAAATGCTTTCAAAGCTTGTAACTTTTATAAATATGAAGTGATTTTTACGTTTTTTAAATTTTTCCAATAACCATTAAATTATTAACAAAAAACATGCTTATACTAGCTAGATATCGCTTATGGTTTAAAAAATATTTGATTTTAAAAATCAACATTTGAACTTTTCACCAAATTTGTTTCTTGGTTTTTCGCAAATAACATTTTTATCAAAATAGATAAAAAAAAAAATCTAAAAATATGTGGCGATAGCCAGTACTTTTAAAAAAAATACGTTGAAGTATTTATTGAATTATTTCAAACCGTTTAGTGAGCACAAAATCTTTAAGTTGACTTTTTGAATCAGGTTCTAAAAATTGCAAATTTTTGCCAAAAAATACCCTTCATTCTTTCACTTTTTTCTCACAACCTTGGTAAAACATGTATATATTTTTCTACATATTTTAAAAGAATATACTTCAAGAATGGTTGTAAGCGAAATTTTTAATATTTTTGGACATGGACCCTACGTCCAGCATTGGACGAAATTGCGCAATTTAAAAAAAAAAAAACTAAGTTTTAAAAGTTAATACAAAAATATCCGCTCGATTTCTTCAAATATTTCACCACAGTATTAAAGCTCCAAATATTTTTATTTATTTGCCGCAATAAAATTCACCGCCATTACATAAACGTGGTCAGGAGGGCTTAAATGGTGAAAAAGTCAAATTTTCATACGAATTTTTTTTGTTAACATAAAAAACATATTAAGATTAGTTATTTTTATATTTTGTTTATTGATTCAGAACGGCATTTAAATTATCTAAAGCACTTAAAAAAATCATTTTGATAACGTTAATAGTTTTTGAGATATTTATAATCAAATTTCAGAAAAAAATATAGAAAAACTATGGTTTTTCGTTTCTTTTGGTTTTTTTGGTAAAGTGTTCCCAAAATTTTTGAATTTTACTTATTATTATATATATTGTTAAAGAAGACATATTTATCTATTCAACGGTATATAACATGTCTATCAAATATATTGCAACATGCTGAAATAATGACCCCAAACCACACTCCACAGGCAAAAATTTAGCTATTTCTCTATTTGTTCATATAAATGGTCATTTACATAGTGAATGACATATTTTTTTATTGTTTTTTGGTAAAGGGTTGCATACGTTTTTATTACTTCAAATAATTTTATATATCTTTTCAAAGAAGGTATAATTATAAGTTAATGGTGTATGAAATATTTACCTAATGAGTTTCAACCTATTGCAAAACATCTGTAATTCACAATACCTTTTTATGCAAAAAAAAACAGGTAAAAGCCAAATCCTTAGATTCACTAAAACAATATGTAAGTATTGGTTGAAGTACCTGCCCGATATATTACATTTCAAAACGTATTTTCAGTATATAACCATGAGTTTCTTCTTTATTAAGATCACTTACGTATAATCTATCATGGAGGTTACATTAGAGTATTATTCACTTTGCAAAGTTATTTGGGAAAATCCTTCCGATTCTATTATTCATTCATCACGTTCGGAAAAAGTCTCGAAATTATTTTATACAATTAACAACACTTACGGTTTAAATGTGAGATCTGATGATGTTGAAAATTTTTACAAAGTTTACGAAAGAAGATTTAGCCAATCGGGTTTATCAAAATCAAAGTTTATGACTAAAAATGAAGAATGGTTGAAAACGGGCCTCACAGTACAAATTGAGAAAAAGGCATTTGGTCGACCTAAAAAGGACTACGAAAATGTTCAATCAAGGACAAAAAAGAAAAAACAAGAAGAAATCATTAGTAACCATTCGCCTAATGAAATTAAGGAGTCTTTTAAATCAGCCTTGACACGCACGCAACCAAAGGAAGCTGCTAAAATTGTAGATGTGTTACCAACTGCATCTCCTAAGCGGTTAAAGCGTATGGTGCAAAGTATTTCAAAGCCAAAATCGTCAACATAATTTACAGAAGAGGATGCGTTAGCTCTTATTTTAAATTTGGAATTGACAAGAAATAAATATGGTATTTTGAGAAAAGCTCTCAAAGAAAAAGGATTTGATATTTTTCCTACCAGCAGAGCCATAAAGGAAACAAAAAATAAAATTCTACCATCTAATGTGAAATCCACTACTGAAAGTGCAAATGTTGGATTAGCGGAACTGCTTGAAAACACTGGATCTAGAATAATATCCACATTTAGCAAAGAAGAAAAAAAAGCAACAATTCAGAAGTTACGTTAATATGTAAATGGGGATGCGATGGAACATCTGGATTTTCTGAGTATAGACAACCAAGTGGAAGCAATTCAGAAATAGATTTTTCAACAATTTTTATGACATCATTAGTACCATTAAAAATGAGGCTATATAATGAGAGAAGTTCTTCTTCTAGTGAGAGAGAATATCAGGACATATGGAGTAATTTAACACCCGGACAGGGCAAGAAATATACCAGTTAAAAATAATACTGATCTACACGCCATACGAAAAACTGAGAAGAAAAGATTTCAGGATGAATTTAAAATGCAACTTGGTCTAATTATCGATAAGCCTCTTTGTGGCTATGGAAGTTCAAATGATGGTAATACAGCAAGACGTTTCTTTGAAGATCCCGAAACTACTTCTTTGATTACTGGCATTGACACAGCTTTAATCGCACGGTTTAAAGTAATATTAGCTGTCATTAATAGTAAACAACAAATTAATGCAGAGAAATTGAAAATATATGCTAGTGGAACTAAGGACTTAATAATGAACTTATATCCTTGGAGGCCAATGACACCAACTGTACACAAAGTATTAGCTCATGGGAAAGAAATAATACAAAATAGCATCCTGCCCTTGGGAGAACTGACTGAAGAAGTACAAGAAGCTAGAAACAGAGATGTCAAACACTTTAGACTTTTTAACACAAGAAAATGTAGCAAAGAAGCCCAAAATTCCGATTTAATGGAATACTTATTGATATCATCAGATCCAGTAATATACTCCATAAGAACAAAATGGTTACCAAAAATAAGTCTTGAAATGGAAAATTATGATTCCGAAGCTATGGATAAAAAACATCTTTTATCTTTTGATATTTCTGATTGTTTTGTAGAAAATAACTAGTAAAAAAGCAGACAATTGTTATGTAATTTTAAGCCTATTATAAAACAAATAAAAAAATACTCATTAAAAAAAAATTTAGTTATATTTGTTATTTAATAATGAAAATATCTTAGGCATTGGCTTTTTACCTGTTTTTTTTTTTTTGTATAAAATCAGCATCAGAGTTTCGGGCAATTTTATGATCAGTTGAAACTCATTAGGTAAATATTTCATACACCATTAACTTATAATTATACCTTCTTTGAAAAGATATATAAAATTATTTGAAGTAATAAAAACGTATGCAACCCTTTACCAAAAAACAATAAAAAAATATGTCATTCACTATGTAAATGACCATTTATATGAACAAATAGAGAAATAGCTAAATTTTTGCCTGTGGAGTTTGGTTTGGGGTCATTATTTCAGCATGTTGCAATATATTTGATAGACATGTTATATACCGTTGAATAGATAAATATGTCTTCTTTAACAATATATATAATAATAAGTAAAATTCAAAAATTTTGGGAACACTTTACCAAAAAAACCAAAAGAAACGAAAAACCATAGTTTTTCTATATTTTTTTCTGAAATTTGAATATAAATATCTCAAAAACTATTAACGTTATCAAAATGATTTTTTGAAGTGTTTTAGATAATTTAAATGCCGTTCTGGATCAATAAACAAAATATAAAAATAACTAATCTTAATATGTTTTTTATGTTAACAAAAAAAAATTCGTATGAAAATTTGACTTTTTTCACCACTTAAGCCCTCCTGACCACGTTTATGTAATGGCGGTGAATTTTATTGCGGCAAATAAATAAAAATATTTGGAGCTTTAATACTGTGGTGAAATATTTGAAGAAATCGAGCGGATATTTTTGTATTAACTTTTAAAACTTAGTTTTTTTTTTTTAAATTGCCCAATTTCGTCCAATGCTGGACGTAGTGTGCATGTCCAAAAATATTAAAAATTTCGCTTACAACCATTCTTGAAGTATATTCTTTTAAAATATGTAGAAAAATATATACATGTTTTACCAAGGTTTTGAGAAAAAAGTGAAAGAATGAAGGGTATTTTTTGGCAAAAATTTGCAATTTTTAGAACCTGATTCAAAAAGTCAACTTAAAGATTTTGTGCTCACTAAACGGTTTGAAATAATTCAAAAAATACTTCAAAGTATTTTTTTAAAAAGTACTGGCTATCGCCACATATTTTTAGATTTTTTTTTTTATCTATTTTGATAAAAATGTTATTTGCAAAAAACCAAGAAAGAATTTGGTGAAAAGTTCAAATGTTGATTTTTAAAATCAAATATTTTTTAAACCATACGCGATAACTAGGTAGTATAAGCATGTTTTTTGTTAATAATTTAATGGTTATTGGAAAAATTTAAAAAACGTAAAAATCACTTCATATTTATAAAAGTTACAAGCTTTGAAAGCATTTTCCACCTCGAGGTGGTCGACTTTGGCACCCTGTAGCTCACCCTGTGTTACAACAGGGTATCTCAAAAATAAATATTTTGAAAGCATATATCCTTGACTACAATCGCCTAGAATATACTATTCCAATCCAACCAATAGTTTAGAAGTTCCAGACTTATTACCACTTTTTTTTGGTTTTGAACCACTGTACAATGGTGGATAAAATAATAGAAACCATTTATCCGATTATTTAACATATTAACATTATTAAAAAAAGAAAACGTAAAATACAAAATCTTTACTTAAAAGCAAAGTTTTTTTTTTCATTTTAAAATTGCTGTTGGAAAATTAAATAGAAACAAAAATAAAAAATATATAATTTATATTTTTTAATCAAATCGGCTGGGCCGAATCTTTAATATCCTCCACCTGCATGTTAAACTCAATATTACAACCAATAAATTTAAATTTAATTGCTTTTCTTGTTGGCCAGTTTCTATTATAACTCCTTGTTATAAAAAACAATGATCGTGTCTTCTGTAGAAAGAATTCGTTACTATTTGAAAAATTGCATTATTTTGCTTTTACTAGAGTAAAAAACCCCTAATGGAATTCATTATATAAAGCAGCCAGCGTTGTAACACCCAAAGTTTGATCCCTATAAGAAAGTTTTGAGATAATTTATAATAATTTAAAAAAAAAAAAATCAACTGATTCTTGGCAAAAAAATTACAGATATTAATATTAAAAAAGAAAATTTTAAAATAATTTTATCTGAATTAGCTAGTAATTTTTAATTGTTAATTTTTAATTTTAATATAAATAATTATTTAAGCTCAAGGTCTGTGTTTTATTATTTTTTTAACAAATAAAAAAATTATAAAAACACAGACCTTGAGCTTAAATAATTATTTATATTAAAATTACAACAAAAAGGTCGAATAACACACATATTGAATTAATTTTTAATTTTAAATTTTAAATTTTAAATTTTAAATTTTAAATTTTAAATTTTAAATTTTAAATTTTAAATTTTAAAATTTAAATTTTAAATTTAAAATTTTTAATGTTTAATTTTTAATTTTTAAATTTTTAATTTTAAATTATAAATTTTAAATTTTTAATGTTTAATTTCTAATTTTTAATTTTTAATTTTTAATTTTTAATTTTTAATTTTTAATTTTTAATTTTAATTTTTAATTTTTAATTTTTAATTTTTAACTTTTAATTTTTAATTTTTAATTTTTAATTTTTAATTTTTAATTTTTAATTTTTAATTTTTAATTTTTAATTTTTAATTTTTAATTTTTAATTTTTAATTTTTAATTTTTAATTTTTAATTTTTAATTTTTAATTTTTAATTTTTAATTTTTAATTTTTAATTTTAAATTTTTAATTTTTAATTTTTAATTTTTAATTTTTAATTTTTAATTTTTAATTTTTAATTTTTAATTTTTAATTTTTAATTTTTAATTTTTAATTTTTAATTTTTAATTTTTAATTTTTAATTTTTAATTTTTAATTTTTAATTTTTAATTTTTAATTTTTAATCTTTAATTTTTAATTTTTAATTTTTAATTTTTAATTTTTTATTTTTAATTTTTAATTTTTATTTTTTAATTTTTAATTTTTAATTTAAAATTTAAAATTTAAAATTTAAAATTTAAAATTTTTAATTTTTAAATTTTAATTTTTTTATTTTTAATTTTTAATTTTTAATTTTTAATTTTTAATTTTTAATTTTTAATTTTTAATTTTTAATTTTTAATTTTTAATTTTTAATTTTTAATTTTTAATTTTTAATTTTTAATTTTTAATTTTTAATTTTTAATTTTTAATTTTTAATTTTTAATTTTTAATTTTTAATTTTTAATTTTTAATTTTTAATTTTTAATTTTTAATTTTTAATTTTTAATTTTTAATTTTTAATTTTTAATTTTTAATTTTTAATATTTAGTTTTTAATATTTAATTTTTAATTTTTAATTTATAATTTTTAATTTATAATTTTTAATTTTTAATTTTTAATTTTTAATTTTTAATTTTTAATTTTTAATTTTTAATTTTTAATTTTTAATTTTTAATTTTTAATTTTTAATTTTTAATTTTTAGGTTTTAATTTTCAATTTTTAATTTTTAGTTTTTAATTTTTAATTTTTAATTTTTAATTTTTAAGTTTTAATTTTTAATTTTTAATTTTTAATTTCTAATTTTTAATTTTTAATATTTAACTTTTATGTTTGTTTTTTTATTTTTTATTTTTATTAATTTTTATTTTTTAATATTTAATTTTTAATTTTAATGATAAAAAAATATGTGGTAATACTTGCTTAGGCCAATGGACACGTGCAGTATTAATAAACACACAACTGCAATGACTTCAACAATAAGAAGAATTACAATATATACAACATATCTTAAGAAACAAGAAACAAGAAACACACTGAAAATTTTAATATTTTCAAGAGTTTTTTTTTCAAAGTTTCATTGATAACTCGTGACCCCTTTGATCGGTTTTGACGATTTTCAATAGCAACTACATTGGGATGTCAATAAACGATTTTATTCAATAACGAACGGTCTAGCTTAGATATTGACGTTGTGATCGTGATTTCCATAGACAGACGGACAGACGATCATCGCTAAAATCAACTTCCCTTTTTTTTGAGATAATTTATAATAATTAAAAAAAAAAAAAATCAACTGATTCTTGGCAAAAAAATTACAGATATTAATACTAAAAAAGAAAATTTTAAAATAATTTTATCTGAATTAGCTAGTAATTTTTAATTATTAATTTTTAATTTTAATATAAATAATTATTTAAGCTCAAGGTCTGTGTTTTATTATTTTTTTAACAAATAAAAAAATTATAAAAACACAGACCTTGAGCTTAAATAATTATTTATATTAAAATTACAACAAAAAGGTCGAATAACACACATATTGAATTAATTTTTAATTTTAAATTTTAAATTTTAAATTTTAAATTTTAAATTTAAAATTTAAAATTTTAAATTTTAAATTTTAAATTTTAAATTTTAAATTTTTAATGTTTAATTTTTAATTTTTAAATTTTTAATTATAAATTTTAAATTTTTAATGTTTAATTTTTAATTTCTAATTTTTAATTTTTAATTTTTAATTTATAATTTTTAATTTTTAACTTTTAATTTTAAATTTTTAATTTTAAATTTTTAATTTTTAATTTTTAATTTTTAATTTTTAATTTTTAATTTTTAATTTTTAATTTTTAATTTTTAATTTTTAATTTTTAATTTTTAATTTTTAATTTTTAATTTTTAATTTTTAATTTTTAATTTTTAATTTTTAATTTTTAATTTTTAATTTTTAATTTTTAATTTTTAATTTTTAATTTTTAATTTTTAATTTTTAATTTTTAATTTTTAATTTTTAATTTTTAATTTTTAATTTTTAATTTTTAATTTTTAATTTTTAATTTTTAATTTTTAATTTTTAATTTATAATTTTTAATTTGTAATTTTTAATTTTTAATTTTTAATTTTTAATTTTTAATTTTTAATTTTTGATTTTTAATTTTTAATTTTTAATTTTTAATTTTTAATTTTTAATTTTTAATTTTTAATTTTTAATTTTTAATTTTTAATTTTTAATTTTAAATCTTTAATTTTTAATTTTTAATTTTTAATTTTTAATTTTTAATTTTTAATTTTTAATTTTTAATTTTTTATTTTTAATTTTTAATTTTTATTTTTTAATTTTTAATTTTTAATTTAAAATTTTTAATTTTTAATTTTTAATTTTTAAATTTAAATTTTTTTATTTTTAATTTTTAATTTTTAATTTTTAATTTTTTATTTTTAATTTGTAATTTTTAATTTTTAATTTTTAATTTTTAATTTTTAATTTTTAATTTTTAATTTTTAATTTTTAATTTTTAATTTTTAATTTTTAATTTTTAATTTTTAATTTTTAATTTTTAATTTTTAAATTTAAATTTTTTTATTTTTAATTTTTAATTTTTAATTTTTAATTTTTTATTTTTAATTTGTAATTTTTAATTTTTAATTTTTAATTTTTAATTTTTAATTTTAAATTTTTAATTTTTAATTTTTAATTTTTAATTTTTAATTTTTAATTTTTAATTTTTAATTTTTAATTTTTAATTTTTAATTTTTAATTTTTAATTTTTAATTTTTAATTTTTAATTTTTAATTTTTAATTTTTAATTTTTAATTTTTAATTTTTAATTTTTAATTTTTAGGTTTTAATTTTCAATTTTTAATTTTTAGTTTTTAATTTTTAATTTTTAATTTTTAAGTTTTAATTTTTAATTTTTAATTTTTAATTTTTAATTTTTAATTTCTAGTTTTTAATTTTTAATATTTAACTTTTATGTTTGTTTTTTTATTTTTTATTTTTATTAATTTTTATTTTTTAATATTTAATTTTTAATTTTAATGATAAAAAAATATGTGGTAATACTTGCTTAGGCCAATGGACACGTGCAGTATTAATAAACACACAACTGCAATGACTTCAACAATAAGAAGAATTACAATATATACAACATATCTTAAGAAACAAGAAACAAGAAACACACTGAAAATTTTAATATTTTCAAGAGTTTTTTTTTCAAAGTTTCATTGATAACTCGTGACCCCTTTGACCGGTTTTGACGATTTTCAATAGCAACTACATTGGGATGTCAATAAACGATTTTATTCAAAAATGAACGGTCTAGATTAGATATTGACGTTGTGATCGTGATTTCCATAGACAGACGGACAGACGATCATCGCTAAAATCAACTTCCCTTGTTATACTGGTCAAGAAAATATATGGTTTTGGGGTCTCCGGAATTTATTTCGATGCGTTGCAAATGGAATGACCAACCTATATATACTCTCTGCCACTGAGGTGTGGAGGGTATAAAAAAAAACCAAGTAAGAAAATTAAAGTCGGTCTTGACCCTGCACCATGCGTTTCATGAGAAGGTATTGGTTCGAACTTAACTGCATATAGAAAATAAGCATAAACACAATTTTGTGGTCTGTTATTAATTTGTGGCGTGCAGATTATAAAAAAAGTTCATATCTGATGTTATTTTTATATGGAGACAAGGTCTAAAAATGGACCTATCATGGCCGTGTTTAATAAAGTCACTTACTTTTCTTAAAAAGCAATATTCTAAAATTCATGACGTTTTTATTTTTGATGAATACCTAACATATTTTAATTAAATTTAATTTAAATTTATTTATTTTGATTTCCTATACAACAAGAAGAGCAGTTATAACGGGTGATTTTTTAAGAGCTTGATAACTTTTAAAAAAAAAAAAACGCATAAAATTTGCAAAATCTCATCGGTTCTTTATTTGAAACGTTAGATTGGTCCATGACATTTACTTTTTGAAGATAATTTCATTTAAATGTTGACCGCGGCTGCGTCTTAGGTGGTCCATTCGGAAAGTCCAATTTTGGGCAACTTTTTCGAGCATTTCGGCCGGAATAGCCCGAATTTCTTCGGAAATGTTGTCTTCCAAAGCTGGAATAGTTGCTGGCTTATTTCTGTAGACTTTAGACTTGACGTAGCCCCACAAAAAATAGTCTAAAGGCGTCAAATCGCATGATCTTGGTGGCCAACTTACCGGTCCATTTCTTGAGATGAATTGTTCTCCGAAGTTTTCCCTCAAAATGGCCATAGAATCGCGAGCTGTGTGGCATGTAGCGCCATCTTGTTGAAACCACATGTCAACCAAGTTCAGTTCTTCCATTTTTGGCAACAAAAAGTTTGTTAGCATCGAACGATAGCGATCGCCATTCACCGTAACGTTGCGTCCAACAGCATCTTTGAAAAAATACGGTCCAATGATTCCACCAGCGTACAAACCACACCAAACAGTGCATTTTTCGGGATGCATGGGCAGTTCTTGAACGGCTTCTGGTTGCTCTTCACTCCAAATACGGCAATTTTGCTTATTTACGAAGCCATTCAACCAGAAATGAGCCTCATCGCTGAACAAAATTTGTCGATAAAAAAGCGGATTTTCTGCCAACTTTTCTAGGGCCCATTCACTGAAAATTAGACGTTGTGGCAGATCGTTCGGCTTCAGTTCTTGCACGAGCTGTATTTTATACGGTTTTACACCAAGATCTTTGCGTAAAATCTTCCATGTGGTCGAATAACACAAACCCAATTGCTGCGAACGGCGACGAATCGACATTTCACGGTCTTCAGTAACACTCTCAGAAACAGACGCAATATTCTCTTCTGTACGCACTGTACGCATTCGTGTGGTTGGTTTAATGTCCAATAAAGTAAACTGAGTGCGAAACTTGGTCACAATCGCATTAATTGTTTGCTCACTTGGTCGATTATGTAGACCATAAATCGGACGTAAAGCGCGAAACACATTTCGAACCGAACACTGATTTTGGTAATAAAATTCAATGATTTGCAAGCGTTGCTCGTTAGTAAGTCTATTCATGATGAAATGTCAAAGCATACTGAGCATCTTTCTCTTTGACACCATGTCTGAAATCCCACGTGATCTTTCAAATACTAATGCATGAAAATCCTAACCTCAAAAAAATCACCCGTTAGTAATGAGCAATGATGTTAAAACATTTACAAATAGAATTTAAAATTTTAAACAACATATAAAAACTGATAAAATAAGTTTAAATAAAGACGAAAATTGAATCACAGTTATACAACAATTGAAAATGGAAAGAAAAAAAATTAAATTAACAAATAAAACAAATTAAATTAACAAATAAAAAATTATTTAAAACAATAAAATATGATTTAAGACAATAAAAAAATTATTTAAATTTTTTAAGTACAAAAATTAAAATATTATTTAAATAGACCTCAGCAGAAAGTAACAAATGATATAGAATAATTATGCTATATTATCTAATTGCTTATTCTTTATACTCCCCCTATGTGGTGTTAACGTTTTGTAAGTTAATCTGTAAGTAAACATATTACAGATCTCTAATATTTTAACATATTTTTTAAATATATCGACAGTACATATGTTACATTATTTTAAATAATAATGCTTACTTATCAGATTTAATGTGAAAGTAAATAAATATAAGCGAATGAGTGAGTAGGATTACTTATTTCGTTACAAAATTAATTGAAAATATTATATTTAAAATTGCTGTACAATATTTACGAGTAAATATTTAAATTGAGAATATCGCGTAAGGCAAATCGGATTTCTTCTATTATTAGTTTACTAACGATTTGTTACAAAAATATCTTGTAAATATTGTTTTTAGAATCCTTCAATAAACATGATAACATAATAATATTTTATCTAACAATCTTTAGTTTATATATTTTTTATATTATATAAATTAATGCGATTATTCTAAATGCTTTGCCATTTAATGTTGAACTCTGTAAAGTTAACATTTCAATTTAAATGCTTTAAAAATAAAAAATACTTTTAGGGTTCAACAAATCTATATATATAAAATTCATTTTCTGTTTGTTTGTTTGTTTGTTTGTTTGTTTGACCGCTATACAAATTTTTATTTTTCAACGGATTTTCCTGAAATTTTGTACACACGATCACTATACCCCAGGAAAGGTCGCCATATACTTTTTACCGGCCACGCCTACTTTTACGCCCACTTTTTATGTAAAATTCATTTTCTGTTTTATTCATATTTGTTCACTATACAAATTTTTATTTTTTAACAGATTTCTCTGAAATTCGGTACACACGATCCCTGTACTCCAGCTAAGGTCGCCATATACTTCTTATCGACCACGCCCACTTTTACGCCCACTTTTTATATACAATTCATTTTCTGCTTTTTGGTATATTTGTTCGGTATACAAATTTTTATTTTTCAACGCATTTCTCTGAAATTTGGTACACACGATCTTTGTACCTCAGGCCAGGTCACCGGGTGATTCTTGCGACCACACCTACTTTTACGCCCACTTTTTGTATACAATTCGTTTTCTGTTTTTTGGTATATTTGTTTGCTATACAAATTTTTGATTTTCAACGGAATTCTCTGAAATTTTGTACACACGACCTCTGTACTCCACCTAAGGTCGCCATATACTTCGTACCGGCCACGCCTACTTTAGCGCCCACTTTTTGTATACAATTCATTTTGTTTTTTGGTATATTTGTTCGCTATACAAATTTTTATTTTTCAACCGATTTCTCTGAAATTTGGTACACACGATCCCTCTCCTCCAGGGAAAGTCGACATATTCTTCGTACCGGTCACGCCTACTATTACGCCCACTTTTTGTATACAATTCATATTCTGTTTTTTGGTACATTTGTTCGCTACACAATTTTTTTTAACGGATTTCTCTGAAATTTGCTACACACGATCTCTGTACTCCAGAGAGGTCGCCATATGATTCTTGCCGGTCACGCCTACTTCTACGCCCGCTTTTTATACAAAACTAATTTTTTGTTTTTTGTAAATTTGTTCACTATAGAAATTTTTATTTTTCAAGGGATGTCTAAAATTTGGTCACACGATCTCTATACTACAGGGAAGGTCACCATATGCTTCTTACAGGCCACGCCTACTTTGCGCCAACTACTATGTATATATAACTTATTTTTTCCTTTTATTTGTTTCTTTATTTGATTGGTATAAAAACTTCTATTTTTCAATGGCTTTCTTCGAAATTTAGTACATATTCCAGGGATTTTTACCGACCACGCCTACTTTTACGCCCAATTTTCTTATAAAATTCATACTTTGTTGTGTGGTATATTTCTTCCCTATACAAATTTGTACTTTTCAATGGATTTCTCTGAAATTTGGGTTACACGGAAATAACTACATGGTGAACAAATTCCCCAAACTTAAAAAAAGGTACCCAAAAGAAATGAACAAATTCCCCATATATTTTTAATCGAAATAAAAAATGAACTTACTCTCCAAATTCATTCTAAAATTTTTACATATTTTTTTTTAATGAATTTTGTTAAATATTTATTTTAGTAAACATTTGCATACTGCTCTCAATATATGTCCAACAATAAATGCATTTAAAATGAGTATTCTTTTCAAAATAAGTTGGCAACAGCTGCGCGGCAGCACAGGTGTGGTTGTTAAACGAGCGGAAGCGGCGCGCGGCGTGCGACCGCGGACTCGGACGCGACGGGTGCGGACGCGACGCGCTCTCGGAACACAGCTCAGCTAAAATATCGACCGCGGACTCGGACGCGACGGATGCGCACGCGACGCGCTTTCGGAACACAGCTCAGCTAAAATATCGCAATGCTCTGAAAAATATGATTTAGGAATTAAAATATGTTAACGAGAACTAAGCGGAGGCACGGGTAGTAGATGCGAGGAAGCGGCGCGAGGCACGCGGGCGCAACGCGCTCGCGGAACCCAGCTCAGCTAAAATATCGCAATGATCTAAAAAATATATTTTGGCGATTAAAATAAGTTGACACCAACCGAGCGGCAGCACGGGTGTGTCTGCCAAACGCGCGGCGCGCGACCGCTGACTCGGACGCGACGGATGCGCACGCGACGCGCTCTCGGAACACAGCTCAGCTAAAATATCACAATGCTCTAAACAATATGTTTTAGGAATTAAAATAAGTTAACGATAACTAAGCGGCAGCAAGGGTAGCAGCTGCGAGGAAGCAGCGCGAGGCGCGCGGACGCGGACGCGACGGATGCGGACGCGACGCGCTCGCGGAACACAGCTTACCAAAAATATCGCAATGATCTGAAAAATATATTTTGGCGATTAAAATAAGTTAACAACAACTGCGCGGCAGCACGGGTCTGGCTGCCAAACGCGCGGAAGCGGACGCGACTCGCTCACGGAACACAGCTTAGTGAAATGTCGTATGATAAATTTTATCTACGTATGTGAAATAATTACCTGTTGATCAAAATAGGCCACACATATACTATAAGCAGTTGCTTAAAGAAACCTTGCGACACAACATTAAACGTCGCATTAGTCTTTCATTTCTGAAACTTGAATTTGACGTCTCTGCTCAATGATGATCACTTATTGAATGAATAAATTCAATTTTTAAAAGTTTTGATTCCTTTAATTTGCAACCCATTCCGTTATATTTGATGTTTATTAATAAACTGAAAAAAAAAACTTAAAGCGGTTTCGCACCTTATTTTTGAAGCATCAGCATCTTATAAAAAACTTCTAAATTAAAAAACCAAAAAGTTTTTATTTGAAATAAAAAATGAATTTACTGCCCATACAAATTTTTGGGGAGAAAGTTCATTTTATTGGGGAATTTGTTAATTGGGGACTAAGTACTCAGCACCTGGTAAGCATAGTGAACCATTTTTCAAGTCAAAGGCCTTTTCATCCCGGGCAAGACCGGGTAAAAACAGCTAGTATCCTTTATAATTCATGAAATTAAGATTATTTGTCACTAATAAACTTAACAGACTTTAGCACAAAGTTACAAAAGTCATATATACACTCAAACCCCGTTTTGTGCGATTTCTTTTGTGCGTTTTGAAATTACATACAAACACACAAAACAAATCGCACAAATAGAAAATCACACAAAGAGAGAGATCGGGAACCAGCTTTATATGGGGCCTATGACTAAAAATGGTCCTATAGCGATTATTTTTGGACCACCAACTAGTGGGTATAATATACACACGTATACCAAACTTACTTACATACATATATGATAATCTGCTAGGGCTAGGTCTACACATACCCCGATTATCACAAATAGCGTTCATCATGTAGCCGAAAAAGCTTATATACCAAATCTCATTTAAATATATTCATATATGTGACCTGTAGTTTGATTACAAAGTTTATATGACCACACAGACAGATGGACAGACAGATGGATGGACATCGCTAAATCGGTTCGGAAAGTGATTCCGAGTTGATCTGAATAATAAAATGTCAAATATAGGTCAAATATTTTTACGTTACAAACATTAGCAAAAACTCATTAAATCCTGACCTCATTGTGGTATAGGGTATCATAAATTAATTTTATTCTAATTTAATACTTAGTTGATCCTCCTTTCCATCGCATTACTTTCATACATCTAAGTTTCATATAATTTATAAGATTGTCGCACGATTACGGCGGTATTAAAAAACCACTTTTCTAAAGTTGTTGCTTATTTCGTGGTCTAAAGTCACCAATCTGGTTCTCTAATATCTTCCATATATGTATATTCTATGTGGATAAGGTCGAGTAATTGCGATGGCTACTCCATTATCGGTGAACGTATAAAGGACGTTGACCTTTCTGAATTCCTATATCAGAGGCATGGTACGAATTGGAAAAACTTTAATTTATTTTTATATGATGTAAACTATTTATTTTTTATTTTTGTTTCCATTTTATTTTCTAACAGCAATTTTAAAAATTAGTAAAAAAAAGTCTTAAAGAAGTAAGTTTCTTTTAGAAAATGGTGAAACATTTTTTCCACCACCGTATGTAGAAAAATTTAAAATAGTAATTAATATCGTTTTCCCGTTCGGGCTTATCTTTAGTGTTATTTTTCTTTTTTTCCAGTTGATTAGTAGATATTTTCAATAGTCAGTCATATCTGCAACAATATAAAATCGCATATACGGATGTACAAATTGATTTACATTAATTACGAGTATTGGCAGTTATTGATTATAAACAAACCAAAATCAATCAACAACTGTATTATGATGTGTTGTTTAATAAAATCAAAATTGCTATTATTATAAAGTTCATTAACAGATTTCTAATCTTCGAAAATACTTTAAAAAAGATTAATGTATGAGTAATTGTTTGCAAATACAAAGAAAAATCATCATAGCATTTTAATTTGTGTATATAGAACCTAATTTTTAAATTTGCATGGCTTTCGTTGTTTTTATTTCTACTCACTTACCCACCCCTGGCGACCGAGGGGGCACGTATTCTTAATGTAGAGACATCGTATACATCAGGGTCTGGACCCTTGTGGATTCCAAAAAAGAGCTGGTTAGTAAATTGTGTGCTCGTAAATCAACTACGGAACTATGTCATCAGCTGATTTTAAGTAACATACAAATTTCAATATAAACAACAACAAAAATTAATTAAGGTATTCAATACATCGCGATTTACTTTCAATACATTACAATTAAAATCAAAGAAATTATCTAACACATTATAATCATGACAAATTCTGCGGAAAAGATAAGAAATAGCATAATTAGTACTAAAATAGTCTAAATGAAGCGGATTAAAATGTCTTGTGAATCTAGGAGGTATGTTAAAATTTAAATTTGATAAAAGAAACTCCGAATCAACATCACAATTCGAAAGGTTGAATACAAAGGTAACAAACAGCATGGTCCTCCTACTCGCAAGAGTTGGAAGTCTGATAAGCGTTAGTCTATGATGATAAGTGTAAGTCATCATAACTCCAACCTAAACCACGTAAACAGAATAACAAAAACTTTCTATACACAGACTCAATTGCATTGGTGTGAACCTAATAATATGGATTCCATATTATTGATGCATATTCCAAAATCGGTTTTACAATGCCGTATAAAGCTGTTTCGCAATATATGAATCAGAAAACTCCTTAGCTTGTCTTTTAGCGAACCCAAGAGTAGATATTGCCTTATTAACAACCATACTAATATGACCAATGAAGTCAAGTTCCCTATCCATTAGCACACCAAGATCCAGAAATGATTGAACGGATTATACTATTCCATTACTGCAATATTCGTTAGAAATTACCTCCTTTCTGTGAAATACCATATGTTTACGTTTCTTAAGATTCAGTTCCATCAAGTTCACTTTACACCATTCAACTAATAAATCAAGCTCACGCTGTAATGTGACCATTAATGTCATTGAAACTGTGAAATAACTTAACATCGTCTGCATACATAAGTACGTTACAATTCGAAATTACAGTCGGAAGATCATTTAAGAACGTTAGATGTAACACTTACAATCTTAGATTCAATATTGCGAAACATTACTCCTTGAGTTCTAAATGTAAGATACGATTCAATCCACAAAATAATAGATTTAGGTATGCCAATGAGTCATAGTTTGAGAAGTAAATTATTATGGTTCACCCTATCAAAAGCTTTACTAAAATCAGTATATATCAGATCCGTCTGCTCACCACGGACGAAACCTTTGGAAACATGAGTCGAAAAATCTAGAAGATTAGTAACTGTTGACCATGATGAAATGAAGACGTACATAGTCGACTTTGGTTGATGTGAGAAATAATCAGTAACAAGTTTCACCATTAACTTAGGAATAACACTTAACTTTGCTATTCCCCTATAGTTAAGTGCATTCGCCCTTCCACCTGACTTCTACAAAGGTATAATAAATGATTCTTTTCCAGAAGTACGAAAATAAGTAATTTGTTAAAGATTGTTGAATGGGCACACCTAGAATTTGAGCGCAATTTCTCAAAATACCAGCAGGTACACCATCAGGACCAGGCTTGTATGAAAATTTCAACTGAATCAGAGATTTAAAAACAGTTTCCGTAACAAAGATTGGAATATTTAATACCGATGCAACCTTCATTCAATATGGATAGTTGCGACGGTTAAAGTATTTGAAATAGAATTGCTATAGGTGGACCAGAAAAAATCAGCAAACATATTCGCAATATCAAGATAATCAGAGGACAAATCATCTTTGCAAAAAAAACATTGTAGGCGGGAACGACGAAGAATTGCGTTTAACACGTACAAAGTCAAAGAAGGTCTTTGGGTTATTAGCAAAGTTTGATTTTAAATTATCCAAATACCTCGTGTAGCAATTATGATTCAGCGCATTATACTCAGCGCGAGCGGTAGAATATTTAGCATAATCTAAAGTTGAACAATATTTTGAGTATCTTTTAAAAAGGCGAGATTTTCTGTTTTTTTAGTTCCTAATATGTATGAACGAATTCGTTATATGTATGTATAGATGCGGTAATAATAATAGCAGTGGTACAAGAAAATATATAATATAATTTGTCCGCTTTTTCATGCTGACTCTTTGTAATGCCGTTATATAGAAAAAGAACAATAAAATGTACAAAACAATGTAAACAAAAACTTGTTTTTTTTTTTTAATTTAATATTTTGCAAGCACCTCGGCAATTAGGACAGTCATAATAATATTTAGTAGTTATTTAAAGAATATCGTAAAAATTAAAATTATATAATATTTGGCATTAAAAATTTCCTAAAAGTTAAGTAATGTTAAGTAATGTGTTTATACCCTATATCACTATGTGGTTTGGGTTTAATGACTTTGTGCTGCTGTTTGTAACTACCAAAAATATTTTTTTTTTTAGCGATGTCCGTCCGTCCGTCTGTGTGTCCATGTAAACCTTGTAATCAAACTACAGGTCGCAAATATGAATATATTTTAATGAAAAAAAAAACAGAAATATTTCACAGATTTTTCTCAAATTTGGTTTGTATATATTTTTTCAAAATATAAGTGACTTTACCAAATATGGTCAGGATCGGTCCATTTTTCGACCTAGTCCCCATATAAATATAGCAACCGATATCAACTTTTTTATATCTGCAGCCAAAAAAATTAATAACAATCCCACTCAAAATTGGTTTATTCTTATTTTCTATATCCAATTAGTTGGACTGAAGAGATAGGGTCTCTAAATCATGGTATAGGGTATCGTAGAGTCGGTCTAGATCGACTATAATTTTCTCACTTGTTTTTGTTAGATTTTGGTATTCTGTTACCAAAATTTCGGTTATAATTTACAGCAATGGCGCGAGGTAAGCATTGTACGGTTGCTTAGAAGTGCAGAATTTTCTTGGTCGCTCACCAAAAATGATACGTGATGCCCTAAAGTACCAACTGAAAGCCGAAAATCGCGGACGGAATCCCGCAATGTCAGTTAGATTGGTAAATCGGGTAGTTAGATTTTCCAAAAATAACCCGTTTGCGTCTGCAACGGAGATAAAAGATGACCTAAATGTGGAAGCGAGTATCGAAGCTGTACGCGTGGGTGATCATATTCTGGTTGCTCAGTATCATTTCTAAGAAAAAAACATGTTCGCGAAAGAACATTTGTACTGGTCAGTAGGGAAGTGGAGAAACATTTTTTGCCCAGCATCCAAAATTTTATTGTATGGTGGAAAAGGGTCTCGTCAATATATCACACGACCACTGAACACAGAATATAATCCAAAATGATAAAAAATGGAAAATCCAGTATTGTGATTTGGGTGTGTTTTTCGTTTTATGGAGTGGGTCTAATTTATTGCATCAAAGATATTATGGATCGACACGCAGCTGTTAAAATCTTTCAGGAAATCATGCTCCCATATACTAGCGAAGAAATGCCGTTGGTATGGGTCTTTCAGCAGGACAACAACCCAAAAATACAAGCAAGGTGGCAAAGCAATGGTTTCAAGGCAACAAGCTTAATATCCTACAATGACCAGCGCAATCACCAAACCTCAATCTGATTTAGAATTTGTGGTGCGACGTGAAAAACGCAGTTGCTAGTTGTAAATTACCAACTTTGTGAAACAGTGCAAGAAGCTTGAAACTCAAATCCGCTGGAAAGATGTGAAAATTTCTTCAACACTATTCAGCGACGTTATGCTGTAGGTATGGTGAATCATGGTCACGCAACTAAATACTAAGCGCCCCAGTAGGTGAGTAGGTAGCGTGCTTGCCTATCATGCGGGGGTCGTGGGTTCGATTCCCACCAGAGGCTTTGGTCTATCACTGCAAAAACCAGCCAAATGGTCTTTGTCACCCGGCTTATCCCTGGACCCAAATTAGAATTCAAATTTACTTTGTATTGTAATTAATATAAAATAAAAAAAAAAAAATAAAAATAAAAAAAAAAATAAAAAACTAAATACTAACTTGTTTTTAACAAAAAATCCATAATTAACCTAATTTGTTAATTATCTAGTAATTAATAGTCTAATATGGCGTTCACACTTAAGTGTTTAGCGAAGTGTTTAGTGTTTATGCGATAAACAAGTCAAATTGAGATGTTTTCCCATACATTTTTTCGTTTGGCTAAACATCTCAATTGAGATGTTTAAATCTTAAACACCTCAAAAACCGAAAATATGACAGAGTTGTATTTAACTTTGCGCATGTTCAGTGCAATATTTCTCATGTTTGCCAAATTGGCATCCTTGTTTTTTTAACATTACTATTAAAGTGGCATTACAATCAAAAAAATACAATACAAAATACAATACAAATATGAAAATAACGCATCTATATTGATAATTTCATCATTAATATAATTTAAGTAGTTGGCCGCCAATTTAATGATATTATTTTTATTAATTTTCACAATTTTATAACTTTTCAATTGTTTTTTATTTTTGAAACAGCTGTTCAATTTGCTGAAATGTTTAACTTAAACACACTAAATCAAGTGTGAACGACTGTGTTTTGTTTTGCAAAACATGAGCTAAAACACCTCAAAATATCGTAGTGTGAACACCATATAACGATATAACATTTATTGCTTCTCCTGTAAACCAATCAAAATATTAGTTAGCTGGTTTGCTTTTAAGCCAACAATGTTTAAAGGGTGTTTTTTCCTGCTTAGATAGGACTTACGAAATGGGAAGCTGTCAAATGAACTATCATACTGCGCTTACTATTTGACATTTATGATCGGTATACTCTGGCAAATCATCATGAATAGATTCACTCTTGAACAACGCTACCAAATTATCCCAATTTTCTTTGATAATCAGTTATGGATTCGGGCAACTTATATAAGACTTCGTTGTTTTTATGGCGCACATAATCGTCCATCGGAGCCAGTCATCCGTCGAACTGTGGGTAGATTTCATACCGCATACTCTCTAAGTGAAGCAATAACACCTTCACGTCGCTAGAATGTGCGTACTGAAGCGAATATAGTCGCTGTAAATGAAAGTATGGAAGATCCAAACATATAGAATATAGATATAGATATAGCCACGAGATCATCATATTAGCCGTTCTTTCGCCGATTGTGCTCTAGAGCAATTGGAAACTGACCCGATGTTTTATTGCAAAATTGTCTTCAGCGATGAGGCTCATTTCTGGCTTAACGTGATTATTAATAAACACAACTGCCGCACATGGAGTGAGGCCATTTCACAGCAGACCACAGACACGAACTTAAAATAAGGCTACACTCGAACCTGTGTGGTTCATGTGTGTTCAAAACAAAAAATACGTGATAGAAACATGTTCGTGTAAACAACCAAATATTAAACGAAACACATTCATGAGTGTGTTCGGCACAGTACAAAAAATAGAAACACACATAATTGATATGAAAATAAAAATATGTGTTGGCTGCTTTAGAACAGAACATTGTGTGTTTGATGTGTGTATTTTCTGAACCTTGAAAAACACCCCTTAATATGTATGATAAAATTCATAATCCGAATGAAAAAGCTTTGTTAAAAAAAATATATGGAAAAAAATAATGCTCGATTCATGCATACACTTTCTGAAGAAATTCATTCCATACATGAATTTTTTTCTGTGTATGGATTTATGAAACTTATTTCAAGTAATGTTCAATCGTATGCAGGATTACTTAAGGAATACAACCAACCAAACAACTAATTACTAGTATATAAGTTTCTCCAAGCCAGGAATCAATTTCCATAATGTAATTTGTACATTAGGAGTAAGCGAATACTTCACAAATCTTACAAAGCCCTATCTAATCTTTCCAATGACATACATTTCCTTGGAATCCGACCTGTAAAAACATAACTGGAAATTTTCAAGTCATTAGCACTGTAAATATTACATTATATCTGTCGGGCTTATATTCGGACTTGTAGAAGATAATTTGTTAGCATACTAATGAGGTTGAAACTATTCTATCATATTGAGATAACTTTTTTTCAAACCTGTACACATATTCATTGTATTCTTCCTAATTTCGAGTTGATGAAGATTACACCTCTTTTGTCTTAAGAGAAAATATTTTATCACAATAGAAAATGGTCAGCTGATATTAAATTGCTATTGATGAAATGGAAAATGCAGTTGTTAAATTTTACAACAATTCGGTTGGCGATTTTTTTCCGTTGAAAAATTATTTAGATGTAATTATTTAGATTAATATATTTTTGAACTCAATAATTGAGATATTTCATATATGATTTTCGAGTTATAGCTTTTTTATTATCTTCTTTGTAACAAATAATTTTATATTATTTAAAATCTTCACTTAATTTATATAAATCTTTGCGCTTTGAAAACAACTTGAGAAGTTTAAAGAGTGGGTTGTTGATTTAAAGCAAAAAAAAAACCTTCTGATATTTTTTTGCCATAATTACTTGAGTTGTATAATTTCAATGCTAAAATTGTAAATTGTTAGGTATTTTTTGGTTAAAATTAATTGGTATTAAAGAAATCTTTTACGACACCTACATTTCTATGAAAAGTAAAAGAGTGAAGCAGTTTATAAACTCATACAGTACATGGCAAAAGAATAATAATTTATCGTGATGTTTTTAATTAGTTTTTGTTCATTTGTTTTAAATTTCTGTCAAATTACAGAAAATAAATTCAATAAATCCTTATAGGGAGATATGTGAAAATAAAGTTAAAAAAGTTTGTGTTGAATATGACAATTGTCGACAAAATAAAAATATATATTAATATAGTGGGGAACCAGAGCTCGCCATCATTCAAGTTTCGAGCTACTCGAGCTGCTCGAGTTGCCTACTCTACCTACTACCTACTATTCGGAATAGTGTAAATATTTGATCTAATTTCAAGTTTGAGATATTTCGTAAGTAAATATTTATATTTTTTAGAGTTACAAATGTAAGGATAATATTATTTTTAAATTTCAAACTATTCCGACAATAATTGTGGAGCGAGTGAACTACTACTCGAAAAAGCTCGACCACTTTCCATATCATTTTATAAGAATTTTTCAAAAGTAAATGGAAAAAAAAACAAGTAGGAGTGTTTTGATACCCCACCCAATATTTGGTACACTACCACTTTGAAATTGTTGCCGATACTGAAACATGAAATCCGAATACCATTTAAATTTAAAGTTAATTGGTTTTCCTGTTGGCCAATTTCTATTATGAATAACAATGATCCTTAAAAAGAATTTTTTGCATTTGAAAAATTTCATTATTTTTCTTTTACTAGAGTAGAAAACCCCTAAGTACTTCATAGAACACCAATGAAATTCATTATTTAACGCAGCCGGTATCATAATAATACCAAAAGTTTGATCCCTATAAGCCTGTTTTGAGACCTTAGAAGTGGTACTATAATTGAAAAAAAAAATCGGATGATTCTTGGCTACAAATTATTAATATTAAAAAAGGAAATATTAAAATAAATTTATTTAATAAAAAAAAAAAAAAAAAAATAATAATCATAAAATCAGGGAAGAAACTAAAGAATGAAACTAAAATTTTTAATTTTTAACTTTTAATTTTTAATTCTTAATTTTTAAATTTTTAATTTTTAATTTTTATTTTTTAAGTTTTAATTTTTAATTTTTAATTTGTAATTTGTAATTTATAATTTTTATTTTTTAATTTTTAACTTTTAATTTTTAATTTTTAATTCTTAATTTTTAATTTTTAATTTTTAAATTTTAATTTTTAATTTTTAATTTTTAATTTTTAATTTTTAATTTATAATTTATAATTTATAATTTTTAATTTTTAATTTTTAATTTTTAATTTTTAATTTTTAAGTTTTAATTTTTAATTTTTAATTTTTAATTTTTAATTTTTAATTTTTAATTTTTAATTTTTAATTTTTAAGTTTTAATTTTTAATTTTAATTTTAATTTTAATTTTAATTTTAATTTTAATTTTTAATTTTTAATATTTAATATTTAATATTTAATATTTAATTTTTAATTTTTAATTTTTAATTTTTAATTTTCAATTTTTAATTTTTAATTTTTAATTTTTAATTTTATATTTTTAATTTTTAATTTTTAATTTTTAGTTTTTAATTTTTAGTTTTTAATTTTTAATTTTTAATTTTTAATATTTATTATTTAATTTTTAATTTTTAATTTTTAATTTTTAATTTTTAATTTTAATTTTTAATTTTTAATTTTTAATTTTATATTTTTAATTTTTAATTTTAAATTTTAAATTTTAAATTTTTAATTTTTAATTTTTAATTTTTAATTTTTAATTTTTAATTTTTAATTTTTAATTTTTAATTTTTAATTTTTAATTTTTAATTTTTAATTTTTAATTTTTAGTTTTTAATTTTTAATTTTTAATTTTTAATTTTTAATTTTTAATTCTTAATTTTTAATTTTTAATTTTTAATTTTTAATTTTAAACTTTAATTTTTAATTTTTAATTTGTAATTTATAATTTTTATTTTTTAATTTTTAATTTTTAACTTTTAATTTTTAATTTTTAATTTATAATTTATAATTTATAATTTTTAATTTTTAATTTTTAATTTTTAATTTTTAAATTTTAATTTTTAATTTTTAATTTTTAATTTTTAATTTATAATTTATAATTTTTAATTTTTAATTTTTAATTTTTAATTTTTAATTTTAAATTTTTAAGTTTTAATTTTTAATTTTTAATTTTTAATTTTTAATTTTTAATTTTTAATTTTTAATTTTTAATTTTTAATTTTTAATTTTTAATTTTTAAGTTTTAATTTTTAATTTTTAATTTTAATTTTAATTTTAATTTTAATTTTAATTTTAATTTTTATTTTTTAATTTTTAATATTTAATATTTAATTTTTAATTTTTAATTTTTAATTTTTAATTTTTAATTTTTAATTTTTAATTTTCAATTTTTTATTTTTAATTTTTAATTTTTAATTTTATATTTTTAATTTTTAATTTTTAATTTTTAATTTTTAATTTTTAATTTTTAGTTTTTAGTTTTTAATTTTTAATTTTTAATTTTTAATTTTTAGTTTTTAATTTTTAATTTTTAATTTTTAATTTTTAATTTTTAATATTTAATATTTAATTTTTAATTTTTAATTTTAATTTTTAATTTTTAATTTTTAATTTTTAATTTTATATTTTTAATTTTTAATTTTTAATTTTTAATTTTTAAATTTTAATTTTTAATTTTTAATTTTTAATTTTTAATTTTTAATTTTTAGTTTTTAATTTTTAATTTTTAATTTTTAATTTTTAATTTTTAATTTTTAATTCTTAATTTTTAATTTTTAATTTTTAATTTTTAATTTTAAACTTTAATTTTTAATATTTAATTTTTAATTTTTAATTTGTAATTTATAATTTTTTAATTTTTAATTTTTAACTTTTAATTTTTAATTTTTAATTTTTAATTTTTAATTTTTAATTTTTAATTTTTAATTTTTAATTTTTAATTTTTAATTTTTAATTTTTAATTTTTAATTTTTAATTTTTAATTTTTAATTTTTAATTTTTAATTTTTCATTTTTAATTTTTAATTTTTAATTTTTAATTTTTAATTTTTAAGTTTTAATTTTTAATTTTTAATTTTTAATTTTTAATTTTTAAGTTTTAATTTTTAATTTTTAATTTGAATTTTAATTTTAATTTTTAATTTTTAATATTTAATATTTAATATTTAATTTTTAATTTTTAATTTTTAATTTTTAATTTTTAATTTTTAATTTTTAATTTTTAATTTTCAATTTTTAATTTTTAATTTTTAATTTTTAATTTTTAATTTTTAATTTTTAATTTTTAATTTTTAATTTTTAATTTTTAATTTTATATTTTTAATTTTTAATTTTTAATTTTTAATTTTTAATTTTTAGTTTTTAATTTTTAATTTTTAATTTTTAATTTTTAATTTTTAATTTTTAATTTTTAATTTTTAATTTTTAATTTTTAATTTTTAATTTTTAATTTTTAATATTTAATTTTTAATTTTTAATTTTTAATTTTTAATTTTTAATTTTTAATTTTAATTTTTAATTTTTAATTTTATATTTTTAATTTTTAATTTTTAATTTTTAAATTTTAATTTTTAATTTTTAATTTTTAGTTTTTAATTTTTAATTTTTAATTTTTAATTTTTAATTTTTAATTCTTAATTTTTAATTTTTAATTTTTAATTTTTAATTTTTAATTTTAAACTTTAATTTTTAATATTTAATTTTTAATTTTTAATTTGTAATTTATAATTTATAATTTTTATTTTTTAATTTTTAATTTTTAACTTTTAATTTTTAATTTTTAATTTTTAATTTTTAATTTTTAATTTTTAATTTTTAATTTTTAATTTTTAATTTTTAAATTTTAATTTTTAATTTTTAATTTTTAATTTTTAATTTTTAATTTTTAATTTTTAATTTTTAATTTTTAATTTTTAATTTATAATTTATAATTTATAATTTTTAATTTTTAATTTTTAATTTTTAATTTTTAATTTTTAATTTTTAATTTTTAATTTTTAATTTTTAATTTTTAAGTTTTAATTTTTAATTTTTAATTTTTAATTTTTAATTTTTAATTTTTAATTTTTAATTTTTAATTTTTAATTTTTAATTTTTAATTTTTAATTTTTAATTTTTAATTTTTAAGTTTTAATTTTTAATTTTAATTTTAATTTTTAATTTTTAATTTTTAATATTTAATATTTAATTTTTAATTTTTAATTTTTAATTTTTAATTTTTAATTTTTAATTTTCAATTTTTAATTTTTAGTTTTTAATTTTTAATTTTTAATTTTTAATTTTTAATTTTATATTTTTAATTTTTAATTTTTAATTTTTAATTTTTAATTTTTAATTTTTAATTTTTAATTTTTAATTTTTAATTTTTAATTTTTAATTTTTAATTTTTAATTTTTAATTTTTAGTTTTTAATTTTTAATTTTTAATTTTTAATTTTTAATTTTTAATTTTTAGTTTTTAATTTTTAATTTTTAATATTTAATATTTAATATTTAATATTTAATTTTTAATTTTAAATTTTAATTTTTAATTTTTAATATTTAATTTTTAATTTTTAATTTTTAATTTTATATTTTTAATTTTTAATTTTTAATTTTTAATTTTTAATTTTTAGTTTTTAATTTTTAATTTTTAATTTTTAATTTTTAGTTTTTAATTTTTAATTTTTAATTTTTAATTTTTAATTTTATATTTTTAATTTTTAATTTTTAATTTTTAATTTTTAATTTTTAGTTTTTAATTTTTAATTTTTAATTTTTAATTTTTAATTATTAATTTTTAATTTTTAATTTTTAATTCTTAATTTTTAATTTTTAATTTTTAATTTTTAATTTTTAATTTTTAATTTTTAATTTTTAATTTTTAATTTTTAATTTTTAATTTTTAATTTTAAATTTTTAATTTTTAATTTTTAATTTTTAATTTTTAATTTTTAATTTTTAGTTTTTAATTTTTAATTTTTAATTTTTAATATTTAATATTTAATATTTTATTTTTAATTTTTAATTTTTAATTTTAATTTCTAATTTTTAATATTTAATTTTTAATTTTTAATTTTTAATTTTCAATTTTTAATTTTTAATTTTTAATTTTATATTTTTAATTTTTAATTTTTAATTTTTAATTTTTAATTTTTAATTTTTAATTTTTAGTTTTTAATTTTTAATTTTTAATTTTTAATTTTTAATTTTTAATTTTTTTTTTAATTTTTATTAATTTTTAATATTTAATTTTAACGATAAAAAAAAATATGTGGTAACACTTGCGTAGGCCAATGTGACACGTGCAGTATTAATATTCACACAACTGATGTGACTTCAGCAATAGGAAGAATTACAACATATACAACATATCTGAAGCAAAACAACAAACATTCTGAAAAATTTTATTTTTTCAAGAGTTTTTTTAAATTTTCATTCCTATCTCGTGAACTCTTTAAACGAATTTGACCATTTTAAATAGCAACTCCTTTGGGCTGTTAATAAACGATTTTATGCAAAAACGAACGGTCTAGCTTCGATATTGATGACATGATCGTGATTTCCAAAGACAGACGGACAGACGGTCATCGCCAAATCAACTTCCCTTGTTATAATGATCAAGAAAATATATGGTTTTGGGGTCTCCGGAATTTATTTCGATGCGATTTACAAACAGAATGACAAACCTATATATACCCTCTGCCACTGAGGAGTGGAGGGTATAACAAGAACAATACAGAAACATATATTTTTAATTTTTTTTTTATTTTTTCAATGATATCTCGGGATTTATTAAACCGATTTTCATGATTTTTCAAACAGGAACCTTCTCATTATGTTAGTGAATCATTCTCACTAAAAACGAGCGCCCTAGCTATCCTATTGAGGGCGTGATCTTGACAAGAACAACATAGACAAATCATATTTTTTCAAGACTTTTTTTACTTCTTCAATCAATTCTCGGGACCTAATCAACCGATTTGGACGATTTTAAATAGCAAACTTCTCGGGATGTTAATGAATAATTTTTTATGCCAACGAGCACTATAGTCGTCATCGTGATTTCCACAGGCGGACAGACGGACACCGCTACATCAACTCCTCTTGTTATAAGGATCACAAATCTATATATTTTATGGGATCCAAAATTTTTTTTCTAATTATTACAAACGGAATGACAAACTTATATATACCCTCTGCACACTGGGGCGGAGGGTATAAATCAATACAAATTGATTTCCCTCTATATCAACATAATGTGTAACTCAATTTAATCGGAATGACTTCATGTTTGCGAGCACCAATTTTGACCGGATTACTTTGAAATTTGAAGGACGTAATGCCCTTACATTTTAAACTTTAAAAAATATAAAACTGTAATATGTCTTCTTTAAATATTTTTTGTAAATCGATATCAAATTTCAATGGAGTGTATATTTTCATATATTTTGTATGGAAAGTGGTCGAGCTTTTTCAAGTAGTAGGTTGCCCATGATATTAGGACAGTCTGTTCCAAGTGAAATTTAAGGATGATATTCCTCGTACTTGTTATACTAGTATTTGTTATACTAATTAGTTGTTATACTAAATACTTTTATTTATTTTTTGCATGCTTTCAATCAGGAAAAATTTTGGGTTTTACTACTCGGCCCGAGTAGTTCATTTACTACTCGAGTTTAACCGTAGGTTCTAGAACCCAATTTTGTCATACAAAATTGGTCAAACAACGTACAAAGAGAGAGAGAGAGATGAGACAAAACATACACACATATCAAACCTGTTCGATGTCAACAACCACAGCTAATGGATGTGAGAAACTGTTGCTAGGATCTATTTCTATTTATTTTTTAAATTTAGTTTTACCAAAAACGTTTTTTTATTAGATTTTTATAACTCTTAAAGCGGAATATAAATTATTATAGCCCAAAAGATACATCAGAACTTTTTCCGATTTTTTGGAGTTCGGTACGGGGTGGCTAAAATAGATTTTGTCCAAAAAATGAGGTTATTTAACATGATATTTTATTCTCCCATGCTTTATTTTCAAAAAAACACGTTGGAAGAGTAATAGCCTACTAAAGAAAATAAAATTACAAAAATTAAATGAAAAAAAATAAACATTTTTGTTGCAGAAAATGCATTTGGTGCGGAACTTTTTTTTAAAGATATCAAAAAAGTGAAAACGCAGTTTGTCTTAGAATTTTTGCCTGCATATGAAAACCCAGTGAGCCCTTCGCGTTTTGCAAATTTTTTATTTTCTGCATAAACCTAGTGTATATGAAATAAATAATCCAACATTATTCATATCTTTAAAAAAATTATGAAAATACGTCTTTTTTTCGCTTTTAAAACCTTACCCTACGCTTAATAAAAATTTGTGAAATGTTGTAAAAAATATAAATTATAAAATTATTTTTTTTGAAAACCCCCCTAAAAAACAAAAGTTTATTATTTTGTAAACAAACATCCCTAAATGTAGGGATAAAAACACCCATACTAGTAACATTGGTGCGGTAGGATGCCAGTTTATAAAAGGAGCGCGCAGCGAGATAGCGGGTTTTTTATTTCGATAGCAGGCCAGTGGGTGAGGTCTCTTATTTCGAGAGAAAAAGCTATTACAAAGGCAGACAAAGGCAAACAACGGGTAATCATCGCATGAGAAACAGCAGCATTGGTGCAAACACCAATTCATAGAGAAGAGGCGAATTATATTCATTCACATGTCGGATTACATCCAATTCAGAGTAATAGATAGATACATTCAGCGGAGGCTGGGGTCAGATTATATCCGCCCTATCAAATGAGACCATGAGACAACATCAATATCAGCAATACCAGCAACAACAACAAATTAACGAACTAACCATTAAACAATCAATAAAGACAGTCACCCCTGTTCTTGAAACCACTATCACAAAAAAAAAACTCGTAAATGAAAAAATTCTTAAATCTACGAGTTTTTGCTGTTCTCTAACTTCAATAAGAATATTTTTTCTCGTTTTAATTCACATAAAAAAGGCTTTGTGAAATCAAAACAAATGCCCTTTTTTTCTACTAAGCAGGTCTAACATGTTTTTTATTGAACCTTGTCATTATTTTAAAAAATTATACATTAATTTTTTGAAAAATAAATGATTTTAAAAAACGTCTAAATTTTGCGTTGATTTAAAAAAAAACTCGTAATCAGTGGTCGATGTTAATAAAACACACTTTTGGAGATGATGTTGTTCTATAACTATAATAAAAACTTTTTATTTACACAATCTATTTTCCATTATATTTTTTTCAATTATAACATAGATTCCTTATGCACTAATTATTACGAATAAAGGAATTTAAAATAATATTTCACTCAAATCACATATTTTTATTTATTTTTTGCATATGTAGTGATGCCAGTCAAATTTATTTGAATTATGAATTTTCTTTGGTGATGCCTAACTTATTTCAAAAAGAGAAGTCATTCTTAATTGAATGAAATTAAAGAACAAAAACAATTAAATGAACAAGTAAAATGTTATTTTAAAAGAAAATATTTTTTTTTACTTTCTTTATAATCTTAAGGAAAAACATGCAAAAATTACTTAAGATTTTTTTTGTGAGAGTGACCATATGGCACCTCGGTTTCTAGATAACATATGGTTCTGAAGCTACACCATATATTTCATGTCATTTGACAATAAAAAATATGATTTCGAAAAATACTTCGAAAATATAAAATTTGTGTTTTCAAGAAACCCAAAATTTCCATTTCATGTTATTTCAAATTCATTCTTATTCAAATAACAACGTTTCAAGAACAGGGCTGAGTATTTATACAGAATTTATGTCAACTCTACCATTCAATTATAAAATTTTGTGCAAGGACCCTGGGAGAGCTGAGCTATCTCAGATTCAAAGCCGAAACAACTGGAGGTTCCTTATAATATAATTTGACACTGCATTTGTTGTAACATGTATTTGTTCTCCTAACGCTCTTTCAAGATTGTCATGCGCTTACATTACGTACTATTCTAAAACCAAAACTAAAATCTTATTAATACAAAAAGCAAAGCTTAAAGTACAAAATTATACGTTAATAGTCTAATCCATAAAAAATGTACAGGGTGGCTAATGAAAGACGCTACCAAAAAAAAAAATTGAATAACTTTTTTCTATTTAATGAATCGACTTCATTTTTTTTATTTTGCAGATAGATCTTTGGATCTAACAAAAATGGATAACTGCTACACTGAAACAAGAATTTGGATTGTCCGCCGCTATCACGAACTGGAGTCCGTAGTTTCGGTTCAAAGAGAGTATAGGCGCACGTTTGGCGGCGATCCTCCGAGCAGATAGACCATAATGAGACTTGTTAAAAATTTTGCCGAGCATGGGACAGTCGAAAGAAGACCTTACCATCGATTCAGTTCGGACGGAGGAAACAATCGCTTCTGTAGCTGCTGCCATACAAAACAATCCAAGAGTTTCGACAAGGAGCTTATCTGCTCAAATGGGTATAAGCAGACAGTCATTGCAGTCAATTATTTTTTTTTTATTAACCAACACTCAGGGGATGCCCCCTAAAAATGCAGTGCATTGTGTTAATTTCAGGAAAATAGGTTATGGGAAGGAGGAGAGAGGGAATAGTGTTTGTGGATATTTGACTTTAATTTTGTTAGATTATAACTGTCAGGAAAGACCTCTATGGGGAGCTTATTCCACATACGGCTAGTTCGACCGATAAACGAATTCTCTCTGTAATGCGTTGTGCGGTCAACTGGACAATAGATTACAAACGGATGTGATCTACTGGAGAAGCGGGTAGAGGGAACCGAAACTCGGGCTCTTGGAATAAGTTCGCTAATCTCAGAAGAACATTTCCCATGGCAATATCTATAGAACAGTGGCACACAACCCATATTTCGATGATGTTACAATGAATCAATAGAGTTGGATACCCTACTGTCATTGATGACCGCCAGCGCCCTCCTTTGCACACGGTCCAGTAGCTCCAAAATAGACTTTGAAGCTCCTGCCCATATATGGGATTTGTATTCCATTTTCGGTCGGATGTAAGTGATATAGATTTTAAGGAGATCAGCAGGAGTGAAGTAATTTTTACACCGTTTAAGAAAACCAAGACACTTGAATGCTTCTTTCGACACTTGAAAAACAGGCTCGTTTCAACGAACATCACATTGAATTCTTATGCCTAGAACATCAAGAGTATCTGATTCCTCAATACCTATACCACCCATATACACAGATGACATTGTTGAAGCCATGGCCCTATGGGTCAACATACAGCATTGAGTCTTCAGCGCATTAAAATCAACCCTGTTTGCTTTACCCCACTCGGAGATTGTTTACAGGTCTTGATTGAGTGTGTCATTCATTATCTGCCTTTTGCCCCCCAACCTCCAAGAGGCTTGGCCTACAATTAAAGGAAAATGAATGACAAATGCTGCTGTCATCTGCGAAAGAGTATATAGAATCAAAAGTTTAACCAAGAAGGTCATTCAGAAAGATAAGGAAAAGAGAATGAGAAAGAACGGAACCTTGGGATACCCCTGAATTAACCTGAAACTCATTAGATGAGACCCCATCAATAACAACACGTATTGTTCGGTCACTGAGAAAACTCGTTATAAATCGAGAGAAGTGATTACCGACCCCAAATGCAATAAGCTTTGATATCAATGCACAATGATTTGGACTTATTCCCATATAAAATTCAAATGGCCAACAAAATGAACGTAGCAAACTTGCCGATTCGCTTGGAATTTTGGCAGGAGATGCTTAAAATTACGTTAAGGTTACTGGAGACAGTTGTTGAGAGAGTTTTTCTATCCAGAATTACGCCGAAAGAGACTTTCTTTCAACTCTGTGTGGGTTCAGCAAGATGGTGCAACACCTCACATAGCCTGTTATGACAGAATTCCGACGAAAATTTCCCAATAAACTGATATCCAGAAACTCCACATTCTATTGGACCCACAGGTCGCCTGACCATACTGTACCCGACTTTTTCTTGTGGGGTTATTGCAAACAGGAAGTCTACAAACAAAACCGACAAATTTGAATGAAGTAAAGCAATCCATTCGAGCAACAATAGCGGCTATTCCTGTCTCAACTCTCCAAGCCGTAATGAACAACTTTTTGATAAGATGCCGTACATGCATCAACGAGCAAGGGAGCATTTAAATTCCATTATTTTTAAAACTAATTAAGCTATATTCAATAAAATTGAATGAGCTTTAACATGAATAAAGGAAGAGTGAATTCCGTACACTCTAAAAAAAAGTTATTGGAGTTTCTTAATGTAGCAACATTCATCAGCCACCCTGTATATTCATAAACATTCAGTGTAATAACTATTTAACATTTCTTGGCTGGCAACATTTCCCATTTTATTTTATTTTATTCTTAGTGTCACATTAAAAAATTTTTCGATTACCTTCTATATTCGGTACAAAATACATTTCGATTGTTTAAAAAAAAAAATATATATATAATATATATATATATATATATATATATATATATATATATATATATATATATATATATATATATATATATATATATATATATATACATATAACTGTATACATAAGTAATTCAAATTTCCAAAAAAAAAAAGAAATCACAATAAAGTGTACATATGTATATAAAAACGCTTTTCTAAATAGTATTACTTTTAATTAATAACACTGATTAATTTTATTGAATATTGCATTTTACTGAAAACCATTTATTTGCATTTCTAAAAGTAATGGAAATGCTTCAAATTATGTCATCAATTTCAAAATATAACTGAAAATGCTACTGGTAACCTACAGTTAACTACAGAAAATGCTGAAATAAAACCTTGTTTTTTATGTTAATAAAATGTTGTTAACATTACTATGTACTAATCATACTGTGTATTAACTATTCAATATACTAATATGAAAGTTTCTAACAACCACTAGATGGCTCTAGATGCCAACAAAGAATTTCCATTCGGAATAAGTTTGCCAATAATGACACCGAGGTAAATTTGCATTTAATTTTTTTTAATGACGTTTCTGATTTTGAATTATTAATTTTTATTAATTTAACAATTTTAATTTAAAGAAGAATTTTAATATTTTTGTTCTAAAAAATCATTCATAATTTGACTCACTTTTCAGTGTACGTAATTTTTCCCATTTATCTTTAGTAGTAAACCACTCTCTGGTTGTTGTATTTGATAAAAAGCTATAAATTCCCCTTTGCAGATACGTAGCATAGTTTTAAACCAAGGGAATGCACAATGTAGTGTAATAACGCTTTTTAGCGAAACAATTTAAATTGTTGTAATATAATTTGAGGTGAAATTTGAATATATTAAGTTTCCATACAAATTTAACGCGTTTCGTTTTATAAAATTAAATTGAATTTTAGATACAATCTCAACAAACTCACCGCTTTTCTTTTATCAGCTTCCGTTGCAGCAGAATTTGAACGATGTCTAAACAAATCCATCACTTTTGTCATAGGCGAACGGTTAACATCGGCTCGCCGTACAGCGGTAACTGTATGATAATACTGAAATTGGGAAAAAATTATAATAAACTATATATCTTGGAAAAAAAAACTAAATTCAAACTTACTTGGGCATCACTACCCTGATGCGGATGGGCTGAACCATCTTTGTACTTATTTTTTACTGACGTACCCTCTGCTGTTGTTATCGTTACGGCGGGATGTTGTTTTTGATGATGGCCACCACCTATAAGGCCGGAATTTTGTAAAGCTACTTTCATGGAATTCATTACACCGGTACCGGCACCAGCTCCAGTTCCACCACTGCCGCCTGACGCTGAATGTGAACTACTGGCGCTACCCATTTCATTGGGCGTACCAGCGGCTGCCGCCGAAAGCGGATCTAATAGCACTTTCTGTTTACTAGCTGTTGATTTAGCTCGCGGCCGAAATACATCAAATATGGTGGGTCTGCGATTTGGACTAGCTATACCATGTACGGTGGACTGATTGAGGACTGGAGACTCATCGCCACTGCGTCGACGTTCCAATGAACCGGAACGTGTTGTGGCGCCTATACGTTCGGTACTGCGTGAGATCTTTTCTGCATTACGATTAAGTTTTTCCAGCTTAGCCGCTTCACGTTCCAAACGTCGCGCTGTTTCACGTTCAATTTTGCGGGCTTCTTTTTCACGGCGACTAGCTTCTTTTTCTTGACGTCTATAGAGAAAAAAATTAAATGATGCATTAAAAATTGACTGAAAGTTGTGTGACAATTATCAATTGCAATTTATCTACTGCAAATACAGTAAAGAGATAAAGAATTCGCCGATTTATATTTATTTTAAAAATCATTCATATCTATCAGACTTTTGTGTTATTGAAAAACATTTTTTTTTTTATATGGTCTCAAATATCGGTTTTATTAACGTCAGTTATAAATTTGGTCAAAGCATTTTATTTTCTTTGCAAGAAATAGAAAAAAATTCTGAAAGTCAGATTTTCGCATAAAAAAAGTATTCGTCTGTTTCACAAATTATTCGATTATACAATTGAGAAGATCGAATGTAAATCAAAGGAAACTACCAGAGAAGAAAGGGAGCTAATAATAAAGTTGGTAAAGAAAGGACATTCTTATAAAGAAATTGCGGAAATAGTTTAGGGACCTCATATTTTATTTTTAAATTCAGTTCTCAAAGCCTATTTTTAATTCTTACCTGGCTTCCTCTTTCATTTTTTTGGATGCTTTGCGCGCAGCTTTGGCATTTGGTTCAGCAGGTGCACTAGAAGGTCTAGATGAGGGCAATTTAGCATCATGTTCCTAATAGTAATAGAAATATGTTTAAGTTTTATTAGTCTCTAATAAAAACATTATAATCAATTGGTTACAAATTATAAATTAAAAAAGGGCGACTTTTCATTAAAAATCATAATAATATCTTTACGTAGGTGCATAATTCCATTTAAATTAAATAAACAACAGAAAAAGTGTGAAATCTTATCATGAAAAGTGAAACAAATTTTTACTATAAGCAACTAACCATCTGACCGACCATTTAATGATCTCTAATATACATATTATTAATAAATTCGATTACTTGTGTTTTCCGTATCTTGTGTCATTTAAGCCATTTTTTTGTTCATTCCAACAATTCATATTAATGGTTGATATTTTTTAACCCTTAAACGCAACATATTGTCATTTGGCGCATCAAACCAATTTTTAAATGAAATAGTTTGATCGCTAAGCTAGTATAAGCTCTATATATATATATATTTTTTTTTTACAAAAAGTGAAATCCATATAAAAAATCCTGCATTGTGATTTAAGTGTTTTAAATTCTCTAAATATTTAAATTAAAATATTTTAATTTATTCGGGTTTTGTAATCACATCTTCTCCCGTTTTTTTCTTCAAATTTATGTAAAATGATGTCATAAAAAACTAAACTCAAGAGAAATAGACACAAATTACACTACTCAACAAAATGAAAAAAATTTCATGTACTCCGGATGCGATAATTTTTTCTGTGTAGATAACCTTGACATGAGCTCGAAAAACGCAATAAAAAATTTTTTTTTCGTTTGGTTTTTTTTTTTTTTTTTTTTTTTAAATTTTAAAAATTTTTTTTTGGTTAATTTGTTTCGTCCAGCATAACTCGGGAACCACTAGCCCGATTGAATTGAATTAAATTGTAAAAAATTTAAAATTACAATTCCCTTAATCTGTTTATATATTGTTTTCCTATACAAGCAACAGTTTCCAAGTTAAAAATGAATATATAAAGGAAAAAACTTATTTTTGCCTAAAGATTTAAATTTTTTTTTTTTTAAAAATCCATAAAAAATCCCAAATGAAAAAAAATGTCAAATCTTATTACTTTTACGTAAAGATACATAACCTATGAGCAAAATAAGAGAAAGATCATGAAAATCGATGCACGCGTTTCGCTTTTATTCGCAATTGAGTAAAGGTATGAATTTAAAAAATTTGCTCGACATATGCACAACTTTGTCTATGGTAAGGTTTTTTCTTTTTTTTTATGATTCTCAGAATTAACAAAACGGAATAAACAAAGGGTTATTTAATTTTTATGATTGCGTAAGCAAAGTAATAAACGGTAATAAATGTGCGTGAACAATTAAAAGGAAAAAAGGAAAGGGGACTTTTTTACTTATTTGGGTTTTCCGGTGACTACCTGTATGATTTTTTTACATAAATGCAACCCACATTTATTCGGAAAATTTAAGACTCACACATGGTGAAACAGGTATGTAGCCACCGTAAAAAAATATACACCCATTTATAAGTACCTGTCAGTAAAATACTAAACAATACACAGTACAAATAGGTCTTCATTGATCGATTTTACTCATTCAACAAGTGTCGACGAACGCGATAGTTAAAATGAGCAAACGTTCGCGAGTATTTGAATGCAATACCAATCCAAGTAATTTTTGTTACATGTGCGGAGAATACGTTTGTGGAAAAAACAAGCGTTATTTTTCACCTAAATTGAGAGATTCATTTGAAGAGAGCTTCAATTTAAAGGTCTCAAACATAGATGAGCGGTGGACACCAAGTGCTCTATGTCCAAGGTGCTACGTACAGCTAAGTGACTCAAGGTAAGTGTAGATTACGAAATTCAAGAACATATATAACTTATTATTGCAATTCTTTCATCGATTTTCATGATCTTTCTCTTATTTTGCTCATAGGTTATGTATCTTTACGTAAAAGTAATAAGATTTGAAATTTTTTTTCATTTGGGATTTTTTATGGATTTTTAAAAAAAAAAAAATTTAAATTTTTAGGCAAAAATAAGTTTTTTCCTTTATATATTCATTTTTAACTTGGAAACTGTTGCTTGTATAGGAAAACAATATATAAACAGATTAAGGGAATTGTAATTTTAAATTTTTTACAATTTAATTCAATTAAATCGGGCTAGTGGTTCCCGAGTTATGCCGGACGAAACAAATTAACCAAAAAAAAATTTTTAAAATTTAAAAAAAAAAAAAAAAAAAAAAACCAAACGAAAAAAAAATTTTTTATTGCGTTTTTCGAGCTCATGTCAAGGTTATCTACACAGAAAAAATTATCGCATCCCGAGTACATTTTGACTGTTGACTAGTGTTATTAATGACAAAATTTCATATATTCAACTTAACATTCTGTTAATTAAAATTTATAACAATAATAGTTCTGTTCCCCCACGATGTTGAAGCATGTTCAAGTATGTTGAACATTAGTCGAGTGCATTTGCAGTTTCTCACCACAACTCACCATGCTTGAACAGCTTGAACTTTGCTAGAACAAATTTGTGTGAGTAAGTTTCAATCATTTACGAAAAGTGACAGAAGCAGTTGTTTTCATTTGTTGTTTTGGTTTTTTGATTTTTGTCAAAAAGAATAAAATTTTGGTAAAAAATAAATAAAATGGAAAAATAAGTTTTATATGAAAATTTATTGGAATAAAGCAGTGATTCAGAAGAAGAATTAATTATGAATCATGGTTTTTGCTTCAAGTCGTTCCACCAGAAAAATAGAAAATGAGAGCGAATAGCGTAAATGTGAAATTACTCAATGCTTGAGTTTTGCTAGACTTTTCAAAGATATTGTTCTGGCGGAACAGACCAAATATTCGTTCCAAATAGTCGTTCCACCAGAAAAATAGAAAATGAGAGCGAATAGCGTAAATGTGAAATTACTCAATGCTTGAGTTTTGCTAGACTTTTAAAAGATATTGTTCTGGCGGAACAGACCAAATATTCATCATATCATATAGATTTTATAAATTTTTATTTCGTCATTTTTTTAATACTACATCAACTCGGTTTCTAAACTTAGATATCGTCATCTAAAATGCAAAAGGCCGTAACCACAAAGTTTGCAAGCGATACCCTATACCAGGATTTGCCAGAAAGGTTATTCGGTTCAACTTTGCTTAGTACCAACATATAACAAAATTATAGACGGCGGTCTAGAGGGACTATGCGATACCCTAAACGCATGGTTTAGAGATCCTATATCTTCGGTGCAACTAATTGGATATAGAAAATAAGCATAAACCAAATTTGAGTGGCATTATTAATTTGTTTGCCTTCAGATATGAACAAGTTTATATGGGGACTAGGACGCAAAATGGTCGATCCTGACCATATTTGGTAAGGTAGTTAGTTTTTGGAAAAACATATACAAAATATACAGAAAAATCTGTGCACCATTTATGTTTTTGATAAACTTAAGTGAAGATCGGGATTCAGCTCTATATGGACTAAGGATTGTCTTATACGGTTTATTTTTTGAAACTACTGATTACTGGATGTAAAAAACATACACAAACACAATTTGAACGAGATCTTTATGATAATTCTGTAGTTTTCTAGAATAACCGCGTATGTCATAAAATCAAAATGTTTAGGAGAGCCAAAAAACGTTATATTTGAAATTATGGGCTCGATATAAAGAAAAATAATCCAAAATTATTTTGCATTTTTTTTTTCATTAATAACAACGTATGTCGCTATGTGTCGTTTTCTGAGAAAATAATTTGTCAGCGATCAAACGTAGGTTGACATACGTCGTTAGTGCTGCAAATTAATTTATTAAACATTTAAGTTACGTCGTTATTTAATGAAAAAACTCTGAAATGGTCAATATTTTTTTTTTAAATTGAACGCATGAAAAGAGCGTTAAAAATTAATATATTTGGCATCGTTAACCTCAAAACTGACAAAAATGGACATACGCGGTTATTCCAGAAAACCACAGAATTTGAATATTATGGCAATTTAAGTTGATCTCATAGAGATCGTTTGTATGGAGACTAGGTCTGAACATACACCGATTTTCACCAATTTCAATACCGAATGTCCTATGGCTAACAAAAAAAACTTAAATACTGAATTTTATCAAAATATATTCATATTTGGTTCCTGTAGTTTGATTACAGACAGACGGACGGACATCGTTTAACCGTTTTAGAAAGTGATTCTGGGTATTTTTCGCAGTTACAGACATTAGAACAAACACATGATAACCTGACCTCGGAGTGGTGTAAGGTATAATTATACTTTACGACTACACTGAAATTTAGATACATATGTGATATGAATAGGTTTATTTTGAATGTTTTCGAAAGGCAGTGAAATGTCACGCCTTAAAAAAGCATTTGTAACTTTTATTAAAAAGTATTAAAAATATTTGCAAATGCGGATATTTTCATTTTCATTTTGTTCAATTTCCTATAATGACAATATTATGGGTACTATTGTCAACGTCCAGCTGGGAGACAGATGGTGGTAGTTTATTCAGGTGGTCGTATATCACACTCCGTTGACAACAAATTCAGCGACAAATATATATATACATTGTCGTTTTTCCGTTGACGATAATATGAGTGGCAACATATTGTACTTGTCGTCCGTCGAACTTTGTTGACGACAAGGTAAACGACAATGTCTATGAGTTGTTCGTGCAGAGATTTAATAAAATATTTAGTTAACGACTAATAGGATGACAAATAACTTATATGGTCGACAAATTAGGTGACAAAATCGGGTTTATCTTGTATGGGTCTGTTAATGTCAAGATGAGCGAGATCATGGCGAAATTGTCTTCGGTTGGACTCCGTTAGCAACATGATGAGTAGACCTCGAATTTTGCATATTTGCATATTTTTTAAGGATTAAGATAGGTAAATTCTGATGACACCAAGGTTCGTTTCATTGAAAATAGAGTTGAACACGATATGCATATTTAAATTTTTTTTTTTACATATTTGCATATTATCCATATGCATAATATATGCCAACACATGTAAAATATGTTTAATATATGCAAACTATGCAAAAAATATGCAAAATATGCAAAAAATGTTCTAAGTTAAACAAATCAAAAAGTAATATAACAGCGATTCAGAGGGTGGTATACATATTGAAATTTTATTTATTACTGACAGATATTATATTAGAGCAAATGATACTTAATATATACGATATTTTACAAAAAAATTAATCAATATAATTGGTACTGCAGAAAACAATGTGTTAGATTTAATGATATAAACTCTAAAAATATTAATGTAAATTCTGGTTTGCCGCAAGGTAGCCACCTTGGACCAATACTATTTTCACTCTTCATTAATGATCTGTCGTATGTTATTAAATTTTGCAACGTTCTTATGTATGCTGATGATGTGAAAATCTTCGTTAGTTGTGAAAAACTATCTGAGCAAATATACCTTCAACAAGACTTAGACAGTTTTTACATGTGGTGTAAATTCAACCTGATGGATTTAAATATAAAAAAAATGTAAACATATGCGCTTTTCTAGAAACTGGAATACCTTGGCAAACTACTCTTTAGGTGGCTGCCAGCTGGAGTTAGTAAAAGAATTTCTGGATCTTGGAATCTTGTTTGATATAAAATTACATTTTGTACAACATATTACGATGACAATCAATAAAGCTCGTGGTGTCCTGGCTTTTATTAAGCGATGGGCAAAATAGTTCATAGATCCTTTCATTACGAATCAGTTATATGTTTCTCTTGTAAGACCTATTTTAGAATACGGTTCATTAATATGGGATCCTTATTATAATGATCATAGTAACCGTATCGAGTCTGTTCAAAAACCATTTGTTCTCTTCTGTTTGCGAAGTTTATATTTCAACCCTATTGATGATTTTCCATCTTATACAACTCGTCTTGCTCCAATTAAGTTGCCTACATTAAAAAGTCGTAGGACTATGCTGAATGCTGTCTTCCTAACAAATTTGATAAATGGTGATGTCTGCTCTGATTTCCTGCTCAACAAAATTAAATTTAATGTTCCACAACGATCAACACGCTTTTTCATCTCATTATCTCTTCAAGTTTTTCGTGCGAATTACGCAACTGCTGACCCTTTTATGAAAATATGTAAAAGTTTTAATGAATTGATTGATTTGTCTGTGAATATTGGTGTTATTAAACGTAATATTATTTAATTTTTGAACACTTAATTAAAAATTTTGTTTTGTTAATTTTAACTATATAATTACTTCTACTGTCAGTAAGGATTGATTTCAACAGACTAAATAAATAAATAATAAAATAAAAATATATAAAAAAACAATATGTAATCATAATTTTCTCTAAATTATTAATTGAGAGGCTTTGACGTTTCTCTTCAAATACAATTTTGTAAGCGGAAAAACTTCTTTCAACATCACAGTAAGTAATTGGAGCAAATTTATATTTAATGATATTTTCATTTGTGACGGGTTCAAGTCCTCAGTATTGAGATTTAAAATATTATTTATTTTTGAACTGATATTAAAATTTGGATTTCTTTTCAAAATGGCTTCAAATTTCTCTTTTAAATCCATTTTAAAAACACCAGTTATGTTATGAACAATATTTTCATCTTCTTTAAATAATTTCATAGACTTTGCTAATGGTAGACCCTTCGCTTCGAAGGAAGTTATGATTTTGGCATCTCTCTCGAAATTCGATTTTATATATATAAAATCCCGACATAGTAGGGGATTTTTTTATCAGTTCTTTTGCCCGTTTTATAGATTCAGCATCTTCTGGGTTCAGTGTTTCAAGAACTTAAAATGCAAATTTAAAATTTGTCTCTTTGGTATTGTCGGAAAAGTTGCTGGACGTGTTGCTAGAAGTATGCGCATTTTCTTCGTTGTTGTTATTCGATGCATTTGACCTTTGGTGAAGTGAAATAGCAATATGTTGCTGCAATTGAATTTTTTTTTCATAAGGAATCTAAAATATTAAATAAATTAGAACGTACCTTTAATTTAACAATCAGGCTTACTGCAAACAAATATTTCGATGAACAAATTTTGAGATTCGTAAAATATTTTAAAACTGGTTTGCATATGTCTGAATATTTATATTTCACCTTTTTGTCACAAGTTGTACAAATTATGTTGCTTCCATCAATTTTAAAGCACTTTTCGCGAAGGCTGTTAAGCCATTTTCCCACCAAATTGTTCTTATATTTGTTGATTTTTGACGTTTCACTACACTACACTTCATTCAACTTAAATTTATTTATGTGATCATTTTGCGGCTTCGACTTCGATTCGAAGAAATTATACACAAAATTGTATGACTAATATTGTAAATTCTATGAAAACTATTGTTTAAATTTTGTTTAAATTATACAGTATTTTTGTAAAAGTATATAAATCATAATGTAAGACTTAATAATTGACGAGTGGAATTCAATTTTTCTATGAAATTCGTTTGCATATATTTTGTATATTTTTTGCATATATTGCATATATTTAGCATATTTTGGCATATGATTTTGCATATTTTTTATATATATTTAGCATATTTTCGATATGCATTAAAATTTGTTTTATTTGAACGATAAAACAGCTAAATACAAAGTTTAGTACCAATCTGATGAAAAATAAAAAAATATGCAAAATTCCGAGGTCTAATGATGAGCGATGATGTTTTCAAATTGGCCATATATTGAACACCGTTAAAGACAATGTTTTAAAATTATTCATGTACTTTCCTTTATCTCTTTATATAAAAAATAACGAGACTTAATAACAGCTACAAGACAAAACAACACAAAAAAAAAATTATCAAAAAACAAATAAAGAAGGTGTTTATTGAAGTGTTCAAAAGTTGAAGTATATAAAAAACAATATTTAAAATTAATTAAGTGATTTTAATTTAGTGAGTTTAAGGGAAAAATATAATAATAAATTTAAATTACGATGGAACGATGTATGGAAAGAAGAAAATAAAAAATTCCTTAAAACTAAATATTAAATTTGGTAAATTATTAAAAAATTAAAGAATACATTAATTAAAGAAGTCTTTATATCTGTGGTCACAAGCGATAACCGCCTAAGTCAACATAAGACTGATTTAAGTTATGTATGCTATCATATTCTACTAGAAATGCTTTATATTTACGTGAAATCCCCATTTATCTAGCGCTGTTTATTAAAAAATTATACAAAACATACAAAAGCATGATTTTCGACTTAGGCGGTTAATGCTTGGGACGACAGATATATTCCTTTTAGTAGAAGTCGGAAAAATAGAAGATCAAGCGTATGAAGATTTCACGAAGGAACCAACTAAAAACGCAACAAATAAAGCAAGATCAAGAAAAGAATCTTAGGAATCTATAATATTAATAGGCTAGGCGATTTCTTGTGACCGATGTTTTGTTCTACCGTTTTATACCGATTTTGACCCAACATATATTATTTGAACGGTATTTCTTTTTAGCCGATTTGCAAAATTAAAGATTTTGAAATTTTTTCCTTTATTTTGAGTAAATTGCATTTAAAGTTGCTACTAATACATACATAAAATTATAAAATGCTATGTGTGTGTTTGTTAAATTTGTTAATGTGTTTGTAATAAAAATGAGTTTGTTTTTTTGTGTTGATTTGAGAATTGGCTATAATTGATTAGCATAACTTTAGGGTCTTTATTTAATGAAAAAATACAATTTCCTAGAATTTGCACTCGAATTTCGAGGGCTGGAATCTGCTAGTCTTAATAAATAATTATAACAAAACATTAAACATTTATATTAACATTCCCATTTAAGTTATTTTTAAAATTAATAAATTATTTTTGTCGCTTATTTTCTTTATTATTATTATACCCTTCACACCAATGTGCAGAGGGTATACATATATCAGGTTGTCAATCCGTTTGTAACTCATCGAAAAAAATTCCGGAAACCAACAAACTGTATATATTCTGGATCCTTATAAAAGGAGAAGTCGATCTTGCGATGTCCGTCTGTTTGTCTGTCTATTGAAAACATTAAAATGTTCGTCATAATCTTTAGCAGTTTGGTATTGCACTTGGAGGCTCTAGGCGCAATAGCCGACGAATGACATATGAAAATGTAAACATACTTCAATTTAATTTCATATAAAAAACTAAATATAGTTAAAAAGTTTACGCGTAACAGAACATGAGCATATCGATATGTATAAGCGATATACTTTTTTTGTTTTTTTTGTACGTAAGAACAACAAGTAAAAATAATATGTACCTATGCATCGTTAATAAACAAATAAAATTTAATTGTAGGTGTTTACATTTATGCTGATTGTATTTAATAATTGCTTTCAATTAAAAAAGCACGAAAATACCTTAAATTTTTGCAATTTCAAAATCATAATAAAAATTTCTAGCCATGTTAATCTGAAATCTAGCCCCTTTTTTCTCTAGACAGTATGAAGGATACTGACACCGGAATGGTCGTCAACGTTCACATTATAGGGCATATTGTCAATTCTATGGAAATTTTTTTCGCTCATACAATCGTCCACGACAAGATAAGTGAAAGTGTCTCTCTTTTGGTCTTGTATGATTATACATTATTTCGTGAAAGATTTGTTCGAACTGTCATCAATTTGTCTTCCACGATATATTATGGTCTTGTACACGTCGTTTGATGTGTTTTGAAGACGTGGCCATGTGGGGTATTTTTTTCAAAGCCATTTCCAGAATGGCCTTCAAAGAGCACAGCGAATCGGCTTTTAACTGCTCAATCTAGTCAACACGGTGTTTACTGAGTTGTCTTTTGAATTTATTGAATAGCCAGAAGTCACATGGTACCTGGCGTCTTTCTACGATAAAAAAAAAAAACTGTTAAAGAGACTTTGGTAGACATAAAGTATTGATTCAGGGATATTAATACGACAATGTTTTTCCAAAAAACTTTAGGAACCAATCGAGATTTGATGCGTCCGAAACCCAAAATAACTTCTAAAATTGTGTTGAAAGATCCTTTGGCAATGCCTACATTATCTGCAGTATAACTTATTATCAGCACCATATCATAGATTTACTTGACGTGTTATTCATCAGTTGATGCTTTTACTCATCCTTGGCACAATTTCTCTTCAAATAATTGTTTCTACCAGAAATTTCATGCCGCAAACTAAATTTAATGCAACTTTTTTGTTCAACAAAATCAAATCATTAAATTAACTTTTAGTTGTTTACAAAACCAACCATCATGATGGCATTAACATGAAATTGGACGCAGATGCGATAAGCATGCGAAGCTTAAATTGAAAAGTTAATCTTTCATTTGGGTACAATATTAGAACCAACATAAACAAAATATAAAAACTCCAATCATATAACTGTTACCAGTGTCACATTTGTTGCTGGAAATGCCAATTTCATCTTATTTATCGGTAGCATAAGAAGCATTCATACGTTGCAAGATTTTTCTTAATGATGCCGTACTCTTTTCTCTAGGATAATTTGCCTACAAGGATATATATTTGTACAGTTCACCAAATTAAGCACAAACAACAAAAAACTAATTTTATTTGGGATTCGAACAGATTTCGTAGATTTTTGATATCTCAGTGAAAATGGCCCATTTAAAAATAATTAATGAAATAATGATAAATTTTAGATTTACCGAAATGCTATTGCTGTTTTGTTTTTGTCTTATCCGTTCTAAGTGCCATTCATCTTTTTATTTAAATAATTAAATGGAGCATTCCATGAAAAAGCGGAAGTTTTTTAATTTTTTACTGGCTAGTTAGTTACTGCTTATTTAATTTAATTGCATTGAACACTAAAAAAAAAAATAATTTCATTAATATAGAATAGAAATCAATATCAAATAAAAAACGTGTATTCAACTGCAGTTCACAAAATATAAATATAATTCGATGAAATTTAGTATATACACTTTTGTTCGTTGATGGGTCCAGTCCCCATAAAAACGACCCATGTGACACCAACTTAAATTGCCTGAAGATGTGTGTTCAATACACCTATTAATAAGTAGTTCAAAAACAAAGTCTGTAGGACCATTAGTCAAAGTCCCCATATAAAGCTGCTGCCCGATCTGTACTTGAATCTATTAAAAAACAAAAATATATCTCAAATTTGATTTATTTATGTTTTTGAGAATTATGTATAAGTGACTTACTCAACATTGTCATGATCGGTGCATTATTCGACCTAGTTCCCACATAAAAATAGAATCGGATATGAACTTTATCATATCTGCAAGCCACAAGTTCATAAAAATTTCATTTAAATTTGCTTAATGCTTTTTTTCTATATTCAATAATGACATAGGCAAAGTTAGACTGAATATCCTTCCTCTAAATTCTCGGTAAAGGGTAGTCGGTTTAGATAGACCATAACTTTCTTATTTGAATGTTTTAGATATTTTTGACGTACGTAGCTACGCGTAGCAAGATAGAAACATACACTTTTTTCTCAAGGATTTATTGGAAATTTCAAAAGATATTGAAGGATAAAGTTTTGAAAGTTCATTATCGACAACCATTTGTCGTGATATCTTGAAATAAATAAATTGTATAAAGATTCTCCTCTTTCTTTTGACACTGAAGCGGCATCTTAGTATAATTATTTAAACTAGCAGATTCCAGCACTCGAAATTCGACTTCTAGGTAACTTTATTTTTCAACTTAGCCAGTTCACAAACCAACACTATTTTGGTTTATTATTATTGCGAATCAAGAAAACAAACTCATTAACAAACACATTAACAAATTTAATAAAAACACACATAGCATATGTATGATTTTATGCATGTGTAAGTAGCAATTTTAAATGCAATTTACTCAAAATAAAGAAAAACAAGTAAGAGTGTTAAATTCGGCTGTGCCGAATCTTTGATACCCTCCACCTCGGTTTGAGTATTGATAATAAATGTAAACAAAATATTGGAAAAAGTAAACAATTTGTTAAACTTAATACCAAATTATTTCAGAAAATTCTTTGGGTTGGTTTTCGTCTTTTCTATTATTTCGGATTTATTTCGGTGTTTGCTTTTTGGTCATCGTAGTTGCTGATCGGCATGCATTTAGGTTATATACCTATATGCATGCGTTTCCGGTTATATGACATAACTTCTCGTTTAATTTAGTTTTTGCTAATTAAATAGCTCGCCCTAACCTCCATTGCAAAGGTAATGGTTGTGTAGAGTGGCTATATGCATTATATCGTGCTAATTGGAGATGGCTGTATAGTTTCTTTTAACTGGTCAAATATTTCTTCATTGTGGCCATATAGGTCGGATGGAGTAACAAAATAATAACCAAAAAAAAAAAGCTCTCTCAACTTTTTTTAAAATATTGCCATATTTTGAAAACATAGAGAATAAATTTATAATAATAAATAATCAAATTAGGGATGAAAAACGCAAAAAACGAAAAGTCCCAAACATTTTAATTAAAATAATTTAATGTTATCTTTATTTTCTGAAAAACTTCAAATTTTCATCCAAAAAAAATTGTGAAAATTTATATATAAAAAATAACATTCTCATAAAATTACGTTTACTTATGTAACAATTTTTATGTTAACAATTCTTAAATATCATTTTAGGTTTTCTTAAATTCATTGAATTTAAATTAATATCGACAAATCTGTTTTTCTATTTATTTAAATTGTAAAGGAGTGGCATCTCTGTCAAAATAAGCGAAAAACACAAAGAATAGAAAAAAACAAATTACTTCGTGTTTGACAGGATGATTTTATGTTTATGTTTAATATCTTTATTTTTTTTACTAATATTTCTGTTTATTTATTTGAAAATGAAATAATGAATTGAAATGCTATTTAATTTTTTTATTTATATAAAAAAGTTTTTTAATTAAAGCAAAATATTTTCACTATTTCATGATTTTTATTTATGTATGACGACATTTCAACCTAAAAATTTAAGTTTTTATCGATTGAATAAACAACACAAAAATGGTTGTCGTTTAGATAACAACAACAGCTGACTTTAACAATAGCGAATATCATTTAAAAATTTTACTGATAATTTTGCAATTTTCTTTTTTTTTTACGATTCGACTATCGTTAAAAGAAGTTACTGAATCGCGGTACTGAAAAGTTATTAATATCTCCTGAATGGCAATATTTTTTTTAAATGTAAACATTTTTTAAGTGTAAATATATTTCTAAATTTAAAATTATTATTTCCCACGTTTTGATATGATTTTCTGAAATTCAATTAATATTTTTTAATTTATAATTGGGAATTTTATTTCCAGTTTTTATTATAATTGATATTTTCTTAAATTTGAATGGAAAATTTAAAATGTGAAATTTTGTATTTATGTGAATAATAATGCTTTATTAATTATAAACAATTTTTAAAAATTAGATGTAATCGCAATCAGATATTTTATAGGTAAAGCAGAATAATAATTATATATAACTATGTAGAACTGTTTTGTAAGCAAAAAACTCATTGACGAACTCGGTAACTCTATTTTGTAAAGACAACAAAAAGTTAATATGCCAAACTTATGTTCATATTTGTAAAAGAATAATGAAAAAACGTATGAAATAAAAGACCAGCCCGTGTATACTCTTAACATTGTTCTGTATGATATCTAGTTGAAAATATTAACATTCATGTAAAAATAGAAATAACTATTGCAAAGCTAATTAGAACAAACAAAAATTATGGCGCCATCTACTGTAGCATAGTCACACTGAGCAAAATGAAGTGACACTCTGTTAATGCAAAAGAAATGTATTTTCCCCACAACAAAATACTGCAGAATTTTATGTAAATAAAATAACCGATTTATTTCTAACATGCAGTTACTATGAATATAGATACATACATACATATATATAATATATGTATATTATTTGTATTATTTAATATGTGTATGTATGTATATTTAAATATTACACACAAAAAATACAACATCAAACGTTATTTTTGTGTTTTTCTCTTTAAATAAATTAATACATAAATTTTTTTGCTAAATTTACATTTGGGCAATTCACAACAGGTGTTGTATATTGTATGTTGTATTGAAATACACAATACAATCATTTGTTGTGAACTCTCAGTTGTATTTTCATATTGTAAAACGCTTTCTTTAGTAATTTTCGATCCAACGAGGAAAGATCGCTTCGTTGCTTCTGCTATTTTGTATAAGAGAAAACACTTGTCAGTGTTTGCTTTTTGGTCGTGAGATATACCCTGGAGTTTTAGTTACGTACCTCTTGCATTTTAATTTATAATGGAAAAAAAAATGTTAAATGTTTTGGTTGGTACTGAAAGAGAAAATACATACTAAAAAAATATAAACATTAATTTTGATATAAATAAACTTATCGATGTATTTGCGTTATTTGCATTATTTGCCATATTTTATTTTATAATTATTTATGCTGATAAAATTCTATGTATTTGTTTTTTCTTTTTCATAAAAACTGGCATTCACTTGGAACTGATATGTTATGATACAATATACAACATTTACTAAACATAGCAAATGAAGTTGGATCGTGTATCAGATTTTTCAGTAAAAATTACCAACAACAATTTTACACTATTGTAAAGTGATACACGATACAACAGATACAACGATACATTACCCATTGTGAATTGCCCAATTGTTTTTTTTTTATTAACAACTAGGTATTTTAGCATTATTTGCTTTAGATGTTGGTGAATTTTTACTCCCTTTATATTAACTCGTGTCTGCTTGTCGAAAAAATTTTGGATCGATTTTAACCACTTTCCCGTGACCCAATCGATCTGAAATTTTGCAGGCAGGCTCGTGGCAATGACAGAAATGATCTAACATATTTTTTTAGTGATGCCAAAACAATGGAAACTTTTAAATTTTTCTACCAGAGCTGATAAAAAAAATGTACAAAGGGTTTGTTTTTGTTATATTATTACCATAACGACAACAAAAACAACAAGTCCAGCTATGAAAACAATGCAACATTTAGAATAACAACAAGAACAATATAGAAATATCATGTTTTTCATTTTTTTTTACTTTTTCAGAGATTTCCCTGGACCTGTTCCACCGATTTTAATGATTTTTGAAGTAGAAATCTTTCCATGAATTTGGTGAATCATTCTCACTAAAAATGATCACTGTAGCTGCACTATTGAGGGCGTGATCCTGACAAGAACAACATAGAAAATTATTTTTTTTTCAAGACTTTTTTTAGTTCTTCATTCAAATCTCGGGGCCTAATCGACCGATTTGCACGATTTTAAATAGCAAACTTTTCAGGATGTTAATGAATCATTTTTTATGCCAACGAGCACCCTAGCTGCCCGATTGATGCCGTCATCGTGATTTCCACAGACGGACAGACGGACATCGTTATATCAACTCCGGTTGTTATAAGGATCACAAATATATAAATTTTATGGGGTCCAAAATTTTTTTTCTAATTATTACAAACGGAATGACAAACTTATATATACCCTCTGCACACTAGAGTGGAGGGTATAAAAATAAAAATTCTGTAAATCTGCAAAACCGCTGAAAAGAAATACCTTTCAAATAATATACGTTTGGTCAAAATTGGGATAAAAAGGTACAACAAAACATCAGTCACAAGAAATCGCCTAGCCTATTAATATTATAGATACAACTTTTGAAAAATGTAATCCTTTTAAAAGGAAACAAGATGGCGAAATGAAAACTTTAGATACAGTTTTACTTCCTTATATCTGTAGTTTCAGACGTATATCATCTGACCCGTGTTTATATTTATGTAAATAAGTTCAACTCTGTTGGACATGTGACGTCTCAAACAGAAAAAGCATATTGACATCAGCAACAAGCTTGATTTTTACTTATAATTTGCTTGAAAGACAATTTTTTTCCATTTGTAATAGTTCTTATAAAATTGGAATGTAACGATACCAATTCAGAATGTTGGTTAATTCGACCCGTCTGAGACGTGTGTAGCATAGTGTGTAATCTATTAAATTAAAAAAAGAGATTAAATATCTAACGAATGAATTTAGAACTAAGCACATACAAATATTTGAATTTATTCGTGCGTGACCATGATCAAATTCTCAGACATTGTTCGCCATGCCACAATTAAAATTAGTTAATAGTTATTGACCAATTAAGTTTTGGCAAATAGCGGAAATTGTGAAAATAGCTCGTGGAACGTGGAAAGTTAAAAACAAATTATAAATAAGAGAAAAATTATTTCCTAAAGATATTTCGTATAGCATAGAAATAATAAATTAACCAAGATTTAGTGCACCTCAGATATTGTTGAAGATCACCTTGACATTAGTTGCAACCCAGAAACAGTGCGAAGTCTTGTGAAAGGCTCGTTAATAAGGAATAATTGCCAAGTAGGACCCTTTATAAGCGTGTTCTCATCGCTTATGAAGTGTCCTTCTGAAAAATTCTTAAATTGGTGGGTGTTTTGAAAACATTTTGTTTTGATTGATAAGTCCAAACTTAATATTTATTGCTCGTTTGGTAGGGTGAATTGGTGAGGAAAGTCAATTGAAAAATTAAATACCAAGCACTTGTGTTTCAAAGTAAACTTTCATGGTAGCTATGTGATCGTCTCAGGTGCGTATTCAACTGTTGGCAATGTAAAACTTCATTTTATGAAAGAAATCATAAATAAAGATTTAATAAACAAACCTTTAACAAAATTTTGAGAAACTAGACAGAAAAGACAATTCCCATTTAGTACGAAAATAGTTATTAAATATTTGTTCAGAAGCAGCTTAAAATTTTATCACAACCACCAAATTTAAATATAATTGAAAATTTATGACATTAACCTAAAATAGTATTTAGAAGACATTAGTTTTCGAAGTGAAAGAACCCAAAACAGATCTAAAAGTTTAAAGGAAATTGGTTAAAAATTAACAAAAGAAGATTTTTAACAAAGCATTCTAAAGACATAACAATGAACATGGTCACATTAACCCCCAAAGTCTTGACAATAAAACTGACGAGTTTAGACTAGTGTTTGAAAACTCTAATATAGATGTTGTGTGTGTATCTGAGACATGGCTTACTACCTCCACGTATGATAGCTTAATTTGCCTTGAAGGTTACAAAACCTTCAGATCCGATAGAGTACGCCACGGTGGGGGAGTTGCTCTTTTTATCAAAATTCATTTGTCCTGTAAACTTTGTTGTAAATCTGACTCTGAAGACCTTATTGAATATCTCTTTTTGGAGATTATCTCATGCGGAAGAAAACTTCTGATTGGTTGTGTAAACAGACCTAGGCGAAATATTAATATGTCCACCTTCATCTGCAAATTGGAATCGCTAAGCGTATCATACAATGATGTTGTATTTTCAGGAGACTTTAATTTAAACATCTTAATGGAATCAACTCTGTTAGATAATATGTCATATCTTGGTCTTGAACCTCTAATCCTACTCATTTCTCTACCAGCAACAATACTTTGTTGGATCTCTTTTTTGTAAGCAATATTTCTAACGTGTTACTTTATGACCAAATTTCAGCATCATGTTTTTCCAAACATGATTTAATTTATCTTGCCTACGATTTTCATAAATTGTAATTTACTACTTGAATACTTTGGACATATTAATTGGGAGAATATTTAATATATGACCTCCGTAAATGATCAACTTTGCTTTCTTGAAACAAATATAACAAATTTATACGATGCTACAGTTCCTTCAGTAACTCGATCCAGAAAATCCAAAGCAAAGCCATGGTTTACATCTAATATAAAGCAATTAATTTCTCTCAGAGATGTATATTATTTAAGGTGGAATCGATTTAAAACTACTTCCCTCAAAAATGATTACCATACTGCAAGGAAAAAAGTTAACGACAGCATTAGAAAAGCTAAATCGGTCTATTATTCAAGGCGTTTTGAGTCCGCTATGGACTCCCGACAAACCTGGAAACACGTTCGTGATAATGGTATAGGGAAAGGCATTAAAAGTGTTGATAGCAATATTGATGTCAATGAGTTAAACTCAGTCTTCAGTAATTTACCAGTAGTACACAACAACAACAACTCATTTTACAATTTTAACAATGATAATGACTCCATTAATTGTTTTGAATTTTCGTGTGTAAACTCATGAAGATGTTTATCTTAGTGTTGTTGGTGCTAAATCTAATGCAATCGGACATGATAATATTCATCCAGTATTTGTGATGATTTTGCTGCCCTTTCTCTTGCCTTATTTAACACATTTCATTAACTCAATTATAACCACAAGCACTTTCCCTTACAAATGAAGACATGCCAAAAGAATTCCTGTTCCTAAATCTACTAACGAATACCGCCCCATAGCAATCCTGTTTTACTTTTCAAAAGTACTCGAAAAGCTCCTTCACAAACAAATTACCACTTACATAAATAATTGGTTTATTGTCGAATATACAATCAGGTTTTCGATCTAATCATAGTTGTGTTACTGCTTTGACTGAAGTAACTGAAAACATAAGGCAGGAACTGGATGATAATAAAGTTAATTTTTTGGTCCTACTTGAAAGCCTTTGAATGCTTTCGATACTGTCGACCACTTTATGCTATGTAATAAGCTGAAACATCTTTTTAATTTCTCTTCATCATCTGTAAATCTGCTTCGATCCTACCTATCTGATCGTACCCAATCCGTTTACGTGAAAAATAAAATCTCTCTATGCTAACGATCTACCTTCACAACTTCTCCATTGCAAAATTCATATGTCGCCGATGACATGCAGTTATATTTAAGCAGTCCGACTGCTTCAATTAATCACAATATAGGGAAACTCGGAGAGGATTCAAATAATATCCATCGTTGGGCTACGGCCAACCAGCTCTTTTTAAACCTATTAAAATCTAAATGTTTGATGATAAGTAAACGGTCTAAACAACCACCCATGGTTCCTGATATTACAATTAACGGTCAAAAGATTCCTATTGTTTCTTCTGCCAAAAATCTAGGTATTATCTTTAACAGCTCTCTATCATGGTCAAATCATATAAATAATGTAGTTGGGCAAACTTACGTTAAACTAAGATCTCTTTGGTCAACACAATATTTCGCACCTTTGAAAGTAAGAATTCTGCTAGCCAAAACGTATATTATTCCTGGACTTTTGTACGGCTGTGAAATTTTTGCTAATTGCGACTCCTCGAGCAAACGTCGACTTAATGTTGCATATAATAATATTATTCGTTATGTTTTTGGTTTAAGAAGATATTCTCATACAACTTCCTTCTCTGTAGAGTTCTAATTTTTATGCACAAAATTATTTACGCAAAAAACTATTTATTCCAAAAATTGCAATTTACCAGATCTGATAGAGGAAGAAAGCTCATAATTCCTATTCATAGGACACTTGTCTCAGAACAGCAATTCTCTGTGTACGGAGTTCGTCTTTGGAATGCACTTCCACAAACTTATCAACAAACAAGCAACGCAAGACTTTTTAAAAAACAAATTTTTGATTATTTTGCATAGTAAAATCTTTGAAATTTTATTTTATAAATAATTAATAT